>JAQNBH010000002.1:31418237-31690737 GCA_028752905.1 Cladorhizidae sp. MBARI D1340-BT2 | reverse complement strand
TCACAACTCGAGAATGATTGACAATAATGAGTTGAAGCTTGAAACACAGTTAGTATATCAGTGAAGGTGTTGAGTATGAAATTAATTAATTTTTTATTATTATTATTATTATTTTTATTTTTTTTAAGAAAGAAAACTAAAAAAAAATATGGCCTTGTCCTCGCTCAGTGTTGGCGGCTGCTTGTGTTTGAAACCTACATGTACTGTAGCATGCGTTGCAATGCCTGTGCTCCTATGGAGGTAAGGAATTCAACCTGTCTCTTCCATGGCTGCACTGTATCTAAATAATGCCCATTATCGTGGCTTGTTGTCGTGCACGAGGTTAGCTGTTGCTGTCCAAACAGATTGGCCGAGCAAAACACTGGAACTGAAGGAATGGAAACTGAAACAGGGTTGTGGTTGTTGTCGCTGCGTGGAATTGCAGGGATTTGTAACCTTGCACCAACATTGCACATGACATGTGCTGGAGTGGGTGGTGGCTATTAGCGTAGAGTAACGATACAAGGTTAGCGAGGAAGCGGTCACGTCTAATGTAGTTTTCAATATACACCATCCTCTCTGTGTTGTTAATTACTGTACCTCCGCCTCGGAGGATATCTTTACTCGAGTCTATCGGTCGATTTGAAAAAGCGCACGGTTTGTATTTTATGGACGGGTTAGGCGCAGGTCAAGGACCCATGTAATGTTGGCGGTGGTCCACATTGCTAGAAGCCACCATCGCCAGAAACGACACTTGGCATTGTCGGCCATTTTGTTCAGGGGTACGCCTGCAGATGCTTCTTTCACGTGGCTCATGAATTACATGCTTTTTCCCCCGCTTCATATTTCCATCGATAACTCGTCGAGAATTGGACGTGGTGGATGTTTTCTGTCTCGGTGCGTGTGTGGAGATGGACCGATGCTGATTACAAGGCTTAGCCATTAAGTTGATCTACATGTATAGCAGCTTCACATCCAAGTACTGTACACCCAAAACATGTGTCTCTGTGATAATCCTACCACTCCAATAAACCATTCAACTTCGCGTACACTCTCAACGAACTCCTATTGACATAGTTCATCGGTACCTTCGGACCTTCCCGATAATCAACTCACATTATTCCTGATGAAGTCTCTATAGAGCGTCTAGACGGAACATCGAGTGAATATAATAATATTCAACATGGTGTATATATTTTTTCCTACCGGGGAGAGAGGTGCTTCCTTTAGTAGTAAGCTTCTTATCCAGAATGGCTGCTATTCTCCTCTTAGAAACCTCACTCCTACACTTGCAATTAAACATATCATTGGAGTGAGGAAGGCACAGACAGAGCGAAGAAGCCATGGCTTGCCAAACAGTAATTGTTTGTTGAGACTGCTTATGTATGGTTGTCATGTCAAGTCTGCATGAACCTGCTTTGGACCCACATCTCATTTTGGCAGTGTGGACTTTCATTGTTCGTATCTGCATAATGGGTGTGGCTGGCGGGACTGTGGATGGGTAAAGCATCTCATCTTAGCTGCCTGGCACAATGGAGACACCCAGGGGTCATGTTACACCCGGGGGGTCGTATTACACCCGGGGGTCTATTAGTCTATTTATCCATAAGCTTCGGATATGAGGTTCGGTTGTTGTTGTTGTTGTTGTTTTGGGGGGGATCTTCTTTTTTGAGCCAGGGGTCAGACTTACCTACTCCCCCAAGATTTGTGGGTTCAGACCTATGTACCTATACACTCCCCCATGACCTATGTACCCACACTCCCTGGTGATCGTCCACCAAAAGAAAGAAAAAGTTGAGGAAGGGGCGTAGCCATTTTGATAGTAAATGCTGTCTGTCCGTTTTCACAGAACGAACAAACAAACAAACATCTGTTCCACTCGACTCGTTCTAATATAGTGAGTGTTCTAATCCAGCGAGTGTTCTACAATTCACTCGTTCTAATATAGTGAGTGCTCTAATCCACTCTTGTTCTAATTGAGTGAGTGTTCTTGTCCAGAGACTGTTCTAATCCACTCTCGTTCTAATATAGTGAGTGTTCTAATCCAGCAAGTGTTCTATAATTCACTCTCGTTCTAATATAGTGAGTGTTCTAATCCAGCGAGTGTTCTAATTCACTCTTGTTAGAATAGAGTGAGTGATCTAATTGAGTGAGTATTCTAATACAGCAAGTGTTCTAATCCACTCTTGTTCTAATTGAGTGAGTCTTCTTGTCCAGAGACTGTTCTAATCCACTCTTGTTCTAATATAGTGAGTGTTCTAATTGAGTGAGTAGTCTAATCCCGAGAGTGCTCACTTAGACACCTGTGATTTGAACGAAGCAATTTGATTGGTTGTTTTTAGGTTCACTTTGGATACCTGTGACTTGAAGGTGACAATTTGATATAATAAAATATATGCGTGGTTGCTATGACAACAGTTTAATCTAATTAGGCATCACGGCCAATGGGATCTGTGGAATCCAGGAATATTCTAGTGTATTTCCTGGTTACAGACGGGCCTGAAACACAGTTTTGCAGGCGTCAGGTTGACCAACCTCCCACTAGTTAGGAATCTATAGATGACACATTAGTACTTCCCATACCACAATCCTAGCATGACATCATCGTTATGACGTCATCAATAAAGTACAAATCTTATTAGGCCTTCAGCTGTAACAGGTTAGGACCATGTCATAGGGTTAGGGCAATGGCCAAGGCCAAGACAATGGCTAGGGTTAGGGCAATGGCTAGAGTTAGGGCCAAGGCAATGGCTAGGGTTAGGGCCAGGGCAATGGCTAGGGTTAGGACCAGGGCAATGGCTAGGGTTAGGGCAATGGCTAGGGCCAGGGCAATGGCTAGGGTTAGGGCCAGGGCAATGGCTAGGGTTAGGGCCAGGGCAATGGCTAGGGTTAGGACCAGGGCAATGGCTAGGGTTAGGGCCAGGGCAATGGCTAGGGTTAGGACCAGGACAGTGGCTAGGGTTAGGGCAATGGCTAGGGTTAGGGCCAGGACAATGGCTAGGGTTAGGGCCAGGACAATAGCTAGGGTTAGGGCCAGGACAATGGCTAGGGTTAGGGCCAGGGCAATGGCTAGGGTTAGGGCAATGGCTAGGGTTAGGGCCATGGTAATGTCATGTTGAAGTCAGTGTGCTTCCCTATGCCTCTTACAAGTGAGGACTCACTGATAGCCATACCCTCAATATCCATCTCGGAATGCTAGCATTTCCCAAGCAATAACCACACTGAAAGTGAAGGTCATTCCACTTTCAGTTTCCACATGCAAGAGTGCATAGAGCCAGGCTATCAGCTGAGAGGCACTCCAAGGAAGAGTGATTCCCTTTAACCCACTTAAAACAATAGTGTTTGGCTATTTGTTTTCAGCTGATCAAAGAAACCAACACACATGGCTGCTTATAGCATCAGTCAACAAGAAAATGGCTGCCCTAGAGCAGTGCCCATGTGCAGAGGTCAACAATTTCCTATAGGTAAGGATCATCAAACCTGGGCTTGGTGGTTATAGAGTCAGCCAGCAAGAAAATGGCCGCCCAACACCTAGCTGAAGCTTAGCAGTGCCCATATGCAGATGTCATCAATTTCCTATAGGTAAGGATCATCAAACCTAGGTGCTTGTAGAGCAAGAAAATGGCTGCCCGACAGAGCAGGAGCTTAACAAGCAGTGCCCATGTGCAGAGGTCATCAATTTCCTGTGGGTAAGGATCATCTACTATATATACCGGGCTAGCTGGAAGTGTCGGGGAATGGTTGAACTGTTGCCAAGCAGAGCCTGGAGAGGGGCAGATGTGATCATCACATCTACAAGTTTGTCTGGTCGCCAGAAATGGAAGCAACACTGACTCTTGAGCAGGAGGAGACAGTCACGACCAACTCTTAACAAACAGAGGCTGGAACCAACAACCAACAGCCAACTAGGTAGGTAGAAATGGAAGCAACACTGACTCTTGAGCAGGAGGAGACAGTCACGACCAACTCTTAACTTAACAAGAAGAAAAAATAGGTATCATATTTCCTCTGCCCCTCCAATTATAACCACATACAGTAGCTCACTCTCAATTTATAGTAACCACACCTTCCAATTGTAACCACGGAGGCGAGTAGCAAATAAAGATTGACTACATGTGCTGACAGGTAGGCATGGAAATTGATATTAGTAGCACGTGCTAAATATGTGAACAAACAACTACGTCATAGTTGCACCCAGGGAAACAAGAATTAGTGGCACGTATGTACCCAGGAAACAACTACATCCTGGATACTCAAAGGACCTGTTGTTAGTAGCACGTGCTAGATACCCTGGAAAACAACTAACCCTAGCTATAGCCCTAACCCTAGCCCAACCCTAGGTAGCTATAGCCCTAGCCAACCCTAGCTATAGCCCTAGCCAACCCTAGCTGCCAACCCTAGCTATAGCCCTAGTCCAACCTAGCCCAACCCTAGCTATAGCCCTAGCCCAACCCTAGCTATAGCCCTTAGCCCTAGCCAGTGCCAAGACTCGTAAACCCTAGGAGAATGTCATACCAAGAAATCCCCCCTGGCTACAGGTACAACATTGCTGCCACACACATACAGGAGAGGTTTAGTGCATGGCATAATGTGTGATCCAATTAGGGAGGTTGTCTGCTGACAAGCAGGGTATATGTCTACCGTTGGTAGAACTGTTCTAGGAACAGTTCCGAGCAAGGTGGTAACTTATAGTGTGGAAGTGTTCTGAATGCCGGGAATGGGCTGGTTACGTTGAGATACCAAAGTGTCCTTAGAGGTTGAGTTTACACACCAGCAGTTGCATAGAGAGAGTTGAAGAGATGGTTGCCGTCTTGCATGCAGAGGTGGTTGTGTGCGTGTATCAACACCACACTGGGCTGAGGCAGGTTGAAGTAGGTTGACTGTAGCTCTATGGGGACACACACTGGACCAACATCACACTGGGCTGAGGCATATTGAAGTAGGTTGACTGTAGCTCTATGGGGACACACACTGGACCAACATCACACTGGGCTGAGGCATATTGAAGTAGGTTGACTGTAGCTCTATGGGGACACACACTGGACCAACATCACACTGGGCTGAGGCATGTTGAAGTACAGTAGGTTGACTGTAGCTCTATGGGGGCACACACTGGACCAACATCACACTGGGCTGAGGCATGTTGAAGAAGGTTGACTGTAGCTCTATGGGGACACACACTGGACCAACATCACACTGGGTTGAGGCATGTTGTAGTAGGTTGACTGTAGGGCCAGGTCAGCGTTACTTTCGTTACGACTTTTCAGCTTGTCAAACCTGTCACTCTGGCATGCATCAACTTATCAACCCAAACTAAGTTATCAAAGACATAGTTAGTTATTGTTGCACGCCAGGTTTTATTGAAAAATTCCAAACGGTCTAGCAGCTAGACATTAATGAGTGCCCGTTACTTTCGTTACGAATTTTGGACATGAAAAATTGTCTTCAAAGTTTGTTTGTGAATCCTAGAAAAAAGGCTCCTTCAATTTTTTTGATTTTCAATTATGTCTTACAGAATGTAGTTGGCTATCAATTCCCCTGGTTTAGTTGTTACATGTTCAACCATAATGGGTGGACAGCATCCATTATGCTAAAAGTGACTGTTACTTTCGTTACGTTACTTTCGTTACGTTCCTTTTGATGCAAGTATTGATGGGAATGTGTTGCACTTTTATACATAATTATTGGATTCAAACGCCAAACTTAAAAGTTTATATACATTTATATTTACACATAAAGATAATGTACAAAACATCACTGTGTGTGGGGGGGAGGGGGGGGGGGGGGTGCAGCAGCAAGATTGACTGCAAGGTTGCATGAATGAGGGGGTGAGACAAAGGTGGTTGCAAGGTGCATGAGGTGGCAGAGGGTGGGAGTGAGGAGGGGGTGGTATAATATTGATCTGAAAGTTTGGTCACAAATTTAGTTAGTTATATTCCACTCCTCAAAACATTTAACTATCTCCTTTTCATCACTGTCACTGAGAGTAACAAACCGGCTATAGTTGCTGATAGGAGCTGGTGGGCTAAGTCTGCAGAGAATGTCCTCTCTGGGTACTAGAAGTCGATCATGTTTGGTAGGCCAGTTCCACCTATTCAGCCCACAACTCTTCATAAATGTGATGACAACGTGAGTAGGGGAGCTTCGTACCACCTCACCAATCCATGCCTTCCTATCGTACACTGCTGCCAAGAACTCTCCAGCTTGAATTCAGATACTGTACTGTAACATTTTTACCAGCGTCCATCTGCTTCTTCTGTTGCTGGTTTGGGACAGAAAACTCCTGTGTCAGCTGAGAGTGTACGACCATCCCGTCAATATTGCGCAGGCAATGATAGCCACGTATTCCAGCTACTGCTGGAGATGCATCCCAGAAAGCTTGCGTGAAGCCCTGATATCTGCTTCATTCATCACTGTAACCTCGACCGTCATCATATTAGATGCAGCTGCAGCGAATGATGAAGCATCCCTAACAAGCACCTGCCATGCCTTCACCCTGTTGTGGACATGCCGCTTTACACTGCCACCAGTCCCGTCAACTGGGCCTTTGCCATGCGAAGTTGCAAAGAAGTTCCAGGTGATGCTGAGGCCATGTGCCTCCTCAAGCTTCTGCAAGGCATTTACAATTAATCGGCTCTTGAACTGACCTGATGTGCCGTTGGACCACATTGACAATTTAGTTATATCATCTGGTAGTCGGCTAAGGAGATTGTTCATATATGGGAGGATGGACCACTTCGAGTGATCAGTAGAATCTGAACAGATGACACCACTGTGGTGTTCTCCCCCGTACCACAATGAGTAGGTGAGTAGAGAGACAGGGCTGTGGCCCCAATGTGCTGACTGTATCTCATCTTGTTGGATGCACTCAAAATTCTCCGAAAAGTCAACTTGAAGTAGTGCATGAAATTTGTTGAAGTCAGGAGAAGTTGCCTCTGCATCTGCACGCTCTATGTTGTAGCTCTCGGCTTGAGCTCACTTTACAATGCTGTGGATCAGGAACTGGGAAGAAGTTTGAGAATGTGCTGTTTGAGGTCCTCTGTTATCCCCTCATGTTGGACTTTGTGCAACCTTTCATTGCCGTCTTTTCCCCATGACAACCAGGTCACTGCTTTCTCACCATCATCACTGAATCATGTTGCTCTAGGAAGAGCTGGCCATTCTCCACTCCTTGCATTTGCCAAGCCAAAACTCTGTCTTAGGGTTCTTCCACACCCAGCTGCCTGGGGGTTTAGAACTATACTTCTCCAATGCTGGCTCCAACTTGTGGAGCGCATCAACTGCAAGTATGATGTCCTCGTGGTACTGGCAAACACAGCCATTCTGTGTAGTCAGACTTGAATATAGGACATGAGGTGGGCGTAGACTTTTGAACTTTGTAAGTCAAATCTGAACATCAGGTACTGTGCCAAAAAGAGGCCACGAGTCTCTTTCAGCGTACACACCAAATGGCGTGATTGTTTCTTTTCGCCAGCATGAGTAGTTGCTCGGGCATCTTTGCGACCTGTTTGCAACGTTAATGTCCTGATCTCCCTTAACAGTTGTGCCAGATCCCTATCTTCATATGTACATATGTCTAATTTTACGTTACTTTCGTTACAAACTTACCTTCCACTACTTTTAAACTTATTTTCGTTACGTTACTTTCGTTACAAACCTTTTAACTGAAATTTTTAAAAAATTGTTCCTGCGATCTTTACCAAATTTTTGGGTGTAGATGAGGGACATTGTTGGGAAGATTATATCTAACTTTTATGAAGTTAGGTTTAGAAATCCATGAGCAAAGGGAACTTCTTGAAGTTGAGCGTTTCTTTCGTTACATCAAAACATCGGGTTTGAAATCAACGTGCAATACTCGGGTAGATAGCTCTGAGCCAAAAATTGTTCTAGATATTGGTAGAACTTTAAAATCCCCACACAGAAAGTAACACATAAGTGTAATATCTTTATGGTATCATATATTACAGCATGGAAAACTTTCAATTTTTTCCCTCGAAATTACAGTTAAATTTTAACTCAACTTTCAAGCACTGCTGTACTGTGTGTATGTTAGATATCAACATAAAACCAACTTTATTAAAGGTCCCAAGGAGTGTATTTTTAGGTTCATAAAGATTTTGGGCCCTACGACAAAATATTTTTTTAGCTTTCCATGTCATGATTTTGTGACTTGGCCCTGTAGCTGACTGTAGCTCTATGGGGGCACACACTTGACCAACATCAGACTGGGCTGAGGCATGTTGAAGTAGGTTGACTGTAGCTCTATGGGGACACACACTGGTCCAACATCACACTGGGCTGAGGCATATTGAAGTACAGGTTGACTGTACATAGCTCTATGGGGACACACACTGGACCAACATCACACTGGGCTGAGGCATATTGAAGTAGGTTGACTGAAGCTCTATGAGGACACACACTGGACCAACATCACACTGGGTTGAGGCAGGTTGAAGTAGGTTGACAATAGCTATATGGGGACACTCACTGGACCAACATCACACTGGGTTGAGGCAGGTTGAAGTAGGTTGACAATAGCTCTAAAGGGACACACACTGGACCAACACCACACTGGGTTGAGGCATGTTGAAGTAGGTTGACTGTAGCTCTATGGGGGCACACACTGGACCAACATCACACTGGGTTGAGGCATATTGAAGTGTAGGTTGACAATAGCTCTATGGGGACACACACTGGACCAACATCACACTGGGCTGAGGCATGTTGAAGTAGGTTGACTGTAGCTCTATGGAGACACACACTGGACCAACACCACTCTGGGCTGAGGCATGTTGAAGTAGGTTGACTGTAGCTCTATGGGGACACACACTGGACCAACATCACACTGGGCTGAGGCATTTTGAAGTAGGTTGACTGTAGCTCTATGGGGGCACACACTGGACCAACATCATACTGGGTTGAGGCATGTTGAAGTAGGTTGACTGTAGCTCTATGGGGGCACACACTGGACCAACATCATACTGGGCTGAGGCATATTGAAGTAGGTTGACTGTAGCTCTATGGGGACACACACTGGACCAACATCACACTAGGGCTAATTGGAAACAAAGATTGTAGAGCATTGTCTAATTGGAGCAATGTGTAGATCTGGGCCATGCCAAATCCACATTTTTCTTGTATAGGCACTGGAGCTGTTGCCAGGAGACCATATCAAAGCCTTTTGGTCTACTGTTAGGTATAGTTGTTAATTTGATAACAAGCGTTATTTGACAATACCAAACTCTGTGTTCTCGAGAACAGATCCAGGGTAACCATGGACCTCAAAGTTCAAATTATTGCGAACACTGAATCCTCGCCATATAGCTCTGCAAACTGGGCCATAGAGCTCTACAGCCCTAGCTGTGTAGTGCCCTAACCCTAGCTTTATAGTGCCCTAACCCTAGCTTTATAGTGCTGTAACCCTAGCTGTGTAGTGCCCTAACCCTAGCTGTGTAGTGCCCTAACCCTAGCTGTATAGTGCCCTAACCCTAGCTGTGTAGTGCCCTAACCCTAGCTGTATAGTGCCTTAACCCTAGCTTTATAGTGCTGTAACCCTAGCTGTGTAGTGCCCTAACCCTAGCTGTGTAGTGCCCTAACCCTAGCTGTATAGTGCCCTAACCCTAGCTGTATAGTGCCCTAACCCTAGCTGTGTAGTGCCCTAACCCTAGCTGTATAGTGCCTTAACCCTAGCCATAGAGCTCTGCCACTCTATCTCTTGTAACTTGCACTCAATTTATGCATCCATCGCATCTAATGTCCTTTTCGTAGTGCCTACCTACATATATGGTAGTCTAAGGGCCAGTCTCACCTTGTC
The DNA here is from genome assembly GCA_028752905.1 of Cladorhizidae sp. MBARI D1340-BT2. Classification (NCBI taxonomy): domain Eukaryota; kingdom Metazoa; phylum Porifera; class Demospongiae; order Poecilosclerida; family Cladorhizidae; species Cladorhizidae sp. MBARI D1340-BT2. Next base: position 31,680,944 of record JAQNBH010000002.1, on the reverse strand, counting down.
CAGCACATGTGTGTGAGTGAGATCCTCAAGAGTGACGTATTCATGTGGCAGTCTTTGTATAGCAGAGTGTCTGTCTGGGTGGGCCACCTAGCAACTGAATAGCTGGTTAGTATAGCACAGCTGTAGAGGGTTGTCCACCCCCTCCCCCCTCCCCCACACATACACACACACACACACAGATTATGGCTGATTAGCTAATGCTAATCTCCATGTAATTAACCATGCAGAGGGTATTTTACAACCCTGACCTTTCAGTATTGAATATAATTATCTTAATTAACTGACCCTACTAGTTTGTTGCTCTCCCTTCCTCCAATTAGCCACACCCCGAAAATATTCCCTCGCTGCCAACTCTGCTCTGTGTAGGACTTTGCAATGCCCTCAGATATCCAACACGACAATTCCTCGAGAGCTGTGCCAATGCTATTCAGGGTTTCATTTAGAAAATTGTCCAAGGGGGGGAAACTGGAGGAATCTGGATATTAAGGGGGGGCCTGATGTCAAGCACTTATCAACATCAATAAGAATTTTAGTACATGTAATACAATTTCCAAGGGGGGGCAAAAATGTTCCAGGGGGGCAGTCGCCGCCCCGCTAAATGAAACCCTGCTGTTGTATGCTTGTGTGTGTGTGTGTGTGTCCTGACAGCTCAACATCCACTAGCTCGACTCACCATAATCCTCTTATTCTATATAAAGAATCCCCTCTCTATGGAATCATGTAGACTAGAACCTTTTGTCTTCATCTCTACCTTTGCTATACCCATCAACTGTTCTTCATCTCTACCCTTCCTATATCACTAGCTATTACTGACTAGCTTCAAGCTCCACAATCTGCTAGCCTTAAAAATAAACTCGTTCTTAAAACATGTCCTAAGCCTAAAGTCTGGTTCGCAACACGACGCTGGCCGAACGTTGCATTGCGTTGTGTGTTGCTAATTGACCTTTGACCCGAGATGCCGTGGGCACGCGATGTTCTAATTGGTCCGACATTGCGCTTCAAATGCTGGATTAGGAGGGGGAAAAATCTAATCCAACGTCTGAAACGCAGCGTCGGACCAATCAGTGTCCGTCTTTGTTGAGTGCGATTCGAGGGTCAACGGTTAATTGACTACATGCAACGCTCGGCAGCAGCGTCATGTTGCTAACAAGCCTTATAAGGCGTTTTTGTCAGCCGTTGTTCCAGTCGTGGGACTCTGATTCCTCAGTGCAAGACCCTGTGGGGTGTGTTCTCAGATTTGTTTCACTGCTTGTGATGGCTTGGATTTTAACTAACACTCTTGAAATGTCCATCATCTGTGTCCACTATTTTGGAACTGAATTCTCAGCTATGAATGGTTGACTAGGTAATGTATTGTGTATGGGGAATCTACAAAGCGTTGTCATGGACATCAGATTTGGAGTTTCTGAGGCAGAATTGCCGTAAGGGCAGTAAGGGCTACAATTTTTTACGGGTTCTAATTTCGTTGTTTTCAAGACCATTTTCTAATTCTACAAAATTAATCTCCGCTAAACTTGACTCTGACCATGTGGTGCAAACAGGTGTTTGGAACCTAGGGATATGCCAGTGTTTAGTAAGCCTCTGGCCCGCACAGTCGAGTCAAGCAAGTAGCTAATCATCCAAGCAGCAGCTAGGAGTTATGGAGACAAGAGTAGCTAGTCATCCTAGCAGAGTTGGAGACAAGAGTAGCTAGCCATCCAAGAAGAAGCTAGCAGGTAGCCATCCAAGCAGAAGCTAGCAGAGTTATGGAGCCAAGAGTAGCTAGTCATCCAAGCAGAAGCTAGCAGAGTTATGGAGACAAGAGTTCCCCAACTTTTGTATGCCTTAGGCCAAACCCCTCAGATGTCTATACTTGTTTAGGAGCCAAAGGTGACCTTCCTTGATTTTTCTTTATCCTTACTAGTTATCTGTGAGGCAGACAGCACCTTGTATGAAGTGTGGTCAACTGAAATTTCTACAAGGAATCCAATAGTGCTCTTTAATTGATACCTTCTTCATCCTATCCACCATCATCATGAGCAGCCAGCTATAAATAAGCATATTCATGGCCAGCTATAAATAATCATATTCATGGTCGGCTATAAGTAATCATATTCATGACCAGCTATAAATATTCATAGAGAAGCACTGGTTGGCATGTGTGTTTTTTCTTCTTTTTCCAGCTAGCTCACCGATACATGTTAGGCTTCAGGTAAGAGAATACTTCCATAAGTACATGTCATAATTCTGCTAGGTGAGTTAACAGTTATTGTTCGACACTACTGCACAGTGCTAACAGCGTCCAGTACTACGTGTGTGTGTGCATGTGGTTTGTGTGTGTGTGTTCGTCATGCTCTCACTCCTCAACCACTTTTAGAGTGCAATCCTTACCCCCCCCCCCCCCCCCTAGTTGCCTGAGGCACTCGATTCTACCAAGGATAATTGATAACCACTGAGTGTCCCCATTAACACTTTTGCAAGCCTAAAACTAATTAGTTGCTTAAATCGATTGTCCTCGAGTGGGGGAACACTGTACTCATCATGAAAACCCTTTTTGTTTCGGGCATACATGTACGATGTTCACCGCATGGAGCGATCAATAGCCTGTGTGTGCATGCGTGTGTGAACTACAACATGTGATTCTGTGCACGCGCTTAATTGCACTTCTAAGAGGCTGTTTAGGGTAGCGATGGAACCAGCTAAACACGGATGAAGAGGTGAGCAGGGAACGACCGGAAGGACCAAAGTGTGCTGTATAAACAAACAGGGTCTGATCAAAGCTACATGTACGTACATGTACATACATGTACATACATGTACATACATGTAGGGTAACATGAAGAATAGAGTGAGAAGAAGACCAAAGTCTTCTAGAGACGGAGGAACAGAGAGAGCAACTCTAGGGCAAGCACATGTTGCTCTCCTCTGTTCGTCTCATGTTGTGCTTGCCCTAGAGTTGCTCTCCTCTGTTCCTCCCATGTTGCTCTCCTCTGTTCCTCTCATGTTGTCCTTGCCCTAGAGTTGCTCTCTCTGTTCCTCCCATGTTGCTCTCCTCTGTTCCTCCCATGTTGCTCTCCTCTGTTTGTCTCATGTTGTGCTTGCCCTAGAGTTGCTCTCTCTGTTCCTCCCATGTTGCTCTCCTCTGTTCCTCCCATGTTGTGCTTGCCCTAGAGTTGCTCTCCTCTGTTCCTCCCATGTTGCTCTCATGGGAGGAACAGAGGAGAGCAACTCTAGGGCAAGGACAACATGAGACGAACAGAGGAGAGCAACATGGGAGGAACAGAGGAGAGCAACTCTAGGGCAAGGACAACATGAGAGGAACAGAGGAGAGCAACATGGGAGGAACAGAGGAGAGCAACTCTAGGGCAAGGACAACATGAGAGGAACAGAGGAGAGCAACATGGGAGGAACAGAGGAGAGCAACTCTAGGGCAAGGACAACATGAGAGGAACAGAGGAGAGCAACATGGGAGGAACAGAGGAGAGCAACTCTAGGGCAAGGACAACATGAGAGGAACAGAGGAGAGCAACATGGGAGGAACAGAGGAGAGCAACTCTAGGGCAAGGACAACATGAGAGGAACAGAGGAGAGCAACATGGGAGGAACAGAGAGAGCAACTCTAGGGCAAGCACAACATGAGACAAACAGAGGAGAGCAATATGGGAGGAACAGAGGAGAGCAACTCTAGGGCAAGCACAACATGGGAGGATCAGAGGAGAGCAACATGGGAGGAACAGAGAGAGCAACTCTAGGGCAAGCACAACATGGGAGGAACAGAGGAGAGCAACATGGGAGGAACAGAGGAGAGCAACTCTAGGGCAAGGACAACATGGGAGGAACAGAGGAGAGCAACTCTAGGGCAAGGACAACATGGGAGGAACAGAGGAGAGCAACTCTAGGGCAAGGACAACATGGGAGGAACAGAGGAGAGTAACATGGGAGGAATATATTGACATGTAGCTGTTGGGGGTCAGTGTTGACATGTAGCTGTTGGGGGGCAGTAATGTTGACATGTACAGTAGCTGTTGGGGGGTCAGTGTTGACATGTAGCTGTTGGGGGGCAGTAATGTTGACATGTACAGTAGCTGTTGGGGGGTCAGTGTTGACATGTAGCTGTTGGGGGGCAGTAATGTTGACATGTACAGTAGCTGTTGGGGGGGCAGTAATGTTGACATGTAGCTGTTGGGGGGTCAGTGTTGACATGTAGCTGTTGGGGGGCAGTAATGTTGACATGTAGCTGTTGGGGGAGATGAGGACTGAGTGATAGGCAATACAGCACATCATAATGGTCTGGTTGCTGGGTAAGGTGGGGAAGTTCTGTTCCTGGAATACTTATATTCCGATGTATTGGTCATAATCCTGAAAGCTTAGAAGAGCCCCAGTGCCAATTTCTGGAAGGATGCGTGTTGTATTTGCCCTCGCTTGGATAACCTCTGGTGTCTAGGGACCGCCCCTCAATGTTCTAGGAAAGGTTTAGTCGACAGGCTCACACCATCTTGCATCATCTACACCACATTTCCTCGAATAGTATTTGGTATTTGCCCTCAAGTTGTATACATGTATTTGCACATGTGCAAGTCTCACACCATTCCGGATAAATTTCAATTCCAAGCTGAAAGGGTCGAGAACATCCTCCCAGCGGAGATTGAAGAAATTCCCTGCCCAAAACAGGGAGTGGTGGCAGATGGAGCCCACTCACAAACAGCTGGGCTCACTTTCAAGCTGGAAATCGAGGAGGTCAGAACTCGAGTGACTCTCTCTTACAAGCTTCTTCGGGACCCCTTGCCCCCTCACTATATTCAATTTCTTTGTGCTAGCGTTTGTTGGCTTGTACTAAACGTGACTAGGACGCCTGGAACTATTTGAAACCATGGTAACCATTCGAGGAAATCCGGTATCTAAGGTGTATGTAGCCATATGTGTGTAGTCAGAGAGCCATGGATAGGCACTGCTAGATGTGACACTTGTCAGCAGTTACTCTGGCCAGTGAAATGTCGTAAATCTTCAGTTGTATTTCCAGCAACACGAAATTGAACTACATAAAGGCAATGGCTGACATCTTCCAGTTGCTTTCTCTATACATGACAAGTGTGAAGTACATGTGGTCGAGTATGTAGTGTAAGTGCCCCACCCCCCACTAGTGGTTGGACGCAGCTGAAGTCGTACATGAAGCTTCTAGAGGGAAGCTAAGAGATGGCGGGGCATTTGCTGCAGACTTGAATCGATGACTTTATAAATGTTTATAAAACTTGAGGATCAGGAACAAGAACAGCTGAAGCATCCCTTGCCCGGCACACACTATCAGGGTTTCATTTAGCCCCCCCCTCCCCCTTGGAAATTTAAATTTCATTAGAAACGTTGTCACATCATTAACCATCATGCCCCCCCCCCCCCCCCCCCCCCCCCAGGACAATTTTCTAAATGAAACCCTGACTATTAAATTAACAGAATTCATTATACTGCCGGTTAGCATTACCTGTGCCTGTTTCATGATGCATGTATCCACTTTACATAGAGCCCACCATCTGAATTTTGAGATGAAAGTCTTGACGGTGATTGTATATATATTGCTCTGATTTGGAAACTCCCTCCTAAATACCGTTATCAAAATATTTGATGATGACTATTAATTATTATTATTATTATTATTATTATATTGGCACCTGTGGTGGCTATAGACAATGTCCTGAAAGTTTGTTTGAGTGTGTTGCCTTTGAGCTACGACATGAAACAGCTAACCCCCAGTGAGCACTTGAAAATTGATTATTGGAGTAATTAACTCCAGATGTGGTATTATTGCAAGGTGGGGATGAAGCCGTCCGTGTACTTCCAAGGTGAAGCCGTGTACTATTAGTGTACGACTGTCGGGGGCCCACCGCCCTGTCTAGATCTTCCCAGGCCCATATGTTGAGAGCATTGTCTATAGGGCATCTGTGCAGTTCATCACTGCAAATCAGCTCACTGGCTTGAAGAAGAAGCATCTCTGTAAATCAGCTAACTTAATTAAAAAAACTACATCTCTGTAAACCAGCTAACTTCAAGAAGATGCAGAAAGTGCAGCAACTTGAGAAAGCGTGCATAATGGACATGCTCAAAGCGTACATGTTCACTAAGGGCAAGCAACAACCTAGCTCAGTGTTCAGGAGTACTTCGTCCAATAGAATGTGTGCCTGAGTTATCACTGCCACGGGTTCATTACACAGGAAGGTTACATGCACATAGTTTTAGCCACTAGTGCAATATTTTTTTCCGTATTTTGACGAATGGTAGAAATATATAGTTACCATGGTTAGACGTTTTTTCCAATAGATGCCAGCATTATTAGATCACCTTGGCACGTGCCTTGGAAAGGTTCGAGTATAAACACTCGCTTTTCAAAAAGTACATTTTTCCCTAAATATCTTATGCAAGGAATTAACCCTTTTTGTTTCGAAGTTACAAAGTGTGTTTCTTAGTTGTGTGTTCTAATTGAACAGCATCTTAGTTGTCTCTTCTAATTAAGCAGCATCTTAGTTGTCTCTTCTAATTAAGCAGCATCTTAGTTGTCTCTTCTAATTAAGCAGCATCTTAGTTGTCTCTTCTAATTAAGCAGCATCGTAGTTGTCTCTTCTAATTAAGCAGCATCTTAGTTGTCTCTTCTAATTAAGCAGCATCTTAGTTGTCTCTTCTAATTAAGCAGCATCTTAGTTGTCTCTTCTAATTAAGCAGCATCTTAGTTGTCTCTTCTAATTAAGCAGCATCTTAGTTGTCTCTTCTAATTAAGCAGCATCTTAGTTGTCTCTTCTAATTAAGCAGCATCGTAGTTGTCTCTTCTAATTAAGCAGCATCTTAGTTGTCTTCTAATTAAGCAGCATCTTAGTTGTCTCTTCTAATTAAGCAGCATCTTAGTTGTCTCTTCTAATTAAGCAGCATCTTAGTTGTCTCTTCTAATTAAGCAGCATCTTAGTTGTCTCTTCTAATTAAGCAGCATCTTAGTTGTCTCTTCTAATTAAGCAGCATCTTAGTTGTCTCTTCTAATTAAGCAGCATCTTAGTTGTCTTCTAATTAAGCAGCATCTTAGTTGTCTCTTCTAATTAAGCAGCATCTTAGTTGTCTCTTCTAATTAAGCAGCATCTTAGTTGTCTCTTCTAATTAAGCAGCATCTTAGTTGTCTCTTCTAATTAAGCAGCATCTTAGTTGTCTCTTCTAATTAAGCAGCATCTTAGTTGTCTCTTCTAATTAAGCAGCATCTTAGTTGTCTCTTCTAATTAAGCAGCATCTTAGTTGTCTCTTCTAATTAAGCAGCATCTTAGTTGTCTCTTCTAATTAAGCAGCATCTTAGTTGTCTCTTCTAATTAAGCAGCATCTTAGTTGTCTCTTCTAATTAAGCAGCATCTTAGTTGTCTCTTCTAATTAAGCAGCATCGTAGTTGTCTCTTCTAATTAAGCAGCATCTTAGTTGTCTCTTCTAATTAAGCAGCATCTTAGTTGTCTCTTCTAATTAAGCAGCATCTTAGTTGTCTCTTCTAATTAAGCAGCATCTTAGTTGTCTCTTCTAATTAAGCAGCATCTTAGTTGTCTCTTCTAATTAAGCAGCATCTTAGTTGTCTCTTCTAATTAAGCAGCATCTTAGTTGTCTCTTCTAATTAAGCAGCATCTTAGTTGTCTCTTCTAATTAAGCAGCATCTTAGTTGTCTCTTCTAATTAAGCAGCATCTTAGTTGTCTCTTCTAATTAAGCAGCATCTTAGTTGTCTCTTCTAATTAAGCAGCATCTTAGTTGTCTCTTCTAATTAAGCAGCATCTTAGTTGTCTCTTCTAATTAAGCAGCATCTTAGTTGTCTCTTCTAATTAAGCAGCATCTTAGTTGTCTCTTCTAATTAAGCAGCATCTTAGTTGTCTCTTCTAATTAAGCAGCATCTTAGTTGTCTCTTCTAATTAAGCAGCATCTTAGTTGTCTCTTCTAATTAAGCAGCATCGTAGTTGTCTCTTCTAATTAAGCAGCATCTTAGTTGTCTCTTCTAATTAAGCAGCATCTTAGTTGTCTCTTCTAATTAAGCAGCATCTTAGTTGTCTCTTCTAATTAAGCAGCATCTTAGTTGTCTCTTCTAATTAAGCAGCATCTTAGTTGTCTCTTCTAATTAAGCAGCATCTTAGTTGTCTCTTCTAATTAAGCAGCATCTTAGTTGTCTCTTCTAATTAAGCAGCATCTTAGTTGTCTCTTCTAATTAAGCAGCATCTTAGTTGTCTCTTCTAATTAAGCAGCATCTTAGTTGTCTCTTCTAATTAAGCAGCATCTTATTTGTCTCTTCTAATTAAGCAGCATCTTAGTTGTCTCTTCTAATTAAGCAGCATCGTAGTTGTCTCTTCTAATTAAGCAGCATCTTAGTTGTCTTCTAATTAAGCAGCATCTTAGTTGTCTCTTCTAATTAAGCAGCATCTTAGTTGTCTCTTCTAATTAAGCAGCATCTTAGTTGTCTCTTCTAATTAAGCAGCATCTTAGTTGTCTCTTCTAATTAAGCAGCATCTTAGTTGTCTCTTCTAATTAAGCAGCATCTTAGTTGTCTCTTCTAATTAAAGCAGCATCTTAGTTGTCTGAACAGCACCCTAGTTGTATGTTCTAATTAAACAGCACCTTTGTTGTATGTTCTAATTAAACAGCACCTTGGTTGTATATTCCACACTGAAGCTTCTTTATTAGTTGTCATGTGATCCTTCCCTCTCTCGTCTACTCTTCCTCTCAACCCCTCTCCTCCCCTTCCTTTCTTCTCCCCTGTCCTCATCCTCTACTCCCTCCCTTGTCCCTCGCAGATGCTGAATCTTCATACTTGTGCAAGGTCTGCATGGACGCTCCGGTGGATTGTGTGCTTCTTGAGTGTGGTCACATGCTGACTTGTGTGAAGTGTGGTCGACAGCTGTCCGAGTGTCCCATTTGTAGACAGTATGTGACTCGAGTAGTCCATGCCTTCCGAGTGTGAATTACTAACACTTCTTACAATCCCATTGCGAGTGTGTGCACATCATTACTGTCTCTAATTAAGTTTCACCTCACTTTCTGCAATTTTTCTATCTGATCAATCTGATCAATAATAATTCTATTGTGTGTGATTGTTTCTAATTAGATTTCACCTCATTTTTAAATATTATTTTTATTGTGTTCCATGTTCCAGGCTTTGTTCCAGGCTTTGTGGCTAATGTTCTACTATAAATGCACTTGACACATTTTGAAGGTTATTCTATACTAGACAAATATTTCTTAATTGGTTTCAGGTCACAGCCAGAGTTATGATGCTATTTCAAAGGGAACAACACATTCATAATTCATAGATTCGATTACGATCAATTTTCATTTCTGAGAAACCTTTGAAGTTACTTAAGAAATTTGCACATTTAACAGACATAACCACAGGAAATGTCACCAGCTGGTCACTTTATAGCTGGCTTAGAAAGCAAGGAATGAGAATTGAAGAATGTGTGCGTTATATATACACCTTGAAAACGTTTTGCCTGTTTTTAAGTGGTGGTATTAAGTGGTGGTATCCTAGAAATGCCCGTGCTTGTTAGTAGAGCATAAACACAGCTACACCAGTCTTTGGTGATGGACTGTCGTCATTTCACTACTAGTTATGTGCATCTCTTTAATTAAGGTTAATATTTGTCGGTTGCGTCAGGATGGCTTCGGATAGCTAACATTATCCCATCTAGTGAGCTCCTTGGGAGTGAGAGGGATGGGGGGGGGGGGGGGGGGGGGGGGTTAGGCTCTCAAATTCCAACTTTCCATTCCAGCGACTGCTACACAGGAGAATTGACCCCACTCGGGTCACCTTATGCGCGTACTTATTGACGACCACACTGGGTTTTGTTGCCGAGCATTCTGGAATGTGTAGGAAGTCTAGCAAACTTGGCTTCATTTACACCTTTTTATGTTGCACTGATGATCGCTGTTCTAAATATGGCCAATCTGTACACACAGTATGGTTCATATTTAGAAACAACAAAAAAAACTCTTCTGTTGTTGGTCGTTACCGCTATTACACTAAACTCATTACCTAGTCGTTTGGTACCAGCAGTTTGGATCCGTAGCAGTGCTTAGCACGGGGAGAGAATTAATGCGGGGCATTTTATTTCTAGCTAGTTATTAGTCAGTGTTCCGCTAGCAAGATGGCTGTACTATTGATCGGCTCCACAGGTAACGGCAAGAGTACCCTGGGAAACTTTCTCCTCAACCCTGACAAAGAACACATATTTGGACAACAGCAAACGTTCATCACAGCCAGAACCAACATGCCTGAAACGCAGTGCGTGCTGAGTTCCACCTTTGATGTAGACATCTACTTGGAAGGACTGGACAATTCACCACTCACCGTCATAGACACGCCAGGGATATTCGAGGACGATGAGAAAGATATCGGACACATGATCGACATTATCAAGGCGTTACATACGGTTGGCGAGATACGAGTGTGCATTTTTGTGGTCAAGTTTTCTTCCAAGATAGACACACCTTACAAAGCCAGTGTCAAGTATTACTCCAAGCTTCTTCCTCATGTGTTTGACACGAATCTCATCATAGTGATGACTGATTATGCCAGTGATGAGAGGTCAAAGAGTTTACGAGCACTGCAGGGCATCGAAGAGGAAGAAATCAGAAAGAACATCGTCGCTGAGCTTGTGGCAGTGGCAGGTGTCAAATACATGCCAAAGGTCTTTGCAATCGATTGCTTGCCTTTAAGAAGTGATGAAATGGACGTAAATTTGTCGATGAGAGAAAGCATTATCCGCCACATATTCACCTTCTCCTCGATGCAGACCAAAAACCTGATGGTGGCCAAGACTGATGCAATCATTACATCCGATAAGCTATTAGCTGCAAGGCTGGAAGGGGAAGCAGAGGCCTACAAGGATAGGCTACAACAGGCAGGCAAAAATGCAGCCACTGCCAAGTTACGGGTGCAAGATTGCTCACAAAAGCTCGAAGGTGTTCAAAAGGAGATAGCGCAGTTGCATGAGGATCTCCAGACGAAGGACACAAAGAATTTGGTGGAATCCGCTGTTTGGTCTGTGAGTGATAGATGGAAGTTCTTTCGGATTCTGTCACGGCGCTTTCAGCTGGAGTCCGATTGGCCCATTCAGAATATATTGTACTGGACAAACGGTAAGTGCAGGTGGGTCCAACAAAATAAAGTGACTGATCATCGCGTCGAAGGTTTAGTTAAGGGTAAGTTCATGCGTGGGCTCTTCGCTGAAGTGAAGCTCTACGTTTACAACTGCGACAAGTTTCGGGAGGACGTCCAGAGGTTAAAAGGGGATGTGGCCAGCATAGAGAATAAGCAAACGACAGCAAAACAAGAGTACGAGAACAGCAAGCAGAGGCATTCGGAGTGCACAGTCGAAGTACAGAAGCTCGTTGAAAGTATCCATCAGAAGAAGGTGGAGATTGAGAAGCTCTTGTCGGAATACTTGACAATGGAGGAATGTCTCGTGAGATTTCAAAATTAAGTATATAGCATCCACGATGTTATACTTTAGACCATATTTAGTATTTGTGTTGCACTCTTATTGTTGTGTTCTTCCAAACATTCCGTGAATCAATTGTTACTTGATATTTTTATTTATGAATAATCGTTGGATATAAAATATGTGACATGAAAAATTATGCTATGTTGCCATGACTACTGGCATCGTCATAATCGGAGTGAATGATTGGAGTCGTTCCACAATTTCAATTGTGGTCAGGCATCAGCAACCATGTTTTGTTTAACAAAAATGTGTGTGTATATATTATGTGAAGGACTGCACCTGGTTCAGATCCTTATAACTGATCATCATAATTATATGTACATGCATGATGCTTATCATTACAATTTGATGGGTAGGGTTTAATAAGGGCAAGTATATATATAGGAGGTGTCGGCCATGATGAGCAGGGTTGAGGAACTTGATTAAATATAATATTTTCCTTTCCTTTCTAAATTTTAGCATGTGTTAATTAGGTGTTAATGAACTAAAAAGATTAATTTATATAGAAATAATAGTAAGAAAGTAATAATGATAAAATTGTTATAGTATTGTTATTGTCATGACTACCTATTGTTGTTGTTGTTATTATTGATTGTTTATTATTGTGTGAAGAGATTAAAATAAAATAAATTTATTGTTCTTTCTTTTTCTTTCACAAATGCTATATAATTATATAGGAATATATACAAGATCTGTATTACGTATATAAATAACAAAAACCCTATATATATAATATGGAGACATTCCACATCCTCCCACTCCCCTTCCCCCCCGCACACACACGCACACACACTGGGTAACAAGATCCCAACAGAAGCAGCGTTCCCTCGTTGCACCGCCACGGAAATCCTCTGGAAAGATGTTGATGTGAGTTCTCATCAGGTAGCACCCCAACTCCTTGAAGAAAGCCGAGCCTATATACAATTAGAGTGACTTCTTTTAACAGGCTGAATTAACAGGCTGAATTAAGAGGGCTAAAAATAATAACAATAAAAAATTTAAAAAATAACAATAGGCAATATCAGAGTCCATTAACACCTAATTAACTCCTGCAAATTATAAAAATTAATAATAATAATAATAATAATAATAATAATAATAATAATAATAATAATAATAATAATAATAATAATAATAATAATAATAATAATAATAATAATATAATAATAATACTATTAATAATATTAATACTGTATTAATAATAATAATAATAATGTTTCACGTCGTGGTGTTTGTTTTTGAATTCTTGTCTTTGTACCTTATGGAACTGCTCTGGTATGGATGCTAAATCTATGACCTTATGGAACCGCTCTGGTTATGGAAGCTTTTAGCACTAAATCTATGAACTTATGGAACCACTCTGGTTATGGATATATACACCTTATGGAACCGCTCTGGTTAGGGATGCTTTTGGCACTAAAGCTAGGAAGTTAACCTCTTGGATATCCCCAATTTCAGGTGCTGGATGTTTCTTAAGCTAGGAAACCAACCTTAAGTCTGACTATTTTAAGTTGACATCAAACTACTTTGAGGTTTGTCTTCAATAGGCTGTATGTCTTTAATGTTCAACTGAAATATTTGGTCTTCAAAACCTCAAAGTAGTTTGATGAGCCTACCTTGATATATCTAGATATAGTGCTGGATGTCTGTATAGTGACAAACAGAACACCACAAATTAGGTTAGATATGCTACCCACCTGTAGAGTTCTTGTACCTTGATTGTTAAAAACTATCTAGGTGTGAAATTAATTTTATGGATACTGGTGTCAATGGCTTGAACCATCAGGTTGAGATGGAAAGCATCTGGATGGGGTCACCATGGTCTCAAGGAAGTGTGGCAAGCCCGTGATCTGGGATGTGACCCTCCCTAACATGTTGGGTGAGTCTATAGTGCTGATGCCACCAGTGCCTCAGGCACTGTTGGTGCAATGGCTGAGGAGAAGAAGGAGGACAAGTACTATTGCCTCACCGGGAATTTTGTTTTCGCATCAGTTGCTATGGAGACTCATTAGCTCAAAGTCCTTAGGGAACTGGGACAAACTGATATAAAGCAGCAGAGAAGGTATTCCAATTTCTGCTCCAGCGATTATCTGTGGCTGTACAAAGAGGCAATGTCATTACATTCAATGTATTGTATAGCTATAATGAATATACTAATCATCAGCGATTTAGTAAAATGTTAGCTAATTGTATAATTGTTGTAAGATATGTAATATATATATATATATATATATATATTTAAATAACAAAACAAAAAAAGAGATTCACGGCATAGGAATTGGTAGACCCAGTGTGCCCTAACTGCTGCAGCACCCCCACCTCTCTCTATATATATCACTGAAGAACAATGTTGACATTTTAATTTAATTGTGTACTTCTTTTTGTGTAATTGCACTTATTTATGTGTTGTTGTTGTTGACGATGTTGTTGTTGTTATTGTTGTTATTGTTACTATTTTTATTATTGTTATATTGTTATTATTATTGTGTTATTATTATTGTTATTATAATTATTGTTGTTATTAATAAAATTATAAAATTGAGTTACTCAGTATTTTATTCAATATGTGTATGGAATGGGAAGTTGAAATATTTTCTGACATTCCTATCTAGTGACCCCCAGTGTCTGGTATCTTCCTTTCAGTGTCTGGTATCTTCGTTTAATATCCAGTACATGTATCTGGTATATTCGTTTCATATCCAGTACCTGGTATCTACATTTAATATCCAGTATCTGGTATCTTCGTTTAATATCCAGTATCTGGTATCTTCGTTTAATATCCAGTGTCTGGTATCTTCCTATAAATATCCAGTATCTGGTTTAATATCCAGTATCTTGTATCTCACTTGTCCTCACTAAGAACAAACATCTTTGAAAGTATATAACTAAGCATTATAATATCTGCAAAACCAGTGCTCAGTGCTGTTGGTTAGTGAGGAGGTCTCAAATCCTACACACCGTAAGTGGTACACTGTACCACTCTCACAATTGGTTCACTTGATCATTTTCCCAAATGTTTCTAGCATCTTACAAGAGAAATAGATGCCAATAGTGGCATATGGGTAGCCATTGTCTCTTCGAAAATACTTTCCTTGGAGTAGAGGGAATGGACTTTCCACAACCGATTATATGACTTCGTATTTTTTCACAGTCAAATTCCATATCCATATCTTCAATGGCGTCACCCCTGTCATGTGGTGCACTGCAATAGCAGCCAAAGACACCACATTCACTCGCACCCTTTTGCTGCACTGGGACACGGACAACTAACTGTCTTTGCCGTTGCCATGATTTTTTTTGGTCAGTTTTTTTCAGTTGTTTACAGTTCTCTGTTTATAACAAAGGAGTCTAATGATTGATTTGTGAGGGTCATATCTAACCACACCCAAGCAAAAAGGTCATGACACCAAAAAACACATACTGGGATTCCACCAGGAGAGTTATGATATAACAGTGCACCCACACAAATAAATGCGATATTGCCTCACTGAAAATGAGTCCCACCCCCTCCATGTGAGGCGCCCCACAAATGCACTTCATGAGCACATCAAACACACACCACACACACCAAACACACACACCACATACATACACACACCAAATACACACACCACGTACATACACACACATACAAGCACACCACACACATACATATCAAATACACACACCACATACATACAAACACCAAATACACGCACCACATACATACACACACCAAATGCACACACCACATACATACACACACATACATGCACATACACACACTCATACACACACTCATACACACACCACATACATACACACACATGTACGCACCATACACACACATATGCACACAAATCACATACATACATACACATACACACACATGCATGTATACCACATACATACACACACATACACACATACAACAGACAGGTGAATTGACTCATTAGTGAGCAAAGCAAGCACTCTGTGGAGAGCTGGATGTAAAAGTTGGTATTGCCACGAATTATCCATCTAGGAGTGCAGTTGCACTCCCTATAATTATCGGTTTGCCCCTTATTTAGTGAATGAAAAACAAAGCAGCTCTAAATAAGTGCATGACAAAAAGTGGGTAACAAGTAATGCCACTAGCCTAGTGCACAAGGATCACCATGCACATAGTGTATGAACATACACTGGGTAGCTTGGCAAGGTGAGTAGCAGAAGAAAAAGAGCTAAAGACTAAGGTAAGGCTTGAACACTGAAATAAATTTGAAAGCCAATGAAAGGAGCTTCTTTTGGTCCCAGTTGGGCATTGCAAATGTGACATGAGCTGCTACAGATAATTCTAATAGTTTCTGAAGAATGTTTTTGGCTTCATTTCTTGAGAGGGTGAAATGGCTGGAACATGGCCGAAGTGGGAGATGGCGAAGGTCTGGGAGATAGCCAAGGTCTGGGAGACGGCGAAGGTCTGGGAGATGGCAAAGGTCTGAGAGATGGTACTTGGAGCATTTGATTTGTAGTGGCCAACGGAACTTATTTCCAGTGCGTGATAATTTACTATCATTTCCCCGTCTTCAGATGTGTAATTGAAATAGACATAGTTGGTTGCTGCTCTGTCTAGCAGCCTCATAAGAGTTAGCTGCGGCTGTGATTTGAGCATGTTGATGTCATTACCCGATATATGTATCATATCAGGCCTGGCAGTGGAAGTACAAATGTCAAGGTGGGAGAGTTGCAGAAGGGTCACGATGGCCAGGAAAGTTCTTCTATATAGAATGTCGATTTCAGGATTGATGAGTATGAAAAGAGAGTTCAACCTGAGTCATGCCTCCAAATAAACTGGTGTTGCAGTATCTAGTGACCCCCCTTTAGAATGCTCCCCTGTCACTGTATCCTAGTTCTTAATAACCCCTGATCACCGAATCTGATTCTGGGGTCACTGAATTCAAGTATACAGTGATGTACCATAGGATGGAGCGATCCTCTCTCACTATTCGATATCGTCTGAGGAGGCGGTTAATTTTAAGTATACTAAATTATAGTATACTAGATTTTAGTTAGGCATTTGTGATTGGAGTAGTTAAGTCAAGAAATTAGTTGTGACTTGTCTGAGGGTGAAGAGCATACCCCTATATATTTTGCTGTGACTTCCATGCTAACCATGATCTTCCGAGGATGCTGTTCAATTTATATACTATGATTTCAGTAAGGCAGACAGCTGAGGATTGTAACTAGGCCAAAATATTTGTCTTACTGAGTTGTGACTATCTGACGATGGAGCGTATTAGAATGAGAAAACAGTGACCCCCTTGTGCAGTCACCTACCTCGGGATGCAGTACCCTCTCCCCAGTTTGTTGTGGCATGTCCGAGCAGGTGTTACAGTGTGTTACATGTGCAATGCATGACAGGTGTTGCAGTGCATGGTGACACCCTTTAAAAAGATCCTGGGGGTCTGTGTGACGCCATCGGATGGATGCCCTCCCACCCGCTATTCGGAGGTCATTTGAGGAGGCAGTTTATTTGAGCATGCATAGAACTCGATTTCAGTGAGGTGAATAAATCATCTGTGACTGGCGTAGTTCCACCAAGATATTAGCTGCGGCTTTGTGAGGATGGAGTGAATTTGTAAGAGGAAACACTGACCAGATTTCTAGCTGTGACTGCAATTGAGTTTCAGTCGCTGTTTGTATGGAATGTGGAGTTGAAGAATTTTCTGACACTCCTTTTAAAATGATATCTAGTGCCCGCCAGTATCTGGTAATATCTAGTAATTGGCGGTTCCTTCCCTTTCATTGAATCCTACAATATACAACAGTGACAAATGATACCCTGTATTGTTACCGAAAGTATTTCAGTAAAAGCAAACATCTCTTGAAGTATATAACTAACATTACAATCTCTGCAATACCAGTGCTCAGTGTTGTTGGTTAGTAAGGTGGTCTCAACTCCTACACACTGTTAGTGGTACCACTCCTCACAATTATCACACTGGATCATGTTCCCAAATGTCTCTGGCATCTTACAAGCGCAATAGATATCAAAAGAGGCAAATCGATAGCGATTTTCCTGCTGAAAATACTTTCCCTGTGAGTAGAGGAGAGGGAATTGAAGTAATTGCCCACTGCTGAAGCAATCGATTAAATGACTGTATTTTCTCCCCTGTCAAATTTCATATCTTCAAAGGTACCCTAGGCGTGTGGTATGCATATGTGATAGCAAAGACACCACACTCACTTGCATCCTTATGCTGTTGCCCTCTGGGACATGGACAATTAACTCTGTCTCAACCAAACCTTCCAGGTCTTTATGAACAAACGGAGATCATTGCTAGCTGATGAGTCAATGATGGGCTCATGCCACTCTCTACCCACTCTAATGCCAGATGTAACTCAATGATCACCATTGACATTATAAGTTTGGATTGTTTCTCTTCTGAATGAATATATACATGTGAGAAACCATCATTTTAAACCGGATTGCAAACCAGAAATATTCATTTTGAATAAATTCCTGTGCCAGGGTGATGTGTCATCAGGTATATAACCATTCCAACTTTTCAGCTCCTTTCTGTAAACGTTGTAATGAGACCTACTACATAGTTTCAATTATTCATAGGTGGATCCAGAATGCATGGCATTGTCAATTTCTGCAAGCATATAAACATATAAAAACAACATTTGTCAAATCTCCAATGAAACATGCATACACACACCAAATACATACACACATCAAATACACACACCAAATACACACACCACACACATACACACACCAAATACACACACCACATACATACACACACCAAATACACACACCACATACATACAAACACATACACACACACCAAATACACACACCACATACATACACACACATACACACACTCGTACACACACTCATACACACACCACATACATACACACACATGTATGCACCATACACACACACATGTGCACACACATGACATACATACATACACATACACACACATGCATGTACATCACATACATACACATACATACACACATATATACACACACATACACACATACAACAGACAGGTGAATTGACTCATTAGTGAGCAAAGCAAGCACTCTGTGGAGAGCTGGTTGTAAAAGTTGGTATTGCCACGAATTATCTATCTAGGAGTGCAGTAGCACTCCCTTTATCGGATTGTCCCCCTATTTAGTGAATGAAAAACAAAGCAGCTCTAAATAAGTGCATGACAAAAAGTGGGTAACAAGTAATGCCACTAGCCTAGGGCACAAGGATCACCGCGCACATAGTGTAAGAACATACACTGGGTAACTTGGCAAGGCGAGTAGCAGAAGAAAAAGAGCTAAAGACTAAGGTAAGGCTTGAACACTGAAATAAATTTGAAAGCCAATGAAAGGCAGGGGTGGATCCAGGGGGGGGGGTTTCTGGGGTTGCAACCCCCCCATAACATTCTAAACTCTAGCTCCACCTCCAGTTTCTTTGTTAGATATAGACACTTTGTCACTTGTTAGATATAGACACTTGTTAGATATAGATATATAGACACTTTGGTTAAACTACAAACTGTTGAAATTCTAGTAAACCCACACTCCTGCAATGTGGCCGTGCATGATAATAGCAGCTATCTAGTCATTCTGGATTGATTTTGCATCTGCCATCAATATTGCCATGTCTGGAAGTAGAAAGAGGCCAGCACCCAGTGATTGCACCCAGCTGACAACTTTTTATAAAAGGTAAGACACAAGATACAGCTAGTATATGAACAATAAGGGTTAAGAGTTGAATGCTCAATTTATAATAGCCATCTAATTAATGTAGAATCGAGTCTGGGTCCCATATCCCTGTGTCAACGACTGCTGATGATGGTTACTCTAGTGCATCAACTGATATAGATTTATTTGTTCAATCACCATCAATGACAGTCACAGTCACAACTACTACATCGAACTCTTCCTTGTCAATGCCAACTACTGTTTCTCAGTTATGCTCAGCAACAATATTGATACGATGACTACATCACTCAATGTAGTTCCATCAACTAGTGGACCGGTGGACTTAGGGACAATAGTTGAAGCCACTCAAGGTAACTCGGATAAGCTTAGGTCATTAGCAAATAATATCCCAGATGATCGTAAGAAGCAATATCTTTCTCATCATTCCAAACCTTCTTCTGATCATCTTCAGGTTACCAAACTAGGAAAAACCTGGAGTGTATCCTTCCAGCTTGGATGGTTAGTACAATTTCCTTGGCTTTCATACAGCACTGTTCTTGCAGGTAGTCTTTGCAGATATTGTAGAGTTTTTCCAGAGCAGCCGGGTAGAGGCAGTGTTTCTGGAGTTGGCAATCGTTCTGGTTTGTTAGTTTTGTCCCCATACCAGAAACCATACTCAAAAGCACTTGGCAAGGATGGTGTACTTGTATGCCATGATCAGACTCAAATGCATTGCCATGCAGCTGAGAGGGTAGACCTTTTTGTCAGAAATTTTAACCAACCAGATGAAAGGATAGATACAAGGCTATTGAAACAGAGCAACCAACAAGCTGAAGAGAACAGGCATGTTCTCCAGAAGATAGTTTTGGCTGTAGAGTTTTTGGCAAAGCAAGCACTACCATTCAGAGGCACTCTGACTACAGAGTGGATTTCTCAGATGAAGATGTCAACAGGGGCAATTTTGTAGTCACACTTCAGCTTTTGGCTAAGACAGATAAGCTCCTACACAAATACCTTCTCTCAGCTAAAAGGAACGCGAAGTATACCAGCAAGACCATTCAAAATGAGGTTATTCACATATATGCATCTAAAATTAGAGAGCATATAACTGAACAGCTCCGAGAAAAAAAATTGCCTTTCACCATCATTGCCACAGATCCTCATTCTAATCAAGAGATTCTTTCTGTGTGCTTCAGGTATGTTGATCTGTCCTCTCCCACTGATCCTCATATCAAGGAGTGCCTGATTAGCTTTGTCTACTTGGACCGAGCCAATGCTTCATCCATTTCAAGAAAGATTCTTCAAACAGTTTCTAGTCCTTCAGTTTCTTTAGATCCCTGTAGAATTAGAGGGCAAGCTTATGATAGAGCATCTGTGATGTCATCCGGCATTGCAGGTGTCCAATCTAAAGTCAAGGAGGTCAGCCCACTAGCTCTGTACCACACTGCTACTCACACTGCCTTAATCTTTCAATTGCCAGAGCATGTCTTGTTCAGGAAGTACGAAACTTGATTTTAGTTATAAATGAAGCACACCTCTTTTTAGCTAAGAGGCAAAACCTTTTTGAACTTACAGTCAATGAATTCTTGCCTTCTTCAAAAGCAAGAAAGCTTCCAGGAATGTGTAAGACAAGATGGGTGGAGAGACATACATGCTTTAGTGTTTTTGAAATGTATGAGCCACTTATCACTTTCTTAGATGCCATTTTGTGTCCTACTGATTAGGCTCATCAGATGGGAGCTGGAATTGGGATACTGAGACAAAAGTGAAAGCATAAGGTCTGAAAGCTGCTCGCTGTTTTTATAATCACCAAGAATGTTCTTGATGAAGTGAAAATACTTGCTTCAAAACTTCAGAAGCAGGATCAAGATATATATGAGGCCTATAACAAAGTTACTGAAGCAATTGAATGCTTGAAAAACCCCAGAAAGACATTTTTAGCTTGTGGTATTGTGAGGTACTTGAACTGGCTGAGTCAATTGGTGTGAGTGAGAGTGTTCCAAGAAAGACAAGCATTCAATGCAATCGAAGCAACACTCCAAGTCAATCAGCAAAAGAGCATTACAAGAGAGTCATTGCTATACCAGTGCTGGATTCATTCATTAACCAGTTGGAGGAAAGATTTCAAGGTGAGGGAAAACAAAGTCATATGCTTTTGTGTCTTGTGCCTTCAGTGCTCAACTGTAATCCGAGTGTTCAACTATCACAACATATAGATGACCTTCTGTACTGGGAACAAGATCTTCCATGTTCCTTGTCTCTCAAAATCTCAAAAGTGAACTAAGAAGATGGCAATTTGTGGGAGCATAAGCGAGACAAAGATGAGGCTACCATCCCCAACAATCTTCTCCTAGCTCTTAGCTCTTGTGACTCTGACTCTTTCCCAAACATTCATTGCTTACTAGTCATTGCTTGCACTCTGCCTATCACCAGTGCTGAAGCAGAACGATCATTTAGTTTGCTCAGGAGGATAAAGACATATACAAGGTCGACTTTGACTGAACAACACTTTTCTGATCTTGCTGTAATAGCCATAAACTATGGAATGAGAGTGTCAGTTGATGATATCTGCCATGCTTTTGTGCAGTGTCACCCGAGAAGGCTCTTTCAAGCTTCACTATTTATTAACTGAAAATAGTTTCCTGTTTATCTTTAGTTGCTGTTCTTTTAAGCTGATAAATATTCTTATTCATTACACAGTACAGTGTGCATGGGCTAGTTCCCCTGCACCCCCCACCCCCTGTACCTTTCTAAAATTCCTCGATCCACCCCAGCATCTTCCTTAGGTTATTAGTAGGTAGGCAGCCAGGACCATAGCCAGGAATCATTAAGGGGGGTTCCTGAGCACTTGCACTATCACTCACAAATTTTTTAAATTATCAATTTTACATTTCTTGTTATAATAATGTTGGTGATGATAATAATGTCTTGTTATATAATTGCCAAGAGAAATGCAGGACGGTGCTTTCTTGCAAAATGATTAATGATCTGATCATGATTCAGGAAAGAGGGGGAAGGATTTCCGGGCAGCATGGAAACACCCCTGGCTATGGCCGTGAGTAGTTCATCAACCCCCCCAATCTAAAATTCCTGGATCCACCCCTGAAAGGAGCTTCTTTTGGTCCCAGTTGGGCATTGCAAATGCGACATGAGCTGCTACAGATAATTCTAATAGTTTCTGAAGAATTTTTTTGGCTTCATTTCTTGAGAGGGTGAAGGTCTGGAAGATGGCCAAAGTGGAAGATGGCGAAGATCTGGGAGATAGCCAAGGTCTGAGAGATGGCCAAGGTGAGCGATAGCGAAGGTCTGGGAGATTGTCAAGGTCTGGGAGATGGCGAAGGTCTGGGACATGGCAAAGGTCTGAGAGATGGTGCTTGGAGCATTTGATTTGTAGTGGCCAATGGAACTTATTTCCAGTGCGTGATAATTTACTATCATTTCCCCATCTTCAGATGGGTAATTGAACTAGACATCGTTGGTTTCTGCTCTGTCTAGCATTGGTGATAGCATCATAAGAGTTAGCTACGGCTGTGAGTTTGAGCATGTTGATGTCATTACCTGATATATGTATCATATCAGGCCTGGCAGTGGAAGTACAAATGTCAAGGTAGCAGAGTTGCAGAAGGGTAGTTGGAAGCACGATGGCCAGGAAAGTTCTTCTATATAGAATGTCGATTTCAGGATTGATGAGTATGAAAAGAGAGTTCAACCTGAGTCATGCCTCCAAATAAACTGGTGTTGCAGTATCTGGTGACCCCCCTTTAGAATGCCCCCCTGTCACTGTATCCTAGTTCTTAATAACCACTGATCACCGAATCTAGGATACAGTGATTCTGGGGTCACTGCATTCAAGTATACAGTGATGTACCACAGGATGGAGCGACCCCCTCTCACTATTCGATATCGTCTGAGGAGGCAGTTAATTTTAAGCATTAATTATAGTATACTAAATTTTAGGATACTAGATTTTAGTTAGGAGAATAAAGCATTTGTGATTGGAGTAGTTAAGCCAAGAAATTAGTTGTGACTTGTCTGGGGATGGAGAGCTTACCCCTATATATATTACTGTGACTTCCATGCTAACCATGATCTTCCGAGGATGCTGTTTATTTTATATACTATGATTTCAGTAAGGCAGACAGCTGAGGATTGTAACTAGGCCAAAATATCTGTCTTACTGAGTTGTGATTATCTGACGATGGAGCGTATTAGAATGAGAAAACAGTGACCACCTTGTGCAGTCACCTACCCGGGATGCAGTACCCTCTCCCCAGTTTGTTGTGGCATGTCCGAGCAGGTGTTACAGTGCATTACATGTGCAATGCATGACAGGTGTTGCAGTGCAAGATGACACCCTTTAAAAAGATCCTGGGGGTCTGTGTGACGCCATCGGATGGATGCCATCCCCCCGCTATTCGGAGGTCATTTGAGGAGGCAGTTTATTTGAGCATACATAGAACTCGATTTAACTGTGACTGGAGTACTTCCACCAAGATATTAGCTGTGGCTATGTGAGGATGGAGTGAATTTGTAAGAGGAAACACTGACCAGATTTGTAGCCGTGACTGCAATTGAGTTTCAGTCACTGTTTGTATGGAATGTGGAGTTGAAGAATTTTCTGACACTCCTTTTAAAATGATATCTAGTGCCCGCTGAATCCTGCAATAAACAACAGTGACAAATGATACCCTGTTTTGTTACCGAAAGTATTTCAGTAAAAGCAAACATCTCTTGAAGTATATAACTAACATTACAATCTCTGCAATACCAGTACTCAGTGCTGTTGGTTAGTGAGGTGGTCTCAAGTCCTACACACTGTAAGTGGTACCACTCCTACAATTATCACACTGGATCATGTTCCCAAATGTCTCTGGCATCTTACAAGAGCAATAGATATCAAAAGAGGCAAATCGATAGCGATTTTCCTGTTGAAAAATACTTTCCCTATGAGTAGAGGGAATTGAAGTAATTTCCCACTGCTGAAGCAATCGATTAAATGACTGTATTTTCTCCCCTGTCAAATTTCATATCTTCAAAGGTACCCTAGGCGTGTGGTATGCATATGTGATAGCAAAGACACCACACTCACTTGCATCCTTATGCTGTTGCCCTCTGGGACATGGACAATTAACTGTGTCTCAACCAAACCTTCCAGGTCTTTATGAACAAACGGAGATCATTGCTAGCTGATGAGTCAATGATGGGCTCATGCCACTCTCTACCCACTCTAATGCCAGATGTAACCCAATGATCACCACTGACATTATTGTACATGTGAGAAACCATCATTTTAAACCAAAAGTGCGGATTGCAACCCCGAAATATTCATTTTGAATAAATTCCTGTACCAGGGTGATGTGTCATCAGTTAACCATTTCCAACTTTTCTGTAAACTTTGTAATGAGACCTACTACATAGTTTCAATTATTCATAGATGGATTCAGAATGCATGGCATTGTCTATTTCTGCATGCATATAAACATATAAAAGCAACATTTGTATGAAATTTTTAGCACTAAAGCTGACAGGCTGAAGCATTGACCAGACTGACAAGAATAGTGTTAGTTTACGCAACCGGAAAAGTTTACGATCCTTTTGTTCCACATTTTCGTTTGGGCCACTCCATTTAGGAAACATTTTGTCTCCTTTCCTGCTGTTCTTTGAATTCCTCATAAGAACTTGAGAGAGAACCAACTTGAAATTCCTATAATGCTTAAAAAATTATACATACATGCATGTATGTATGTCTATTTAATTCCTTTTTGCATCGTAATCCTTTTTGTATCTTGCTTGTGATGAAACAATATTTTTCTTGGCATTCTAAAAAACACTTCTTCAACTTCGGCATTGCTTGAATGTCCTAATCCTTTGAAACCACAGTTTTCCATTTCACCTTCCATTTTACCCATCTTCCTCTTTGGCCATTTCCATCTCCACAGGTAGAGTAGCCTATCCATAATAAAATACTCTGTAAATTACATTTCCCACAAAAGCAGAATAAATCTTTGGTGCATCAACTCATAACCTATAGACTTTTGCTTAGAACTTCTAATAGAGAACAGAATTGGATCCAGGAATTTATCCCAATCATTTTGGTGGTCATTGACCTCCTTCAGAAGGCACCTTTGGATGGTACCAAAAGGTCAAGGTTTGTAACAATTGTTTGTCTGTGCAAGAACACGTCTTCCTCTGTTCAATTTCGAGAAGTGTTTGTAATTGTGAACTGACCCCAGAGAGGAGAAACCAATGAATTGGAGATGCATATTCTCACTGAAGTAGTGCATGCTGTCTGGCCATAGATGGGAATCGTTTGGTGGGATGAGGGGCTGCACCTGATAAAGTCTATGCAGGCATCAGGTGTGATCGTTCTAGTAGTACTTGGGGCAACCTATTCTGGTGGTCAAAAATGGATGGCAATGATGGACCTAGTATCAATTATCGTGAGTTGAATGTTGTCACCCATACTAACACATTCATGTTGACACCTGAAGGACTGTTCAGCCGCTCAGAAGTGGAGTACTTAGGGCATGTGGTGCTGGCAACCAAAGGACTGTTCATCTGTTCAGATGTGGAGTACTTGTGGTATGTGGTGACATGTCAAGCACTGTAAAGCTCTCAAAATTGGAGTACTTGGAGCACTTGGCAACACATGAAGGTCCATTCATCCACTCAGAAGTGGAGTACATGTACCTGGAAAACGTGATGGCATAAGTTCTGCTCACTTCCCTTCTTCATAATGCAGAAGGTATCACCCACATATCTCTTCCAAAACCTTGGCTTCAGTGGGGGAGTTGTGAGTGCCAATTCCTCCATATAGAGGTTGGCTACCACTGCAGATACTTGAGAGCCCATGCTGAATCCTCTTTCTGCTCTTAGTATTTTTCTTGATACCTGAAGAAGGTGGATTTCAGGCACAGTTCCAACAGTCAGAAATCTTGTCAGCACCATTGTAGTCCTCTCACAAGCTCTCATCTTTCGACAACATTCCAAAAATTACTTCCATGGCCTCATCCTGTGATAAATATTCACCTTTAATAAGCTCAATAAAATGCCCCGAATCCTACTCGTATTGCCAGCTAGGGGCGATATCAACTGTACTATGAACTTGGAACGATTATGCAATGGTGCACATATACAAGACACAATTGACCTAAGGGGAACATCAGGTTTAGGCAGTTTATAAAGCTGTCATTGTCTACTTCCAGTGGGCCAAATTCTATAGTGGTAGCAGGTGTTACTTTTTCATCTTCTCCAAATTCTTTAGTATAGTACACAAATTACCTTGCCTTCCTGCACCTTGGTAGGGTCCTTCTTCAGTATTCCATATGTTTTGAACTCACCCATAGCTTGCAATAAATGAGTAGGATTTTGAGCATTTTATGAAGCCTATTCAAGGTGAATATTTATCATGGGATGAGTGTGTTTTGAACAAATCTAGTTTTGGGGAGTTGGGACAGAAAATTTGGTATAGCTAGTGCATGTGCATGGCATTGAGTGGTGAGGGAATTTAGGATTTTTTAAATTTTTTTTTAACCTGATGCCTCATTAGACAAAACTTAAAGCCCTATCCATGACTTCTCTAGACATTGTCTCAACAATAGAATAGCTGATAAGTACACTCATCTCTACATTATTGATTTTATCTCCATGTAAATGTGACGAGGGAAATAGGTAGAATTGTACCCATTATAAAATTCCAAACTTGTGCAAGATTGAGGTGAGAGCCGACTCGGATATTTTCCAGATTCACTGGGATGATTATTTCCAATTTAGCAAACCCATTTTATTTAAGATGGCATCACACCCTTTACAGTTGAGCATGCTAATCAATTGAGTCAGAATGAAATCTCAGCATCCTTTCCAACCAGCTATTATACCTATACAGTCATCATTCTCACTAGTCAGTGCAGCTTGTATTCTTTCCCCAGGCTTTGAATCTGCTGCTATTTACAATCACCTTCTCAATAATCAACTGGAATTTTACTCTCTTTACATTTTGACCTGATGGTCAATACTTCATCAGTAGGAACATTCAGAGAGTAGAATTCAAGTTGATTATGAGAAGGTCATTGTAATTTTATTATGTCAATTTTAGAGTTCATTGAGTTCATTGACTGCTGCCATTTATTTCATCTTTTTTTTTGCTACGATTACTATTACCGGTTACATAAACTCAACTTTATTGGCTAGCAAAGAGAGCAGTTGGATGGGAAACTTGGTATTACCCTCTCTTCCCATATAAGTAGGGTTGTTAAGTTTTAAGCTGTAGCAGAGTGCCATATCTTTAATCTCTAATACACAAACCATTTATGGGTAATTTCTGAGTTCTGGGCAAGCCCTGGTCTCAAGCTACCAGGATAAAGAGGGAGTTTCCACACTGCTACCATGTTCTATCAACAAATGTCAAAAGGTACTTCAATCCTGAATTGTTCCAGCATTTGGATATAATTGTTGGGCAGTTACAAAATCAAAACACACCTAGCCTTCATGATACATTAGTAATGTGTGCTTAATTTAAGGAACTCTCATCTTTGCTAGTAAGGGTATAGTTCACATACAATTAATAAGTTCACTGCTCTAGTTTCATAAACAAATGTACTTTATAGTCGAGCTTCAGCAGCAAACTTTATGATCTTCACTCTAACTTTCCTCTATTGTTGTTTTGCCAATTCTATATGCCATGGCAGTGGCTAACAAGTACATGGATTGTCTTAGTCCACTTTCTTCAAGATCTTCAGCTTCTTGTCAATGGCTAGCATAGTTTGCTTGTTGAAAAGCTTGAGGCCAGTGAAGGAAATAGCATAAGGGAGAGGAAGCAGTTGCAGCAGCTGCAATTTCAAGAGTGTGTGCATGCACAATAAATATTCAGAGGGACCCGAGTAATGATACTTGCCCATTGCCCATTGGGTGTTCACTTGCCATGCAGTTGACCAGGTGTTTGTAATTCTGGGGTTCGTAATTATATATGAGGGTGTACTCTACATCAGATATCCAACAAATTAATAAATGCATGAGTAGATTGTGATTAAAGTACTCTCATTTAAGTTTCAATCTTTTACTTCAGTTCATTTATGCTAACAAATATATAGCAAACAATCAAACTAAATTTAACTGCATTATAAACAAGAAATAGTTACAGCCAAAATGAGAAAAGCTGTTTGAGCAGGTCCAGCTGCAGGCTGAGCATGTGATGCTACAGCTGACTGATTAGGTGGACCTGTAGACTGAGCAGGTGCAGTTGTACTGAACTTTGCCTGACAGATTGCGGGGTGGGGGGTGGGGGGGGGGGGGGGGGGGGGGGGGGGTGATTAGTAGATGTACAAATACTATTATCTGGAGGGTCAGGAATATTGAGTGGTGTGGGGGGACACACAGCAGGAATGGCCAATCCACAGGCAGAAAAATATCTTTTTTATTTTTTCTGCGAAGTTGGAGACACAGCAACCATGTGCGCTGACTAATTTAGTCAAACTTTGTTGGCACAGTGCAGAACAAGAGCTGGACAAAGAGCAATCGTCTAGGAAATCGTTTAGTTGACTTTCAACTGGGTCACAGTATTCACCAGCTGAATTTTGCCGACAATCACTTTCAATTCGTTTAGGATCTGGAAGGTCATCTCCTCCACACTGGTAAGCTGAGTTGATGTGGTTTTGGTGGTACACATTGCTCTTATTACTAGCGATTGACGGCAAATTGGTGGGTGCATTAATTAGAGCATAAGTCGACGCTATAAATGGCGCGTTAGTAAATGAGTGCACTTATAAAGAACGCTGCTATAAGAAGTTAACGGAGTTCCATACGACGTGGAGTCTATTCTGGCGGCTGCTGACGTGTGTACTTGCACTGAACTGAGTTCTGAACAGAAAAGCTTATATACATGACCCAATTGGCGAAAGACAGATTTGTGGCGATTAAAAAAAAAAGAATAAGAGATTTTGTGATAAAGTCAGGCACTATATTTGATCTCCAAATACTGCAAGTTTTATAAAACTAATCTTCTTTACAGGTTTCCAGTTATGACCATTTTTCCCTAAACACTAGGTCAGAAAACTATAAGGAAGGTGCAAGAATGTTCCTTAAACTACTAGCTAATTGGCTCTCCTCCTATGAGTCCACTGCTCTGGCTGACCTGGCACTGGCAGCTGACAAACAAGTTTATCTCTCCTTGGAAGATATTGATATCCCCATGAGGCAGTGTGGCCTCACACATGACCTAGCGTCCTACAACAACCTCTAAGGCCCGGGCTCTGTTCACTTCTATGCTCCATGCAGGTGACTGGGTAAATGCCATTTTCTGCCAGGCCTTGGGTCTCCATTATCTAGATCGGTGTATCCATCTCTGCCTCCAGTACTGGCTGGGCATTGCGATGATTAAAGAGGTACTCATTGTCCAATCTGCCGGGTTCTATCTGGCCATGTTGGATGTGGTAGGAATAGTATATAGCAGGAACCATTGACATGGCGCCTTCAGGGATGCACTTTCTGTGCAACTTAATCTGCTGCCCTCTTGCCGTGGAAAGAAATGCCAGCCCTCATTTCCTCCCGCTGTCGCCCTGCTGATGTGTTCCTCCCTAATTGGAAGATGTGGGAGCCTGCCTTTGTTCATTTATCCCTTCAGCAGCTTACTATGAAAGGAGCTTTACCCCTTAATCATTAGATTAATTAGGAATTGAAGTGGAAACATTGTGGTTTGTATTAAATATTGTCATTATTATTATTATTGACTCTTGCTGCTACTACATCACATGACAGTGTCAGGCACATGTGTGCGTCATATTTTCATCAGATAGCAGTGTAGCAACTTCTATATAGCTTAGGATCCAAGCATACCTATACATCCTTGATTGAAATTGCTAGGTTTATTCCTCCTCGTAGCTAATCAGATGAAGGCTCAAGTATTTGGTTGAGAAGTTAGCACTAAAAACTAAAAAAGGTAACTGTAAAGTAATTTTATACAACTCATACCTTACATACCTCCAGGTATTTCATCATGGGAATAACAAACTCCATGAATTTGTAAGACTGCCTTAGACTTTGTACCTTGCTTAATCTTATTAATAAAGTGAGAAATCCATCTCTCTGGATGTCTGTAAGTTTGGGTTCCATGGTCGACCAAACCCACTAGATTAAATCTTTTTAGTTTAGAAGGTTTATGTGATATTGGCCTCTGAAGCCGCATGAGGTTTCTGCAGACCGTTTCTCAGGTCTGGAGAGATGTTGACGATATCAGGAGGCATCTCACAGAAAATCAGCAGTGGACTTTACGCTCTTCTCTCTAACTTTCTTAATGTTCATCACTATTGTTTTGCCAAATCTATATATATGCCATGGCTGTGGCTGACAAAGTACATGGACAGCTGTGACCACTTTTTTCAAGATTTTCAGCTTCTCTTCAATGGCTAGCACAACTCTCTCACTGAAGAGCTTGAGGCCAGTGAAGGAAATAGCTTGCAAAGAAAGGAAGGCAGTTGCAGTAGCTGCAATTTCAAGAGTGTGTCCAAATATTGAGAAGGACCTGAGTAATGTCACTTGGCCCATTGACCATTGGGTGTTCATTTGCCATGCAGTACCAAGTGTTTGTAATTATGGAGGTGTACTCTAATACAACAGATTTATAAATACATGAGTAGATGAAGATTGGATTAAAGTTCTCTCCTTTCTTTAGTTAATTTATGTTAACAAATAGCACTGCATTACAATATATAATTACAGCAAAGATGAGAAAAGCTGTTTGAGCTTCAGGCCAAGCATGTGATGTTGCAGCTGATTGAGTAGATGCAGCTGTAGTCTGAGCAGATGCAGCCACAGCTTTAGTCTGAATAGGTGCATCTGTAGACTGAGCAGTTGCATCTGTAGGCAGAGCAGTTGCAGGTGTAGACTGAGCAGTTGCATCTGTAAGCAGAGCAGTTGCAGCTGTAGACTGAGCAGTTGCATCTGTAGGCAGAGCTGTAGACTGAGCAGTTGCATCTGTAGGCAGAGCAGTTGCAGGTGTAGACTGAGCAGTTGCATCTGTAAGCAGAGCAGTTGCAGCTGTAGACTGAGCAGTTGCATCTGTAGGCAGAGCTGTAGACTGAGCAGTTGCATCTGTTGGCAGAGCAGTTGCAGGTGTAGACTGAGCAGTTGTATCTGTAAGCAGAGCAGTTGCAGCTGTAGACTGAGCAGTTGCATCTGTAGGCAGAGCTGTAGACTGAGCAGTTGCATCTGTAGGCAGAGCAGTTGCAGCTGTAGACTGAGCAGTTGCATCTGTAGGCAGAGCAGTTGCAGCTGTAGACTGAGCAGGTTCAGCTATAGACTGAATAGTTGCATCTGTAGGCAAAGCAGTTGCATCTGTAGGCAGAGCAGTTGCAGCTGTAGACTGAGCAGTTGCATCTTTAGGCAGAGCTGTAGACTGAGCAGTTGCATCAGTAGGCAGAGCAGTTGCAGCTGTAGACTGAGCAGGTTCAGCTATAGACTGAATAGTTGCATCTGTAGGCAAAGCAGTTGCAGCTGTAGACTGAGCAGTTGCATCTTTAGGCAGAGCTGTAGACTGAGCAGTTGCATCAGTAGGCAGAGAAGTTGCAGCTGTAGACTGAGCAGTTGCATCTGTAAGCAGAGCAGTTGCATCTGTAGGCAGAGCAGTTGCAGCTGTAGACTGAGCAGTTGCAGCTGTAGACTGAGCAGGTTCAGCTATAGACTGAATAGTTGCATCTGTAGGCAAAGCAGTTGCAGCTGTAGACTGAGCAGTTGCATCAGTAGACTGAGCAAGTGGAGTTCTGAAGATTGACTGACAGATTCCAGGGCGCGTGAGTTCACACTTTTGCAAGAGATTATCTACAATGGTATTCTTATATAAATTGGTGTTCAAGCAACAACCCAATCTGCTCTTTATGATGGTTAATTCATTCTTACAAGCTGCAGAGCAGTTTGATCCTGACTGACAGTTTCCTATTGCATCCTTTAACCCAAAATTCTCTTGAATACCTTCAAGGCAGTAATTCCCATTTCTATAACTGCATACATCAACCAAGAGACTTAAAAATCCAGGGCAACTTATATTCACATTTACTGAATCCAGGAGTGGCTGTATCATTTCCCTGTAGCAAAATGTTTGCAGAATAAACTCTGTAGTATCTTCTTGAGTTATACAGGTATAATAATCTGGAGGGTCAGGAATGTTGATTGATGTGGGGGGACACACAGCAGGAAAGGCCAATCCACAGGCAGAAAAATATCTTTTAGTGTTTTCAAAGTTGTTGACACAGCAACCATGCTTGCTGACTAATGTAGTCAAATTATTATGGCACAGTGCAGAACAGGAACTGGAAGTCCTGCAATCGATTAGAAAATCATTTAGTTGAATTTCAAGTAAGCCACAGTATTCACCAGCTGAATTTTGACGACAATCTCTTTCAATTTGTACTGGGTTAGCAACTAAACGAACCCCACATTGATTTGCTGAGTTTATGTAGTTCTGTGCAAAAGAAGTGGTACATACTGCTCTAAGTAAATCACGTTGACATTCTAGATTAAAATTATTATGGATTTGTCTTGGAACCCTGCTCTTGGATATCTGGTCTTTTGAGATGAGAGACAAGAAGAATTGGTTCCCAATGCCCATTCGGTTCCTACCGGCTGTGACAGTAACCAAAGCGCATAACATTGGCACTAGTTCCAACATCATCACGCTCACAGTTCCTCATCACGTTATTGACGCTAAATTGTCGTGCGCGCGCCAATTGACGCTAATTAGCGAAAGCTGCTAATAACAAAAAACACTTTAGATGGATAGGATGTGAAGCATTCATTCTTGCCAAGATGTCAAGAACCTCTGAAAGAAAGCTATTGCAGTGAAGATAGCAAGAAGTGTACTCGAGCCGAATGTTTCTGTTGTCTCGTAAAGTTGTTGCAGGTGGTATAAGAGCAGGAAGGTCCTTTCGAATTGCTCTCGTACACCTCTCATTCGAAAGCCAACGCATATCACTAGGCTTCACCATCTTTAATTCAGACAATCTGAGAGCAGCCTGTGTTTCTTTTAAGGCTTGAGTTTTTTGGGGAGAGTAGAAGAAGAGTTTCCATAAATTTCCCATCAAGCCAAAAATCTTCTTTATCTCAGGAACACTCTCAGCTGCTTGTACACTTGCTGCTGTAGCTTGTGGCAAGAACATGGCATGTGCAGAATGAGTCTCCATCCTTACATGCCCTCCAGTTTTACTTCCTGCAAACACCGCTGCACCATCATATCCTTGGCTAACCAATTTGCAGTAATCAAGATGTCTTGAGTCAATAATTATGATTCCAGTGACTCTGTGATGGTTGCAGCATCACAAGCGAGAATGTGTAGGATTGTTGGGAAATGTTCCTCTGGCTGGCCATTTATAATCCATCGGCAACACACAGAAAGTTCTTATTGTGTGCTTAATACCCTCACACTTATCAGCAAGGATCGAAAAGTACGGGCTCTCCTTTAAGATAACCAAAAGCTTTCTATCGAACCAGGTGGCAATAGCTTCTATGAGGGATGTCACAAAATTTAGTGGTGTACTGTACATTTGCAGGAGGCCCATAATGTGCTGCTGAAGAAGTTTGTCACCATCAACTTGAAGAGCTAGGAGATCCTGAAAGGTGGTAGTATGTGGAGTTTTGTGTTTGAGCAAGAAGTGGACTGAGCGCAGCAATTTTAGAAGTATTGCCCTGTTATGTTATTTGCTTGCTTTTCATTTGCACTCCTTACAGCTGCACCACATTGGAGATCAACAACACTTGGCTGTTCTGCCATCCTTGCAGTCATAGCTGCATCCTTGTGTCATTTGGAATAATTGTGTAGCTTGAGTAACTCAGTGGCATGGTTCCAGTCCAGTACTCCTCATGATGTCCAAGATCCACGGACATTTGCTGGTGGTTTTCCATAGTTTTGACAAATTCGACCAAAAATACCTTTCTCTACCTCATCATAATATATCCAAGGGTATTTAGACTCCCATTGAAATCTGTAAGTGAGCATGGATTTGTAGACCTTTTTTTCTTAGCTTTGGTAGATTCACTAGACTGTGGAGTAACTAGAGTCAGAGGTTCATCATCAGACCGAGGAGTATCTGCAGTAATAGTAAGCTCATCATTAGATTCATCAAAATCCTCACTTGGTCTCTTCCTAGAAGAAAACTTTCTGACGTCCATGTTGTGTAGTATAGTTAGAAGATAGCAAATTTTAATTCTGATTTGTACACACAATTCGTATGCATTTATAATCACAAAAGCACAATGATCTAACAGAGCTTAAGATTTCCTAACAAGGTAAAAATAAGTACATAAATATAAACAGGAATGACATGAATAGATACTACGTATTCAGTAGAGGGAAATCATCTAAATGTTATTTTTTAAGGTCATAGTACAACTTCTAGAGAATCCAAAACGAAATATTGCAATACTACATTATCTTTAGCTAATTCACACTTCAAAGACAGCACATGGCATGAAAGTGGGTGTGGCCACAAAAAGGGCATGTCCCAGTCTAGTTGCGGTTTCCCCCTCCCCCTACAGAAAAATCCTGTATGAAACCCTGGTAGTGTATGTGAACCCAGAAGGAGTGAGAGCGAGATAATTGTTTGAGGTATATATTGCAGGAGGATGTGGTGAAGTATGAAGAGAAAGGTTTTGATGTTGTTATGATGGGGGACTTCGATGCATTAGGAGTGGAGGACAACCCAAATAGTAATTGAAGGCGGTTGTTGGAGTTGGTTAGGGTTGGAGGTCTGGTTGTAGGGAACAAGTTGCAGTTCTGTGAGGGTAGATTGACGTGGGAATGTGGGGAGAGAATGTCGGTCATAGACTATATGTTGTTTAGTGAGGACATGGATGTAGCTATGGTGGTAGTTGAGGACTCAGGCAAGCTAGATGTTGGGTTGGACCATAACACTATTTGGGGAGAAATTATGTGGGGTAGGAGAGAGGTACAAGTGGGAAGAGAGTGAGAGTTGACAATAGGCTGGACTGGAAGGATTATCAGGAGGCAGTGGTGGAAATGTTCATGGGGTGGGAAGAGGAGGTGAGAGAGCTTGAGCAAGAGTTGGGAGGAAAGATAGTTGAAGAGGTGTGGGGTAGGTGGAAGGAGAAAGTTTTGGCTTCAGCGGAGAAAGGAATTGGAAGGAAGAAGATTAGAGACAGGTCAGAGGTACGGTAGTCACAGGATGTGGAGAGGTTAATTGGTGTTAGGAAGGAGAAATGTAAGAGGCTAAGGGAAGCCAGGAAGAGAGGGGAGAGAGAGGCTACATTAAGACAGCTATGGGATGACTATAGAGAAGCAAGAAAAGAAGTGAAAAAGACTATTAGGAAAGAAAGGAAGGAATTGAGGAAGAGAACTATAGAGAGCAGGGTGGGACTAGTTGTAAGCTGTTTTGGAATGATTTAATAGCAAAGAGGAAGAAGAGAAGGATAAATGGAGTGAAAGATGATGAGGGAAGGATGGTGGAGGAGGAAGACAAGGTGTTGGAGGTGATGGCAAAACACTGGGAAGAGCTGGGGAGGAAATAAGAGGATGCCACAGTACCAGAATTAGAGATGGGAGAAGTGGGTGGGCATGAGCTGGGTATGTGTGAAGAAGTAAGTAGAGGTAATGAAGTGTTTGAAGAGAGGAAAGGCACCAGGCCCTAATGGAATGTTGAATGAGATGCTGATGTATGGAGGTAGAAGGTTGGTGGAGGTGATGGTGCAGGTGATGAATGTGGTGACGAGGATTGAGTGCTGCCCAGTGGACTGGAAGAGTAGTTTACTCATACCTCTCCACAAGGATGGTGATGAGGATGAAGTAGGGGAATTTTATTGTGTTGTAGTGTGGTGAAGGTGTTTGCAAGAGTGTTTGCGAGGAGGTTGGGAGTGTTCGCTGAGGATAGGATTTTGACGGAAGCACAAGGAGGATTTAGGAGCCAGAGGAGATGTTCAGACCAGTGGCTGGTGTTAAGAGGAGTTTGTGAAGTGAGGAAGAACGAGAAGAAAGCTTCATATCTGCTTTCCTGGACACAAGTAAGGCATATGACAGTGTGTGGAGGGAGGGACTGTGCAGAAGTTGAGGCAGTGTGGAGTAGAGGAGAAACTTGTGAGGACCATGTGTGGGATTGTATAGGGGGGTGGAGATGATGGTGATATTGAACGGAATGAGGTCAAGGTAGCTTGCTGTGGAGAATGGACTTAGGCAGGGATGTCATTTGTCTCCGCTTCTTTTCAATATTTATTTGATGGGAATGGCAGAGGAGTTGGAGAGAACTGAGCTAGGAGTTAAGGTGGAAGGCTGTTGGTGTGGGGCACTTATATGCAGATGATGTTGTTCTTTCTGGCTGACTCAGGGGTGGAACTGCAAGCTATGTTGGATGTGATACAGGCTTATGTGTTAAGATGGAAGATGAAGTTTAATAGCAAGAAGAGCAATGTCATGGTAGTAGGGAAGAAGGAAGTAGGTGTGCATTGGAGGATTGGTGAGGAGATATTGGAAGAGGTCGAAGAATACCAGTAGTTCGGAGTATGGTTTGATAGGAAGCTAAGGTGTAATGTTCAGATAGAGAAGATTGCAAAGAAGGCTGAAAAGTGGGTTGGAAAGGTGACATGGATTAGTAGAGTGAATGGGCATGTGGAAGTAGACAGAGGAAGAATGGTGTGGGAACTTCTAGTGAGACCTAGTATGGAGCATGCAGCCAAAGTGTGGTGGACAGGAGGACGTAATGCTTGCTAGAAGTTGGAGTCAGCACAGATGAGAGTGGGTAGGAGACTGTTGGGGGCAAATAATACAGTAGCAAGAGTGGCAATACGGGGAGATATGGGGTGGAAGAAGTTAGAGGAGAGGAGGGAAAGATGAAGGTTTTGTTTGTTAAGAGATTAGAGGTGTTGGAACAGAGCAGATTCGTAAAAATAGTTGTAAATAAACTTATAGAGGATGGAGGAATCGGATGGTGGGAAGAATATGAGATCTTGAGGAGAAAATATGAGCTAAACAACGAGGTTGGATCAGTACATATGTGGAAGAGGAAAATGAAGGTGAGAAATGCGAAGGACTGCAGGAGGAAGTAAACAGCAAGAGTGCACTTATAAAATGGTAAAGAATGGTGTGGGGTGGAGAGAATACGAGGTCCATGCATGGTCAGGAAGGTGTGTGGTTGCAATTTCGACTGAGGACTGCATCAGCTGGGTTGTTAGAGGATAAAGGAATTAATGGATGTTGATGATGAGAGATAATGCTAAGAGCTGGAGCTGATTGAATCAAGTCTGGAGGAAAGTAGTTATGGTTGTTAATTATCTTATGGAATGAACGGAGCTTGGTGCATATGAGTATGTCGAGTAGGCAGTTGAAGAATGGACAGGAGGGAGGCATAACCCGAAGTGGAAAGTTTGAGTGCAAAGTGCTAGATACATTCGAGAGCTTTGGAGTTGCAGGGTCAGAGGGAGGAGCCCACATAGATGAGCAGTAAATTAGAGGAAGAACTAAGGTTGTGTAAAATCTGACAAGTGCACGAGTAGATAAGTGGTGATAGAAATGGCGATAAATTAGCTGCTCTCCAGGATTTAGTATATACCTTTTTGATGTGAAGATTCCAGGAGAGGTTCGAGGTGAGAGTAACTCCTAAGTATGTAAATGATGGGACAAATTCAAGTGGAGTATTATTGAGAACTGGTTTAGGGAAGGATAAGAAAGCTAAGGGTTAGTGAATGTCAGGAACCATATCTCCTGACGAAGGGTCACATCTCCACTGATAGCCTGACTAAAGGATCGACTCCATACACTTGGAACCACAAGATTATGCATACACAATCATTGGGCAATAGATAGTGTAACCATATTAGGCAATAGTGAGACTCTATAAATCTCATTGGTCGTGTTCATATTATTTCCATATTTGGTCATTTTATGTGCTGGATCCTGCCATCCATATAAAGGGAACTGACTGGCTCATAATGTCTAGTTTTGTTGGTCCTCTACCTCTCTATAAGTGTTGCATAAGCTACACTTAAAGCACTACATCCCTACTCTAGTGAGGACAGGCCTGAGGTAAGGGTCTCCATTCCTCACATCTGGTGGCAACTTACAGAAATACCCTCACAAAAGATTAAGAAGCCCTTGAAACCAGAGCTGAACTTACTCCACTCTAACCCTTTTGCTTCTATTTCCAACACAGATTTCCCCACCTTCCATCAGCACTAAACATGGCTATCAGAGATGAGCTAAAACCAAGAAAGAGATCGCCGGAGAGTACATCTTCACCAGAGAATCCAATAATGATTCTGAGACTGAAGACCCAAACCCCATTAAGCATCTGTCCCCTGACAAGACAGCTACCAATCAAGCCTCCATGGATGATATCATTCACCTAATTTATGACCAGATGTAGTTAGAGACCCAAGGAAGATAAGGAAGACTAGCAGAAGTAGCCTGTCAAGAGGCCAGAGAGGCAGAACAACTACAAAGAGATGAAGTAGAGAGAGAGAAAAGAGAAGAAGAAAGACAACAAGAGAAAGGTCTTCTTAAGCAAGAAATGGCACTCCATCATCAAGCTCTTCAACTCCACCAAGTGATGACCACACCCACCCATCAGTCATGAGAGACGGGGAAGACTGTGAAGATTTCCTCCAATCTTTCCAGGTTGACATGAATGCACACTAAGTACCAAGAGACCACTGGGCACCAAACCATGGTTCATTCCAAATCTCCTAACTGAAACTCACTGAGATTTCTCACCTATCATTGGTAATCCTTTGAACTCACCATTAGACAATGTACCTATACAGGTAGATGTGGAAGACGAGGTCTACCTAGAAATAGTTATATGACAATCCACCATGTGATATTCTGGCAGGGAGAGATGTCCCCCACCTCTGACATTTGGCCCACATATTTAGAAAGTTTTCGCTGTGTACACCAGGGGAAGAGTCTGCCAGGCAGAGACAGGAACACCAGCTTCAAGAGAACCTGGGTAAGATGAG
Organism: Cladorhizidae sp. MBARI D1340-BT2; assembly: GCA_028752905.1. Lineage (NCBI taxonomy): Eukaryota > Metazoa > Porifera > Demospongiae > Poecilosclerida > Cladorhizidae > Cladorhizidae sp. MBARI D1340-BT2. Next base: position 31,641,848 of record JAQNBH010000002.1, on the reverse strand, counting down.
TGAAGCCACACCTTACCAATTGAAAATGGAAGATCACATGATGCAGGACAATGTCTCCACCCCACACCCACCAAGGTACAACTCTTACCTACTTATCTTAACCCTGCCATTTCCCCTACAGATCACATCCTACCCACTTACACTGAGCAACCAGAACTCCCTGAGTTTGAAGACATGATGACCCATATTGGATCACCTTCACAGACAATATCTTCCTAACCCCCAAAGAGAAGATGAAGTTGACCAAGAATGACAGCTCCAGTATCTTTTCCTCCCCATCTGATGCCATTCACCTCCTGGAACAAAAACCTCAGAAGTTTCTTCAAGAACAACTCGTTGACACATCTCTCACACTTGCTGAGGGATGTGTCGATGAGTTGTTCAAGCAGATGATTATAAAGACCCTGGTAAAATTTGACAAACAATGGTATCAGGTCCTCCCTTATAATATCCTCTTTGCTTACTGAGAAGTTCCCCAGGCAACCACAGGCCATATACTTCCCATTTGAGTCGCTATACAGCAGATAACCAAGGGGACCATTGAACATCATCAACTAAGTATGGGAAGGAGAGCCCCACCCCCACAGAAAATGTCCTATCATAATTATGTACAGAATGTGATGAACAGATTGGAAATGACCTAGGCAAGGAGTGAGGAGTTCGCAAAGAAGAACCAAAAAATTGCAATGACAAGGCGCGAGACCGTTCCTTCAAGACAGACGACCAAGTACTGGTGCTCCTCCCTGACAACTCATGGAAACTCCAGGCCTGCTCGCAAGGACTCTTCCAAATAACCCAAAGATCTCACCCACTATCTACCACCTCAGATTCCTCGCAGGAAATAAAAAGGTATTTCATATAAATATGTTGAAGCAATGGTACCCACCCCTTCCAGATTACCTAGCAATTGAGACTGAAGACAATGACCACTCCCCTATAGTCACCCCTGCAGAAGCAGATAGTGACATACAAACTTGGGTCAAACCACCCCCTCCCAAGAAGACTTGCCCAAACCTCTCTCCCCCCAGACCAGATTACCCAACTGCAGGACATATATACTCCACATCATTGCACATGTCTTCAATGACCAACTAGGCCATACCAGCCTTACTGAGAACACCATCCCTACTGAAGCTACCCCTATCTACATTCAACCCTACAGATTACTAGCAGCAGGACAGAGAATGGTTGAGACTGAAGTTGAAGCCTTCCTCCAAGCCGACACAATAGAATACTCCACCAGCCTATGGGCCTTTCCCTTACTCCTTGTCCCCCCAAAAGACAGATCCCACATACTCTACGTCGACTATAGAAGATTGAATTCCCTCACCACCTCAGACCCCCTGCCCATGCCCCTGATTGATAACCCAATTGGTCAGTTGTGATTGATCACCATCCTCGACCTCACAAAAGGCTATTGGCAGATACTAGCAGCAAAAGCAGATCGACAACTTCAGAATTTCATCACCCCATGAACAAAATTCTGGCAAAATCTTCTTCCTTCTCAACTTCCTATGATGTCATCATACATAGTGACACCTCCATCACCTTACCAACCTACACCTCATACTTCATGCTCTTAGGGATGCTGGACTAACAATCAAGAAATGTAAATACCAGATGGCACAGAAACTTCCTATTTCTGTTGAATTACAGAAGACTTGCATTGCACCTATCTTGGTCAAGTCCCAGCATGATTTCCTTACCCCCAAAAGGATAAAAGGTATCAGAGCTTTCCTCAGGCTTGCTGGCTATTAATACCACTAATCCCGGCAATAGCAAAAAAAATAAAATCCAACTACCTACTGAGGAAAGCTTGCGTCACTCACTAAATATAGTATGTTCACATAGCATTGGTGCACTGAAACCACGAGTAAATCATGGTTAGAGTGAGATGTTGGGATGAGACCTTGAAGTGGCTAAATGATTATCTGTTGCTGTTGCGGCATCCTAACTAGGGAGCCCAGTTCCACAACAATGGGGATAAAAGCCACAAGCAAGTGGAACTAGTGTCAATAAATAACACTGGGTACCCACAGAGCGTTCAGGAGGTCAAGTGTATAGAAGATCTGTGGATTTTGGCATAAATTTTAAGGTGCTAAAAATGCAAGCTAAACCATGTTTGAAAAATACAAATATACAATAAAAAATCATGAAACTTTAAGAGAAATTTTAATATTGAAGTGTACCAAGTAAGATGAAAATTATAAAGCATAGAACTCAGATGATGCCTACTTCCCAGGAATTCTGAACATGAAATGAAAAATTTGAGTATTTATAATCTGTCTTACATTCATTGTTGAAACTGAACAGCAACAACAGTGTTACAAAGGAAAAAGTTGTTACTAGGGTGAACCATCTTATTGCAGGTTCTATAGAGGTATGAGAAGGGTAGGCTGATCTCTGTGGGTTTAAAAAATGTATAGCTACTAAATTAGGTTAGCTATCTCAGCTGCAATAGAGCTAGGTATTATAATAGTAGCATATTCTAGCTACACGGAACAGTAGATTCTCTAATGATACAAGCAAGCGAGTGGAATTATTGCAAGCAGATCACTGCTTTATATTGCTACCAAGTTCCGGTTCACCTTCTTTCAAAATTAATTTGGTTCACAAACCAAAAGAATTACACCAGTGGTATTGTCTAAACTCAACTCAAACACTTGTACCCTACAAATTTGCCATCCTCCTTAGACAAGATCACCCCTTATCCATAATGTATGTAAACTCTAAGATTATATTATATTGCCTGGAAGCTCTGTCATTGATTTCAGTGCTTATATGCACTATGGTAGGTTCTATGCACTATGTCAATACCCTAAAAAATGTGTTGACTTAATAGCATCATAATGAAATGAAATGAAATGTCAAATTAATTTGACTGTAATATACCAACAACCATGCAAATGAAAAAATGTCATAATTTTTGTCTAGATAATTCCTGACGACAGCTGGAGCATCTATTGGGGGGACATCTAGTGGGGGAGCATCTAGTGGGGGGAGCATCTAGTGGGGGGAGCATCTAGTGGAGCATCTAGTGGGGGGAGCATCTAGTGGGGGGAGCATCTAGTGGGGGGGAGCATCTAGTGGGGGGAGCATCTAGTGGGGGGAGCATCTAGTGGGGAGAGCATCTAGTGGGGGGAGCATCTAGTGGGGGGAGCATCTAGTGGGAATGTCGAAAGAGTAAGTTTCACAAGTCAATTATTAAGAAACTGTAATTCTGTCCAAACACAGACCACACCTACAAATATGCTCTTTATTTACCTATGAATATGATAAGCAGTATGGTATCTACTCATAAACTATCTACCATCATTGAAGTCCCAGCCTTTTATCGGTAGATGCAACACTGCTACTTTGCAAAGTGATGCACGAGTGGCTTCAGAGGTTCTCTTCAAGACAGAAAGGAAGAACAATTAATTAATTTCTCAGTCGGCCATTTTTTAAATATTTCTAACAAAATACTTTGTCTTATGTCAGTTAAAATTATTATACAGATATATATCTGCTTCAACACATTGTACATCTTTGGAAAATATTTAGTTCAGCTAAATTATTGACAAATATAGCGAAAGAAAATAAGCAATATGGAAAGACCGGGTGGACAAGTGGTAGAGCCATAGAACAAAAGAGTATCAGTAGATGCAGAAGCACAGCATTACAATATAGCTGGAATATATTCTATTCAAACTTAAAGATTGTGCCTCTTTGCAGCGCTTTACAAAGTCATGTACTGATGAGGTCAAACAAGTAATTAAAATCACCTACTCAATAATCAACTTCAAATTGTATTCACTCGACATTTGGATTAGATGCTCCAGGAATAATTAATTCCTAATGAAGGCTAGAGCATCTAGTCGAAACATCGAGTGAATACAATTTGGAGTTGAATATTTAAAGGTGATTTTAATGTATTATGTCAACTGAGAGTTCATTGAAAGTAAAGTAGTAATTGAAGTGGCAGAAAAAATACTAAAATTGGCTAAGTGACTGATCAACTGTAGAGAAGAGAGGCAAGTGAAGGACCTGCTGCTAATGAAGTAAATGAGGTTTTCCATTATTTTTCACACGGTACAATTAAAAATAAAATGATCGTGGTTGGTTTGCAGTACAATTAGATTTTTAAACCATGTATTTTCGAATGCCACCTCAACATGAACATATAGTTTGGTAATGGATGCTAGGCATTGAGGGACATGTGAAGTAAAAATGAAAAATAACCAAAGTTCCTGGCATAGTCGTACTGTTGGGGAGTTAAGGACGTAGGTAGTAGGTGAGGTATCCAGACCAGAGTAGAATGATGACTTCAAGGAAAGAAAAAACTGCCTTATGATTTGTCATATCATTTTAATGTGTAGCTATTCACTTATCTTGCTAGATAGAACTGTAGAGCTTAGTCATGGTAGTAATAGAATTTATCGGATGTCTTTTTCTACATTCCTGCTCAGAGATTTAGCTAGAGATGGTGAAATAATTTCTGCTGATTTAAGTTTGATAACTAATTCTATTCCAAATTTATGCTGTCTTTTGATATAGTGGAGTTAACAGTATTATACATAGCTATCTGAAAAATGTGATGGGTAGGTACTCCAAAATTGTAGCTAGCTATTGGCAAAATATGTCCCTTAAATCCCTATTGTATCAGCATTGTCATTATCACTATTCATGGCAAGTCATTAACCAAAAGTGCTATCTTCTGAACCCACTGTGACTCATTTACCTCATATGCCTATCAATATCTCTAAAGTCGTAAGATTAGCCTTATTTCACCAGAATCAATAACTGCAATACCTAAACCCTTTACCAAGCTAGGTAGTAGCACAGATTATTTTAATGTCATGGTTGTGAATGATTCCACATAGTTCTCATCTGGATCGGGATGGATCCAGATATCAAGATTGCAGAGGAGTGGGGAGTGGTTGTAGTCTACCATTTCATTGGTTATATGCACTTTGTCAACTAGCTCACGACATGTTGGGCCATGAACTACAATACACTCTTCCAATTAAGTACTGTCGACTTCTTTTTAAAATATAGATTGTTATTAGGTTAGTTACTAAATAGTTTCACACTGTGCTGTATTATACATGTGATGGCCTTAACAGGCTCAGCAATAGCAACATTAAATCATTAATAAAATTATCCACAATATTAAGTTACGAGTGTCCCGCTGCTCAGGAAGGGGGGGACAGGAGTGGACCAAAGATCATTTCTCAGCTGACCATACAACAATTCCTTTCTCCTCTGCCACCACTTCTCTACCCAATACATAACACACTCACCCACCTCCTCCATCACTGCATCACTTACTCCCTCCACATCTTTCCCCAAAAGCAATGCCACCTTTCCATCCTTACTCACTCTTCTTAATTCATCCAGCCACTATCTTGCCCCTGCAGTTCTGCGTACCTCATCTATCAGAACCAGCCGATCCCTCTCAAATTCCCCGCATGTCACCAAGCAATGTTCCACATCCTCCCCTGCTCCACTATCACACATTATACACCTCTCATCCCTAACTATCCCACATCTCTTCTTATCCTCTAACAACCCAGCTGATGCAATCCTCAGTCGAAATTGCAGCCGCACACCTTCCTGACCATGCATGGACCTCACATACCTCTCAACCCCTGCACCATTCTTTGCCGATTTATAATAATTCAGCGTACTTTTCCCGTCTACTTCCTCCTCCCAGTCCTTCTCATTTCTCACCTTCAATTAAGGTTAATATTTGTCGGTTGCGTCAGGATGGCATTCAACGCTTCGGATAGCTAACATTATCCCATCTAGTGAGCTCCTTGGGAGTGAGAGGGATGGGGGGGGGGGGGAAGGCTCTCAAATTCCAACTTTCCATTCCAGCGACTGACTTGTCTGGGGATTCGGCTACACTGGAGAATTGACCCCACTCGGGTCACCTTATGCGTGTACTTATTGACGACCACACTCTGGGTTTTGTTGCCGAGCATTCTGGAATGTGTAGGAAGTCTAGCAAACTTGGCTTCATTTACACCTTTTTATGTTGCACTGATGATCGCTGTTCTAAATATGGCCAATCTGTACACACAGTATGGTTCATATTTAGAAACAACAAAAAAACTCTTCTGTTGTTGGTCGTTACCGCTATTACACTAAACTCATTACCTAGTCGTTTGGTACCAGCAGTTTGGATCCGTAGCAGTGCTTAGCACGGGGAGAGAATTAATGCGGGGCATTTTATTTCTATAGTCAGTGTTCCGCTAGCAAGATGGCTGTACTATTGATCGGCTCCACAGGTAACGGCAAGAGTACCCTGGGAAACTTTCTCCTCAACCCTGACAAAGAACACATATTTGGACAACGGCAAACGTTCATCACAGCCAGAACCAACATGCCTGAAACGCAGTGCGTGCTGAGTTCCACCTTTGAGGTAGACATCTACTTGGAAGGACTGGACAATTCACCACTCACCGTCATAGACACGCCAGGGATATTCGAGGACGATGAGAAAGATATCGGACACATGATCGACATTATCAAGGCGTTACATACGGTTGGCGAGATACGAGTGTGCATTTTTGTGGTCAAGTTTTCTTCCAAGATAGACACACCTTACAAAGCCAGTGTCAAGTATTACTCCAAGCTTCTTCCTCATGTGTTTGACACGAATCTCATCATAGTGATGACTGATTATGCCAGTGATGAGAGGTCAAAGAGTTTACGAGCACTACAGGGCATCGAAGAGGAAGAAATCAGAAAGAACATCGTCGCTGAACTTGTGGCAGTGGCAGGTGTCAAATACATGCCAAAGGTCTTTGCAATCGATTGCTTGCCTTTAAGAAGTGATGAAATGGACGTAAATTTGTCGACGAGAGAAAGCATTATCCGCCACATATTCACCTTCTCCTCGATGCAGACCAAAAACCTGATGGTGGCCAAGACTGATGCAATCATTACATCCGATAAGCTATTAGCTGCAAGGCTGGAAGGGGAAGCAGAGGCCTACAAGGATAGGCTACAACAGGCAGGCAAAAATGCAGACACTGCCAAGTTACGGGTGCAAGATTGCTCACAAAAGCTCGAAGGTGTTCAAAAGGAGATAGCGCAGTTGCATGAGGATCTCCAGACGAAGGACACAAAGAATTTGGTGGAATCCGCTGTTTGGTCTGTGAGTGATAGATGGAAGTTCTTTCGGATTCTGTCACGGCGCTTTCAGCTGGAGTCCGATTGGCCCATTCAGAATATATTGTACTGGACAAACGGTAAGTGCAGGTGGGTCCAACAAAATAAAGTGACTGATCATCACGTCGAAGGTTTAGTTAAGGGCAAGTTCATGCGTGGGCTCCTCGCTGAAGTGAAGCTCTACGTTTACAACTGCGACAAGTTTCGGGAGGACGTCCAGAGGTTAAAAGGGGATGTGGCCAGCATAGAGAGTAAGCAAACGACAGCAAAACAAGAGTACGAGAACAGCAAGCAGAGGCATTCGGAGTGCACCGTCGAAGTACAGAAGCTCGTTGAAAGTATCCATCAGAAGAAGGTGGAGATTGAGAAGCTCTTGTCGGAATACTTGACAATGGAGGAATGTCTCATGAGATTTCAAAATTAAGTATATAGCATCCATGATGTTATACTTTAGACCATATTTAGTATTTGTGTTGCACTCTTATTGTTGTGTTCTTCCAAACATTCCGTGAATCAATTGTTACTTGATATTTTTATTTATGAATAATCGTTGGATATAAAATATGTGACATGAAAAATTACTATGTTGCCATGACTACTGGCATCGTCATAATCGGAGTGAATGATTGGAGTCGTTCCACAATTTCAATTGCGGTCAGGCATCAGCAACCATGTTTTGTTGAACAAAAATGTGTGTGTATATATTATGTGAAGGACTGCACCTGGTTCAGATCCTTATAACTGATCATCATAATTATATGTACATGCATGATGCTTATCATTACAATTTGATGGGTAGGGGTTAATAATGGCAAGTTATATAGGAGGTGTCGGCCATGATGAGCAGGGTTGAGGAACTGATTAAATATATTTTCCTTTCCTTTCTAAATTTTAGCATGTGTTAATTAGGTGTTAATGAACTAAAAAGATTAATTTATATAGAAATAATAATATATAGTAAGAAAGTAATAATGATAAAATTGTTATAGTATTGTTATTGTCATGACTACCTATTGTTGTTGTTGCTGTTGTTATTATTGATTATTTATTATTGCGTGAAGATTTAAACATTTTTATTTTTATTGTTCTTTCTTTTTCTTTCACAAATGCATAATATATATATATAGATATATAATTATATTGGAATATATACAAGATCTGTATTACGTATATAAATAACAAAACCCCTATATATATAATATGGAAACACTCCCCTTCCCCCCCCCACCCCCCCGCACACACACGCACACACACTGGGTAACAAGATCCCAACAGAAGCAGCGTTCCCTCGTTGCACCGCCACGGAAATCCTCTGGAAAGATGTTGATGTGAGTTCTCATCAGGTAGCACCCCAACTCCTTGAAGAAAGCCGAGCCTATATACAATTAGAGTGACTTCTTTTAACAGGTTGAATTAAGAGGGCTAAAAAATAATAACAATAAAATAAAAAATAAAAAACAATAGGCAATAGGCAATACCAGAGTCCATAACACCTAATTAACTCCTGCAAATTATAAAAATAAATAATAATAATAATAATAATAATAATAATAATAATAATAATAATAATAATAATAATAATAATAATAATAATAATAATAATAATAATAATAATTAATAATAATAATAATAATAATAATAATAATAATAATAATAATAATAATAATAATAATAATAATAATAATAATAATAATAATTAATAATAATAATAATAATAATAATAATAATAATAATAATAATAATAATAATAATAATAATAATAATAATAATAATAATAATAATAATAATAATAATAATAATAATAATAATAATAATAATAATAATAATAATAATAATAATAATAATAATAATAATAATAATAATAATAATAATAATAATAATAATAATAATAATAATAATAATAATAATAATAATAATAATAATAATAATAATAATAATAATAATAATAATATAATAATAATAATAATAATAATAATAATAATAATAATTATTATTATTATTATTATTATTATATTATTATTATTATTATTATTATTATTATTATTATTATTATTATTATTATTATTATTATTATTATTATTATTATTATTATTATTATTATTATTATTATTATTATTATTATTATTATTATTATTATTATTATTATTATTATTATTATTAGGACTAAATTTAAATAATAGTTATAAAATAGTATATAAATAGCAATGTAGTTATATTGTAATTGGTGGTTGGTATGTGATGGCCTTAACAGGCTCAACATGGAAGATTAAATCATAATAGTCGCGAGTCGTTAAAATGGCCGTTCCATCAGCTGCTGTCGCGAGTCGTTCTGGGTGTGCTGTCTGCTTGAGGAACATTTCTGCGTCTGTTTCTGGCCTTATTAGACCTCATGGCCCCGTCAACCGTCGCTGCCCTGGTTCTAGAAAGCCACCTGCTGTCCCTTCTCAAGAACCACGTGCTCAATCAACTCCTGCCATTACCACACCATCAGACGCGGACTCTTCAGACAATGGTGAGGCATCATTTCCCTTTACCTTTCAGCCATCCCGAACTAAGATTCTGAAGAGGATACCAAGGGCCTCTAGAGACCAGGCATCAGCTAAGCTGACTATGATTCTGGACAGGATTGTGTGCTGCAACAGTCCAGTTGCTTGGGAAAGGTTATTGAGGTTCCCTACTAGATGCCTGCATGTGACTCCAAGGTGTGGCAGGCGTTGGTCTCTTGCTACTCAAGTTAACAAGCTGCTGAGAGAGGAATTAGACCCACCTGAAAATGGGATCCATCCCAACAAGAAGAGAGCGAAGGCTAGCGACTCACTAGAATCCTTGGGCCGAAGGGTATCCGCTAAGCTAGAGGAAGGCGATTTTAAGGGGGCAGTGCGTTTGGCATGCTCAGAGGATTCCATAGCAGAGAAGGACGAGGCCACTTTCAAATCATTGAGAGATAAGCATCCCTCTGCCCACCCTGACTCATCAATTCCATTGCCTCCTGTTGTGGCTCCCCATCCCACCCCAGTGTCAGAGGCTGATGTAGCTCGTGCCATCGAGTCGTTTCCATGTGGCTCAGCTGGGGGTGTGGATGGTTTGAGACCACAACACTTAAAGGACATGATGAAATCAGCCAGCAGTGATTCATCTTTCCTCCTTTCTGCCCTTAGAGCTTTTACGACTTTGGTTTTGGAGGGTAGGACAACTCTCTCTGTCCGTCCCTTTTTCTTTGGCGCTAATCTGACTGCACTCGAGAAGAAGGATGGGGGGATTAGGCCCATCGCAGTTGGATGTACGCTCAGACGCCTTGTAGCCAAAATTGCTGGGAACCAGGTCATGCATGAAATGGTGTCTTTGCTTGCCCCTACACAGTTGGGTTATGGAGTACGGGGAGGTGCTGAGGCTGCTGTCCATGCTACCAGGCAATACATCAGACATCTGCAACCAAATCATGCTGTGCTAAAGCTTGATTTCAAGAATGCCTTTAATTCCGTGCATAGAGACAAAATGCTTAGTGTTGTTCAGGTTTTAGCCCCACAAATATACCCCTTTGTACACTCGGTGTACTCTTCTCCATCCAACCTTTTCTGGGAGGATCAGACTCTGCAGTCTGCTGAAGGTGTCCAACAGGGTGACCCACTTGGTCCCTTGCTATTTTGTTTGTCCCTCCATCAACACTGTGCCCAAATGTCATCTGAGTTGTGTATAATGTACTTGGATGACATCACTCTAGGCGGTACTACTGAGGACATTGTCAAGGATCTCTCCTGCATACAATCAGCTTCAGAGTTGGGTCTGTCACTAAATAATGGAAAGTCGGAGATCATCTGCCATGACCCAGTCACAAGAGGGACTATATTATGCTCACTTCCAGGTGCATGTGTGACAGATCCTGATGAAGCATGTCTTCTTGGTGCACCGCTTGGTAGCGTAGAATCGATCTCTGCTTCCCTTTTGGAGAAGGTGAAATCCCTTGAGGTGATGGGGGGAAAGGCTAAGCTACATCTCGGCCCATGAGGCTTTGATTTTACTGCGTAGCTCATTTTCCATCCCAAAGTTGCAGTACATCCTCAGGACCTCCCCTTGCTTCCTGTCTCCTGTCCTAGCTACCTATGACAATGCCCTCAAGACTATTGTGAGCAGCATCATCAATATTAAATGTTGTGATGATGACACAGCTTGGTCTCAAGCCAGTCTTCCAATCAGAGTAGGTGGTCTTGGTATTAGGCGTGCTGTGCAGATTGCCCCATCAGCCTTCATGGCCTCGGCTGCTGCCTGTTGCGACCTGGTCCAACGCATCCTTTCTACACACCTGCAGTCTCTCCCACTCCAAAATCGTGAAGAGGCTTTATTGCTGTGGTCAAAAGATCATGATTTTCCTACACCTTTTGGTTCAGCAGCATGCCTCCAGAAGTCGTGGGATGCCTATCAAGTTTCCAAAGACGTGGAGTCCTTGCTAAGCAATGCCTCAGATAGCCTGACAAGAGCTAGGCTTTTGGCTGTCTCTGCTAGGGAATCTGGAGCATGGCTTCGTGCACCCCCAATCTCCAACTTGGGTTTGAGGATGGACGACGCAACTATCAGGATTGCTGTTGGCCTTCGTTTGGGGTCCCCTCTTTGCCATCCCCACTTATGCCAGCACTGTGATGCAGAGGTGGACCATTTTGGTCTGCACAGTTTGAGCTGCAAGAAGAGTGAGGGTCGTCACTACCGACATTCCTCAATGAATAACATTATTCATAGGGCTATGTCATCTGCTCAGGTGCCTTCAAGGCTGGAACCGTCTGGACTCAATCATATGGACGGCAAGCGTCCGGATAGAATCACCATGGTGCCATGGAAATGTGGCAAGCCCCTGATCTGGGATGTGACCTGCCCCAACACTCTGGCACAGTCCTATTGTGCTCAAGCTACCAGGAGCCCAGGTGCGGTAGCTGCCATGGCTGAAGAGAAAAAGGAGGACAAGTACCACTGCCTTACCAGGAATTATTTTTTTGTGCCAGTAGCGGTTGAGACCCTAGGTGCCATTGGCCCAAAGTCATTGGCCTTCCTAAAGGAACTCGGAAGGAAAATAAAGGAACACACTGGGGAAGAGAATTCATACCAATTTTTTATACAGCAATTGTCTGTGGCGGTACAGAGAGGCAATGCTCTTGCAGTCATGGGGGCAATGGGAGGCTCGGGCATGGACAGTCTTGTGTAATTATTAGTGTTGTTGTTATTGTTTTGTTGTTGTTTGATGATAATAAAAAAAAAAAAAAAAAAAAAAAAAAAAAAAAATTAATAATAATAATAATAATAATAATAATAATAATAATAATAATAATAATAATAATAAACTAATATACTAATAATAATAATAATGCCTCTGGAGGGGGAATGCAACCATGTGGGTAGGTCGGTTGTTAACCAGACCCCCCATGGTTGATGGACTTTTGTAGACTGGACCATAATAATAATAATAATAATGTGAATAATAATAATAATAATAATAATAATAATAATAGTAATAATAATATAATAATAATAATATAATAATAATAATACTATTAATAATATTAATACTATATATATTATTATTAATAATAATAATAATGTTTCACGTCGTGGTGTTTGTTTTTGAATTCTTGTCTTTGTACCTTATGGAACTGCTCTGGTATGGATGCTAAATCTATGACCTTATGGAACTGCTCTGGTATGGATGCTAAATCTATGACCTTATGGAACTGCTCTGGTTATGGATGCTTTTACACTAAATCTATGACCTTATGGAACCGCTTTTCACGTCGTGGTGTTTGTTTTTGAATTCTTGTCTTTGTACCTTATGGAACTGCTCTGGTATGGATGCTAAATCTATGACCTTATGGAACTGCTCTGGTATGGATGCTAAATCTATGACCTTATGGAACCGCTCTGGTTAATGATGTTTTTAGTACTAAAGCTAGGAAGTTTACCTCTTGGATATCCCCAATTTCAGGTGCTGGATGCTTCTTAAGCTAGGAAACTAACCTTAAGTCTGACTATTTTAAGTTGACATCAAACTACTTTGAGGTTTGTCTTCAATAGGCTGTATGTCTTTAATGTTCAACTGAAATATTTCGTCTTCAAAACCTCAAGGTAGTTTGATGAGCCTACCTTGATATATCTAGATATAGTGCTGGATGTCTGTATACTGACAAACAGAACACCACAAATTAGGTACCCACCTGTAGAGTTCTTGTACACTTGGTTGTTAAAAACTATCTAGGTGTGAAATTAATTTTATGGATACTGGTGTCAATGGCTTGAACCATCAGGTTGAAGTTTCTCAGATGGAAAGCATCTGGATGGGGTCACCATGGTCTCAAGGAAGTGTGGCAAGCCCGTGATCTGGGATGTGACCCTCCCTAATATGTTGGCTGAGTCCTATAGTGCTGATGCCACCAGTGCCTCAGGCACTGTTGGTGCAATGGCTGAGGAGAAGAAGGAGGCTAAGTACTATTGCCTCACCGGGAATTTTGTTTTCGCATCAGTTGCTATGGAGACTCTTGGTGTCATTAGCTCAAAGTCCTTAGGGAACTGGAACAAACTGATATAAAGCAGCATAGAAGGTATTCCAATTTCTGCTCCAGCGATTATCTGTGGCTGTACAAAGAGGCAATGTCATTACATTCAATGTATTGTATAGCTATAATGAATATACTAATCATCAGCGATTTAGTTAAATGTTAGCTAATTGTATAATTGTTGTAAGATATGTAATATATATATATATATATATTTAAATAACAAAACAAAAAAAGAGATTCACAGCATAGGAATTGGTAGACCCAGTGTGCCCCAACTGCTGCAGCATCCCCACCTCTCTCTCTATATATATATTGTTGTTATTAATAAAATTATAAAATTGAGTTACTCCGTATTTTATTCAATATGTGTATGGAATGGGAAGTTGAAATATTTTCTGACATTCCTATCTAGTGCCCCCCAGTGTCTGGTATCTTCCTTTCAGTGTCTGGTATCTTCGTTTAATATCCAGTATATACATGTATCTGGTATATTCGTTTAATATCCAGTACCTGGTAGCTATATCTACATTTAATATCCAGTATCTGGTATCTTCGTTTAATATCCAATATCTGGTATCTTCGTTTAATATCCAGTGTCTGGTATCTTCCTATAAATATCCAGTATCTGGTTTAATATCCAGTATCTTGTATCTCACTTGTCCTCACTAAAAACAAACATCTTTGAAAGTATATAACTAAGCATTATAATATCTGCAAAACCAGTGCTCAGTGCTGTTGGTTAGTGAGGAGGTCTCAAATCCTACACACCGTAAGTGGTACACTGTACCACTCTCACAATTGGTTCACTTGATCATTGTAATGTTTCTAGCATCTTACAAGAGAAATAGATGCCAATAGTGGCATATGGGTAGCCATTGTCTCTTCGAAAATACTTTCCTTGGAGTAGAGGGAATGGACTTTCCACAACCGATTATATGACTTCGTATTTTTTCACAGTCAAATTCCATATCCATATCTTCAATGGCGTCACCCCTGTCATGTGGTACACTGCAATAGCAGCCAAAGACACCACATTCACTCGCACCCTTTTGCTGCTCTGGGACACGGACAACTAAGCCGTTGCCATGATTTTTTTGTCAGTTTTTTTCAGTTGTTTACAGTTCTCAGTTTATAACAAAGGAGTCTAATGATTGATTTGTGAGGGTCATATCTAACCACACCCAAGCAAAAAGGTCATGATGTGCTGTACACACCAAAAAACACATACTGGGATTCCACCAGGAGAGTTATGATATAACAGTGCACCCACACAAATAAATGCGATATTGCCTCCCTGAAAATGAGTCCCACCCCCTCCATGTGAGGCGCCCCACAAATGCACTTCATGAGCACACATCTCACATCAAACACACACCACACACACCAAACACACACACCACATACATACACACACCAAATACACACACCACGTACATACACACACATACAAGCACACCACACACATACATATCAAATACACACACCACATAAATACACACCAAATACACACACCACATACATACACACACCAAATGCACACACCACATACATACACACACCAAATGCACACACCACATACATACACACACATACACGCACATACACACACTCATACACACACTCATACACACACCACATACATACACACACATGTACGCACCATACACACACATATGCACACAAATCACATACATACACAGACATACACACACATACACACACCAAATACACACACCACATACATACAAACACATACACACACACCAAATACACACACCACATACATACACACACATACACACACTCATACACACACTCATACACACACCACATACACACACACACATGTATGCACCATACACACCCACACATGTGCACACACATGACATACATACATACACATACACACACATGCATGTATACCACATACATACACACACATACACACATACAACAGACAGGTGAATTGACTCATTAGTGAGCAAAGCAAGCACTCTGTGGAGAGCTGGTTGTAAAAGTTGGTATTGCCACGAATTATCTATCTAGGAGTGCAGTAGCACTCCCTATAATTATCGGTTTGTCCCCTATTTAGTGAATGAAAAACAAAGCAGCTCTAAATAAGTGCATGACAAAAAGTGGGTAACAAGTAATGCCACTAGCCTAGTGCACAAGGATCACCACGCATATAGTGTATGAACATACACTGGGTAACTTGGCAAGGCGAGTAGCAGAAGAAAAAGAGCTAAAGACTAAGGTAAGGCTTGAACACTGAAATAAATTTGAAAGCCAATGAAAGGAGCTTCTTTTGGTCCCAGTTGGGCATTGCAAATGCGACATGAGTTGCTACAGATAATTCTAATAGTTTTTGAAGAATGTTTTTGGCTTCATTTCTTGAGAGGGCGAAGGTCTGGAAGATGGCCAAAGTGGAAGATGGCGAAGATCTGGGAGATAGCCAAGGTGTGAGAGATGGCGAAGGTCTGAGAGATGGTGCTTGGAGCATTTGATTTGTAGTGGCCAACGGAACTTATTTCCAGTGCGTGATAATTTACTATCATTTCCCCGTCTTCAGATGTGTAATTGAACTAGACATAGTTGGTTGCTGCTCTGTCTAGCAGCCTCATAAGAGTTAGCTGCGGCTGTGAATTTGAGCATGTTGATGTCATTACCCGATATATGTATCATATCAGGCCTGGCAGTGGAAGTACAAATGTCAAGGTGGGAGAGTTGCAGAAGGGTCACGATGGCCAGGAAAGTTCTTCTATATAGAATGTCGATTTCAGGATTGATGAGTATGAAAAGAGAGTTCAACCTGAGTCATGCCTCCAAATAAACTGGTGTTGCAGTATCTAGTGACCCCCCTTTAGAATGCTCCCCTGTCACTGTATCCTAGTTCTTAATAACCCCTGATCACCGAATCTGATTTTGGGGTTACTGAATTCAAGTATACAGTGATGTACCATAGGATGGAGCGATCCCCTCTCACTATTCGATATCGTCTGAGGAGGCAGTTAATTTTAAGTATACTAAATTATAGTATACTAGATTTTAGTTAGGCATTTGTGATTGGAGTAGTTAAGTCAAGAAATTAGTTGTGACTTGTCTGAGGATGGAGTGCATACCCCTATATATTTTGTTGTGACTTCCATGCTAACTATGATCTTCCGAGGATGCTGTTCAATTTATATACTATGATTTCAGTAAGGCAGACAGCTGAGGATTGTAACTAGGCCAAAATATTTGTCTACACCCTTTAAAAAGATCCTGGGGGTCTGTGTGATGCCATCGGACGGATGCCCTCCCCCCCGCTATTCGGAGGTCATTTGAGGAGGCAATTTATTTGAGCATACATAGAACTCGATTTCAGTGAGTTGAATAAGTCATCTGTGACTGGAGTAGTTCCACCAAGATATTAGCTGCGGCTACGTGAGGATGGAGTGAATTTGTAAGAGGAAACACTGACCAGATTTCTAGCAATTGAGTTTCAGTCGCTGTTTGTATGGAATGTGGAGTTGAAGAATTTTTCTGGCACTCCTTTAAAAATGATATCTAGTGCCCACCAGTATCTGGTAATATCTAGTAATTGGCGGTTCCTTCCCTTTCATTGAATCCTACAATATACAACAGTGACAAATGATACCCTGTATTGTTACCGAAAGTATTTCGGTAAAAGCAAACATCTCTTGAAGTATATAACTAACATTACAATCTCTGCAATACCAGTGCTCAGTGTTGATGGTTAGTGAGGTGGTCTCAACTCCTACACACTGTAAGTGGTAGCACTCCTACAATTATCACACTGGATCATGTTTCCAAATGTCTCTGGCATCTTACAAGAGCAATAGATATCAAAAGAGGCAAATCGATAGCGATTTTCCTGCTGAAAATACTTTCCCTGTGAGTAGAGGGAATTGAAGTAATTTCTCACTGCTGAAGCAATCGATTAAATGACTGTATTTTCCCCCCTGTCAAATTTATATGTTCAAAGGTACAATAGGCTAGTGGTATGCATATGTGATAGCAAAGACACCACACTCACTTGCATCCTTATGCTGTTGCACCTCTGGGACATGGACAACTAACTGTGTCTCAACCAAACCTTCCAGGTCTTTATGAACAAACGGAGATCATTGCTAGCTGATGAGTCAATGATGGGCTCATGCCACTCTCTACCCACTCTAATGCCAGATGTAACCCAATGATCGCCACTGACATTATTGTACATGTGAGAAACCATCATTTTAAACCAAAAGTGTGGATTGCAACCCCGAAATATTCATTTTGAATAAATTCCTGTGCCAGGGTGATGTGTCATCAGTTAGCCATTTCCAACTTTTCTGTAAACTTTGTAATGAGACCTACTACATAGTTTCAATTATTCATAACCTATAGACTTTTGCTTAGAACTTCTAATAGAGAACAGAATTGGATCCAGGAATTTATCCCAATCATTTTGGTGGTCATCGACCTCCTTCAGAAGGCACCTTTGGATGGTACCAAAAGGTCAAGGTTTGTAACAATTGTTTGTCTGTGCAAGAACACGTCTTCCTCTGTTCAATTTCGAGAAGTGTTTGTAATTGTGAACTAACCCCAGAGAGGAGAAACCAATGAATTGGAGATGCATATTCTCACTGAAGTAGTGCATGCTGTCTGGCCATAGATGGCATTCGTTTGGTGGGATGAGGTGCTGCACCTGATAAAGTCTATACAGGCATCAGGTGTGATCGTTCTAGTAGTACTTGGGCCAACCTATTCTGGTGGTCAAAAATGGATGGCAACGATGGACCTAGTATCAATTATCGTGAGTTGAATGTTGTCACCCATACTAACACATTCATGTTGACACCTGAAGGACCGTTCAGCTGCTCAGAAGTGGAGTACATAGGGCATGTGGTGCTGGCAACCAAAGGACTGTTCATCTGTTCAGATGTGGAGTACTTGTGGTATGTGGTGACATGTCAAGCACTGTAAAGCTCTCATTGGAGTACTTGGGGCACTTGGCAACACATGAAGGTCCATTCATCCACTTAGAAGTGGAGTACATGTACTTGGAAAACGTGATGGCATAAGTCCTGTTGTGAGGGCCAATTCCTCCATATAGAGGTTGGCTACCACTGCAGATACTTGAGAGCCCATGCTGAATGCTCTTAGTATTTTTCTTGATACCTGAAGAAGGTGGATTTCAGGCACAGTTCCAACAGTCAGAAATCTTGTCAGCACCATTGTAGTCCTCTCACAAGCTCTCATCTTTCGACAACATTCCAAAAATTACTTCCATGGCCTCATCCTGTGATAAATATTCACCTTTAATAAGCTCAATAAAATGCCCCGAATCCTACTCGTATTGCCAGCTAGGGGCGATATCAACTGTACTATGAACTTGGAACGATTATGCAATGGTGCACATATACAAGACACAATTGACCTAAGGGGAACATCAGGTTTAGGCAGTTTATAAAGCTGTCGTTGTCTACTTCCAGTGGGCCAAATTCTATAGTGGTAGCAGGTGTTATTTTTTCATCTTCTCCAAATTCTTTAGTATAGTACACAACTTACCTTGCCTTCCTGCACCTTGGTAGGGTCCTTCTTCAGTATTCCATATGTTTTGAACTCACCTATATCTTGCAATAAATGAGTAGGATTTTGAGCATTTTATGAAGCTTATTCAAGGTGAATATTTATCATGGGATGAGTGTGTTTTGAACAAATCTAGTTTTGGGGAGTTGGGACAGAAAACTTGGTATAGCTAGTGTATGTGCATGGCATTGAGTGGTGAGGGAATTTAGGAATTTTTATTATTATTTTTTAACATGATGCCTCATTAGACAAAACTTAGAGCCCTATCCATGACTTCTCTAGACATTGTCTCAACAATAGAATAGCTGATAAGTACACTCATCTCTACATTATTGATTTTATCTCATTGTAATCCATGTAATGTGATGAGGGAAGAACCCATTATAAAATTCCAAACTTGTGCGTGAGAGCCGACTCGCATATTTTCCAGATTCACTGGGATGATTATTTCCAATTTAGCAAACCCATTTTATTTAAGATGGTATCACACCCTTTACAGTTGAGCATGCTAATCAATTGAGTCAGAATGAAACCTCAGCATCCTTTCTAATCAGCTATTACCTATACAGTCATCATTCTCACTTGCTAGTGCAGCTTGTATTCTTTCCCCAGGCTTTGAATCTGCTGCTATTTATAATCTCAACTTGAATTTTACTCTCTTTACATTTTGACCTGATGGTCAAGACTTCATCAGTAGGAACATTCAGAGAGTAGAATTCAAGTTGATTATGAGAAGGTCATTGTAATTTTATTATGTCAATTTTAGAGTTCATTGAGTTCATTGACTGCTGCCATTTATTTCATCTTTTTTTTGCTACGATTACTATTACCGGTTACATAAACTCAACTTTATTGGCTAGCAAAGAGAGCAGTTGGATGGGAAACTTGGTATTACTCTCTCTTCCCGTATAAGTAGGGTTGTTAAGTTTTAAGCTGTAGCAGAGTGCCATATCTTTAATCTCTAATGCACAAACCATTTATGGGTAATTTCTTAGTTCTGGGCAAGCCCTGGTCTCAAGCTACCAGGATAAAGAGGGAGGTTCCACACTGCTACCATGTTCTATCAACAAATGTCAAAAGGTACATCAATCCTGAATTGTTCCAGCATTTGGATATAATTGTTGGGCAGTTACAAAGTCAAAACACACCTAGCCTTCATGATACATTAGTAATGTGTGCTTAATTTAAGGAACTCTCATCTTTGCTAGTAAGGGTATAGTTCACATACAAGTAATAAGTTCACTGCTCTAGTTTCATAAACAAATGTACTTTATAGTCGAGCTTCAGCAGCAAACTTTATGATCTTCACTCTAACTTTCCTCTATTGTTGTTTTGCCAATTCTATATGCCATGGCTGTGGCTAACAAGTACATGGACTGTCTTTGTCCACTTTCTTCAAGATCTTAAGCTTCTTTTCAATGGCTAGCATAGTTTGCTTGTTGAAAAGCTTGAGGCCAGTGAAGGAAATAGCATAAGGGAGAGGAAGCAGTTGCAGCAGCTGCAATTTCAAGAGTGTGTGCATGCACAATAAATATTCAGAAGGACCCGAGTAATGATACTTGCCCATTGCCCATTGGGTGTTCACTTGCCATGCAGTTGACCAGGTGTTTGTAATTCTGGGGTTCGTAATTATATATGAGGGTGTACTCTACATCACATATCCAACAAATTAATAAATGCATGAGTAGATTGTGATTAAAGTACTCTCATTTAAGTTTAAATCTTTTACTTCAGTTCATTTATGCTAACAAATATAATAATAGCAAACAATCAAACTAAATTTAACTGCATTATAAACAATAAATAGTTACAGCCAAAATGAGAAAAGCTGTTTGAGCAGGTCCAGCTGCAGGCTGAGCATGTGATGCTACAGCTGACTGAGTAGGTGGACCTGTAGACTGAGCAGGTCCAGCTGCAGACTGCACATTTGCAGCTGTAGACTGAGCAGGTGCAGTTGTACTGAACTTTGCTTGACAGATTGCGGGGGGGGGGGGGGGGGGGGGGGGGGGGGGGCGGGTGATTAGTAGATGTACAAATACTATTATCTGGAGGGTCAGGAATATTGAGTGGTGTGGGGGGGGGGGGGGGGGGGGGGGGAGACACACAGCAGGAATGGCCAATCCACAGGCAGACAGAAAAATATCTTTTTTATTTTTTATGCGAAGTTGGAGACACAGCAACCACGTGCGCTGACTAATGTAGTCAAACTTTGTTGGCACAGTGCAGAACAAGAGCTGGACAAAGAGCAATCGTCTAGGAAATCGTTTAGTTGACTTTCAACTGGGTCACAGTATTCACCAGCTGAATTTTGCCGACAATCACTTTCAATTCGTTTAGGATCTGGAAGGTCATCTCCTCCACACTGGTAAGCTGAGTTGATGTGGTTTTGGTGGTACACATTGCTCTTATTACTAGCGATTGACGGCAAATTGGTGGGTGCATTAATTAGAGCATAAGTTGACGCTATAAATGGCGCGTTAGTAAATGAGTGCACTTATAAAGAACGCTGCTATAAGAAGTTAAGGAGTTCCACACGACATGGAGTCTATATTGGTGGCTGCTGACGTGTGTACTTGCACTGAACTGAGTTCTGAACAGAAAAGCTTATATACATGACCCAATTGGCGTAAGACAGATTTGTGGGGATTAAAAAAAAAGAATAAGAGATTTTGTGATAAAGTCAGGCACTATATTTGATCTCCAAATACTGCAAGTTTTATAAAACTAATCTTCTTTACAGGTTTCCAGTTATGACCATTTTTTCCCAAACACTAGGTCAGAAAACTATAAGGAAG
Organism: Cladorhizidae sp. MBARI D1340-BT2; assembly: GCA_028752905.1. Classification (NCBI taxonomy): domain Eukaryota; kingdom Metazoa; phylum Porifera; class Demospongiae; order Poecilosclerida; family Cladorhizidae; species Cladorhizidae sp. MBARI D1340-BT2. Next base: position 31,619,785 of record JAQNBH010000002.1, on the reverse strand, counting down.
GTGCAAGAATGTTCCTTAAACTACTAGCTAATTGGCTCTCCTCCTATGAGTCCACTTCTCTGGCACTGGCAGCTGACAAACAAGTTTATCTCTCCTTGGAAGAGATTGATATCCCCATGAGGCAGTGTGGCCTCACACATGACCTAGCGTCCTACAACAACCTCTAAGGCCCGGGCTCTGTTCACTGCTATGCTCCATGCAGGTGAGGGAATGCCATTTTCTGCCAGGCCTTGGGTCTCCATTATCTAGATCAGTGTATCCATCTCTGCCTCCAGTACTGGCTGGGCATTGCGATGATTAAAAAGGTACTCATTATCTAATCTGCCGGGTTCTATCTGGCCATGTTGGATGTGGTAGGAATAGTATATAGCAGGAACCATTGACATGGCGCCTTCAGGGATGCACTTTCTGTGCAACTTAATCTGCTGCCCTCTTGCCTTGGAAAGAAATGCCAGTCCTCATTTCCTCCCGCTGTCGCCCTGCTGATGTGTTCCTCCCTAATTGAAAGATGTGGGAGCCTGCCTTTGTTCATTTATCCCTTCAGCAGCTTACTATGAAAGGAGCTTTACCCCTTAATCATTAGATTAATTAGGAATTGAAGTGGAAACATTGTGGTTTGTATTAAATATTGTCATTATTATTATTATTGACTCTTGCTGCTACTACATCACATGACAGTGTCAGGCACATGTGTGCGTCATATTTTCGTCAGATAGCAGTGTAGCAACTTCTATATAGCTTAGGATCCAAGCATACCTGATTGAAATTGCTAGGTTTATTCCTCCTCGTAGCTAATCAGATGAAGGCTCAAGTATTTGGTTGAGAAGTTAGCACTAAAAACTAAAAAAGGTAACTGTAAAGTAATTTTATACAACTCATACCTTACATACCTCCAGGTATTTTCATCATCGGAATAACAAACTCCATGAATTTGTAAGGAGAAGTGGACTGCCTTAGACTTTGTACCTTGCTTAATCTTATTAATAAAGCGAGAAATCCATCTCTCTGGATGTCTGTAAGTTTGGGTTCCATGGTCGACCAAACCCACTAGATTAAATCTTTTTAGTTTAGAAGGTTTATGTGATATTGGCCTCTGAAGCCGCATGAGGTTTCTGCAGACCGTTTCTCAGGTCTGGAGAGATGTTGACGATATCAGGAGGCATCTCACAGAAAATCAGCAGTGGACTTTACGCTCTTCTCTCTAACTTTCTTAATGTTCATCACTATTGTTTTGCCAAATCTATATGCCATGGCTGTGGCTGACAAAGTACATGGACTGCCGTGACCACTTTTTTCAAGATTTTCAGCTTCTCTACATGGACTGCCGTGACCACTTTTTTCAAGATTTTCAGCTTCTCTTCAATGGCTAGCACAACTCTCTCACTGAAGAGCTTGAGGCCAGTGAAGGAAATAGCTTGCAAAGAAAGGAAGGCAGTTGCAGTAGCTGCAATTTCAAGAGTGTGTCCAAATATTGAGAAGGACCTGAGTAATGTCACTTGGCCCATTGACCATTGGGTGTTCATTTGCCATGCAGTACCAAGTGTTTGTAATTATGGAGGTGTACTCTACGTCAGATATACAACAGATTTATAAATACATGAGTAGATTGAAGATTGGATTAAAGTTCTCTCCTTTCTTTAGTTAATTTATGTTAACAAATAGCACTGCATTACAATATATAATTACAGCAAAGATGAGAAAAGCTGTTTGAGCTTCAGGCCAAGCATGTGATGTTGCAGCTGATTGAGTAGATGCAGCTGTAGTCTGAGCAGATGCAGCCACAGCTTTAGTCTGAATAGGTGCATCTGTAGAATGAGAAGATTTAGCTGTAGACTGAGCAGTTGCATCTGTAGGCAGAGCAGTTGCATCTGTAGGCAGAGCAGTTGCAGCTGTAGACTGAGCAGGTTCAGCTATAGACTGAATAGTTGCATCTGTAGGCAAAGCAGTTGCAGCTGTAGACTGAGCAGTTGCATCTGTAGGCAGAGCTGTAGACTGAGCAGTTGCATCTGTAGGCAGAGCAGTTGCAGCTGTAGACTGAGTAATTGCATCTGTAGGCAGAGCAGTTGCAGCTGTAGACTGAGCAGTTGCATCAGTAGACTGAGCAGGTTCAGCTATAGACTGAATAGTTGTATCTGTAGGCAAAGCAGTTGCAGCTGTAGACTGAGCAGTTGCATCAGTAGACTGAGCAAGTGGAGTTCTGAAGATTGACTGACAGATTCCAGGGCGCGTGAGTTCACACTTTTGCAAGAGATTATCTACAATGGTATTCTTATATAAATTGGTGTTCAAGCAACAACCCAATCTGCTCTTTATGACGGTTAATTCATTCTTACAAGCTGCAGAGCAGTTTGATCCTGACTGACAGTTTCCTATTGCATCCTCTAACTCCAAATTCTCTTGAATATCTTCAAGGCAGTAATTCCCATTTCTATAACTGCATACACCAACCAAGAGACTTAAAAATTCAGGGCAACTTATATTCACATTTACTGAATCCAGGAGTGGCTGTATCATTTCCCTGTAGCAAAATGTTTGCAGAATAAACTCTGTAGTATCTTCTTGAGTTATACAGGTATAATAATCTGGAGGGTCAGGAATGTTGAGTGATGTGGGGGGACACACAGCAGGAAAGGCCAATCCACAGGCAGAAAAATATCTTTTAGTATTTTCAAAGTTGTTAACACAGCAACCATGATTGCTGACTAATGTAGTCAAATTATTACGGCACAGTGCAGAACAGGAACTGGAAGTCTTGCAATCGATTAGAAAATCTTTTAGTTGAGTTTCAAGTAAGCCACAGTATTCACCAGCTGGATTTTGACGACAATCTCTTTCAATTTGTACTGGGTTAGCAACTAAATTAACCCCACATTGATTTGCTGAGTTTATGTAGTTCTGTGCAAAAGAAGTGGTACATACTGCTCTAAGTAAATCACGTTGACATTCTAGATTAAAATTATTATGGATTTGTCTTGGAACCCTGCTCTTGGATATCTGGTCTTTTGAGATGAGAGACAAGAAGAATTGGTTCCCAATGCCCATTCGGTTCCTACCGGCTGTGACAGTAACCAAAGCGCATAACATTGGCACTAGTTCCAACATCATCACGTTCACAGTTCCTCATCACGTTATTGACGCTAAATTGTCGTGCGCGCGCCAATTGACGCTAATTAGCGAAAGCTGCTATATAATAACAAAAAACACTTTAGATGGATAGGATGTGAAGCATTCATTCTTGCCAAGATGTCAAGAACCTCTGAAAGAAAGCTATTGCAGTGAAGATAGCAAGAAGTGTACTCGAGCCGAATGTTTCTGTGGTCTCGTAAAGTTGTTGCAGGTGGTTATAAGAGCAGGAAGGTCCTTTCGAATTGCTCTCGTACACCTCTCATTCGAAAGCCAACGCATATCACTAGGCTTCACCATCTTTAATTCAGACAATCTGAGAGCAGCCTGTGTTTCTTTTAAGGCTTGAGTTTTTTGGGGAGAGTAGAAGAAGAGTTTCCATAAATTTCCCATCAAGCCAAAAATCTTCTTTATCTCAGGAACACTCTCAGCTGCTTGTACACTTGCTGCTGTAGCTTGTGGCAAGAACATGGCATGTGCAGAATGAGTCTCCATCCTTACATGCCCTCCAGTTTTACTTCCTGCAAACACCGCTGCACCATCATATCCTTGGCTAACCAATTTGCAGTAATCAAGATGTCTTGAGTCAATAATTATGATTCCAGTGACTCTGTGATGGTTGCAGCATCACAAGCGAGAATGTGTAGGATTGTTGGGAAATGTTCCTCTGGCTGGCCATTTATAATCCATCGGCAACACACAGAAAGTTCTTATTGTGTGCTTAATACCCTCACACTTATCAGCAAGGATCGAAAAGTACGGGCTCTCCTTTAAGATAACCAAAAGCTTTCTATCGAACCAGGTGGCAATAGCTTCTATGAGGGATGTCACAAAATTTAGTGGTGTACTGTACGTTTGCAGGAGTCCCATAATGTGCTGCTGAAGAAGTTTGTCACCATCAACTTGAAGAGCTAGGAGATCCTGAAAGGTGGTAGTATGTGGAATTTTGTGTTTGAGCAAGAAGTGGACCGAGCGAAGCAATTTTAGAAGTATTGCCCTGTTATTTGCTTGCTTTTCATTGGCACTCCTTACAGCTGCAGCATATTGGAGATCAACAACACTTGGTTGTTCTGCCATCCTTGCAGTCATAGCTGCATCCTTGTGTCATTTGGAATAATTGTGTAGCTTGAGTAACTCAGTGGCATGGTTCCAGTCCAGTACTCCTCATGATGTCCAAGATCCACGGACATTTGCTGGTGGTTTTCCATAGTTTTGACAAATTCGACAAAAAATACCTTTCTCTACCTCATCATAATATATCCAAGGGTATTTAGACTTCCATTGAAATCTGTAAGTGAGCCTGGATTTGTAGACCTTTTTCCCCTTAGCTTTGGTAGATTCACTAGACTGTGGAGTAGCTAGAGTCAGAGGTTCATCATCAGACTGAGGAGTAGCTGCAGTAATAGTAAGCTCATCATTAGATTCATCTAAATCCTCACTTGGTCTCTTCCTAGATGAAAACTTTCTGATGTCCATGTTGTGTAGTATAGTTAGAAGATAGCAAATTTTAATTCTGATTTGTACACACAATTCGTATGCATTTATAATCACAAAAGCACAATGATCTAACAGAGCTGATTTCCTAACAAGGTAAAAATAAGTACATAAATCTGTCTTATATAAACAGGAATGACATGAATAGATACTACGTATTCAGTAGAGGGAAATCATCTAAATATTATTTTTTAAGGTCATAGTACAACTTCTAGAGAATCCAAAACGAAATATTGCAATACTACATTATCTTTAGCTAATTCACACTTCAAAGACAGCACATGGCATGAAAGTGGGTGTGGCCACAAAAAGGGCATGTTCCAGTCTAGTTGTGGTTTCCCCCTCCCCCCTATAGAAAAATCCTGTATGAAACCCTGGTAGTGTATGTGAACCCAGAAGGAGTGAGAGCGAGATAATTGTTTGAGGTATATATTGCAGGAGGATGTGGTGAAGTATGAAGAGAAAGGTTTTGATGTTGTTATGATGGGGGACTTCGATGCATTAGGAGTGGAGGACAACCCAAATAGTAATTGAAGGCGGTTGTTGGAGTTGGTTAGGGTTGGAGGTCTGGTTGTAGGGAACAAGTTGCAGCTCTGTGAGGGTAGATTGACGTGGGAATGTGCTGAGAGAATGTCGGTCATAGACTATATGTTGTTTAGTGAGGACATGGATGTAGCTATGGTGGTAGTTGAGGACTCAGGCAAGCTGGATGTTGGGTTGGACCATAACACTATTTGGGGAGAAATTACGTTGGTTAAGAAGAGAGGTACAAGTGAGAAGAGAGTGAGAGTTGACAATAGGCTGGACTGGGAGGATTATCAGGAGGCAGTGGGGGAATTTTCATGGGGTGGAAAGAGGAGGTGAGAGAGCTTGAGCAAGAGTTGGGAGGAAAGATAGTTGAAGAGGTGTGGGGTAGGTGGAAGGAGAAAGTTTTGGCTTCAGCGGAGAAAGGAATTGGAAGGAAGAAGATTAGAGACAGGTCAGAGGGATGGTGGTCACAGGATGTGGAGAGGTTAATTGGTGTTAGGAAGGAGAAATGTAAGAGGCTAAGGGAAGCCAGGAAGAGAGGGGAGAGAGAGGCTACATTAAGACAGCTATGGGATGACTATAGAGAAGCAAGAAAAGAAGTGAAAAAGACTATTAGGAAAGAAAGGAAGGAATTGAGGAAGAGAACTATAGAGAGCAGGGTGGGACTAGTTGTAAGCTGTTTTGGAATGATTTAATAGCAAAGAGGAAGAAGAGAAGGATAAAAGGAGTGAAAGATGATGAGGGAAGGATGGTGGAGGAGGAAGACGTGGTGTTGGAGGTGATGGCAAAACACTGGGAAGAGCTGGGGAGGAAATAAGAGGATGCCACAGTACCAGGGAGAAGTGGGTGGGCATGAGCTGGGTATGTGTGAAGAAGTAAGTAGAGGTAATGAAGTGTTTGAAGAGAGGAAAGGCACCAGGCCCTAATGGAATGTTGAATGAGATGCTGATGTATGGAGGTAGAATGATGGTGGAGGTAATGGTGCAAGTAGTGAATGTGGTGATGAGCATTGAGCACTACCCAGTGGACTGGAAGAGTAGTTTACTCATACCTCTCCACAAGGATGGTGATGAGGATGAAGTAGGGGAATTTCATTGTGTTGTAGTGTGGTGAAGGTGTTTGCAAGAGTGTTTGCGAGGAGGTTGGGAGTGTTCGCTGAGGATAGGATTTTGACGGAAGCACAAGGAGGATTTAGGAGCCAGAGGAGATGTTCAGACCAGTGGGCTGGTGTTAAGAGGAGTTTGTGAAGTGAGGAAGAACGAGAAGAAAGCTTCATATCTGCTTTCCTGGACACAAGTAAGGCATATGACAGTGTGTGGAGGGAGGGACTGTGGCAGAAGTTGAGGCAGTGTAGAGTAGAGGAGAAACTTGTGAGGACATGTGTGGGATTGTATAGGGGGGTGGAGATGATGGTGATATTGAACGGAATGAGGTCAAGGTCGCTTGCTGTGGAGAATGGACTTAGGCAGATGTCATTTGTCTCCACTTCTTTTCAATATTTATTTGATGGGAATGGCAGAGGAGTTGGAGAGAACTGAGCTAGGAGTTAAGGTGGAAGGCTGTTGGTGTGGGGCACTTATATGCAGATGATGTTGTTCTTCTGGCTGACTCAGGGGTGGAACTGCAAGCTATGTTGGATGTGATAGAGGCTTATGTGTTAAGGTGGAAGATGAAGTTTAATAGCAAGAAGAGCAATGTCATGGTAGTAGGGAAGAAGGAAGTAGGTGTGCATTGGAGGATTGGTGAGGAGATATTGGAAGAGGTCGAAGAATACCAGTACTTCGGAGTATGGTTTGATAGGAAGCTAAGGTGTAATGTTCAGTTAGAGAAGATTGCAAAGAAGGCTGAAAAGTGGGTTGGAAAGGTGACATGGATGAGTAGAGTGAATGGGCATGTGGAAGTAGACAGAGGAAGAATGGTGTGGGAACTTCTAGTGAGACCTAGTATGGAGCATGCAGCCGAAGTGTGGTGGACAGGAGGACGTAATGCTTGCTAGAAGTTGGAGTCAGCACAGATGAGAGTGGGTAGGAGACTGTTGGGGGCAAGTAATACAGTAGCAGGAGTGGCAATACGGGGAGATATGGGGTGGAAGAAGTTAGAGGAGAGGAGGGAAGAGATGAAGGTTTTGTTTGTTAAGAGATTAGAGGTGTTGGAACAGAGCAGATTGGTAAAAATAGTTGTAAATAAACTTATAGAGGATGGAGGAATCGGATGGTGGGAAGAATATGAGATCTTGAGGAGAAAATATGAGCTAAACAACGAGGTTGGGTCAGTACATATGTGGAAGAGGAAAATGAAGGTGAGAAATGCGAAGGACTGCAGGAGGAAGTAAACGGCAAGAGTGCACTTATAAATTGGTAAAGAATGGTGTGGGGTGGAGAGAATATGAGGTCCATGCATGGTCAGGAAGGTGTGTGGTTGCAATTTCGACTGAGGACTGCATCAGCTGGGTTGTTAGAGGATAAAGGAATTAATGGATGTTAATGATGAGAGATAATGCTAGGAGCTGGAGCTGATTGAATCAAGTCTGGAGGAAAGTAGTTATGGTTGTTAATTATCTTATGGAATGAACGGAGCTTGGTGCATATGAGTATGTCGAGTAGGCAGTTGAAGAATGGACAGGAGGGAGGCATAACCCGAAGTGGAAAGTTTGAGTGCAAAGTGCTGGATACATTCGAGAGCTTTGGAGTTGCAGGGTCAGAGGGAGGAGCCCACATAGATGAGCAGTAAATTAGAGGAAGAACTAAGGTTGTGTAAAATCTGACAAGTGCACGAGTAGATAAGTGGTGATAGAGATGGCGATAAATTAGCTGCTCTCCTGGATTTATAATATACCTTTTTGATGTGAAGATTCCAGGAGAGGTTTGAGGTGAGAGTAACTCCTAAGTATGTAAATGATGGGACAAATTCAAGTGGAGTGTTATTGAGAACTGGTTTAGGGAAGGATGAGAAAGCTAAGGGTTAGTGAATGTCAGGAACCATATCTCCTGACGAAGGGTCACATCTCCACTGATAGCCTGACTAAAGGATCGACTCCATACACTTGGAACCACAAGATTATGCATACACAATCATTGGGCAATAGATAGTGTAACCATATTAGGCAATAGTGAGACTCTATAAATCTCATTGGTCGTGTTCATATTATTTCCATATTTGGTCATTTTATGTGCTGGATCCTGCCATCCATATAAAGGGAACTGACTGGCTCATAATGTCTAGTTTTGTTGGTCCTCTACCTCTCTATAAGTGTTGCATAAGCTACACTTAAAGCACTACATCCCTACTCTAGTGAGGACAGGCCTGAGGTAAGGGTCTCCATTCCTCACATCTGGTGGCAACTTACAGAAATACCCTCACAAAAGATTAAGAAGCCCTTGAAACCAGAACTGAACTTACTCCACTCTAACCCTTTTGCTTCTATTTCCAACACAGATTTCTCCACCCTCCATCAGCACTAAACATGGCTATCAGAGATGCAAGAAAGAGATCGCCGGAGAGTACATCTTCACCAGAGAATCCAATAATGATTCTGAGACTGAAGACCCAAACCCCATTAAGCATCTGTCCCCTGACAAGACAGCTACCAATCAAGCCTCCATGGATGACATCATTCACCTAATTTATGACCAGATGTAGTTAGAGACCCAAGGAAGAGAAGGAAGACTAGCAGAAGTAGCCTGTCAAGAGGCCAGAGAGGCAGAACGACTACAAAGAGATGAAGTAGAGAGAGAGAAAAGAGGAGAAGAAAGACAACAAGAGAAAGGCCTTCTTAAGCAAGAAATGGCACTCCATCATCAAGCTCTTCAACTCCACCAAGTGATGACCACACCCACCCATCAGTCATGAGAGACGGGGAAGACTGCGAAGATTTCCTCCAATCTTTCCAGGTTGACATGAATGCACACTAAGTACCAAGAGACCACTGGGCACCAAACCATGGTTCATTCCAAATCTCCTAACTGAAACTCACTGAGATTTCTCACCTATCATTGGTAATCCTTTGAACTCACCATTAGACAATGTACCTATACAGGTAAATGTGGAAGACGAGGTCTACCTAGAAATAGTTATATGACATCCACCATGTGATATTCTGGCAGGGAGAGATGTCCCCCACCTCTGACATTTGGCCCACATATTAAGAAAGTTTTCGCTGTGTACACCAGGGGAAGAGTCTGCCACGCAGATACAGGAACACCAGCTTCAAGAGAACCTGGGTAAGATGAGTGAAGCCACACCTTACCAATTGAAAATGGAAGATCACATGATGCAGGACAATGTCTCCACCCCACACCCACCAAGGTACAACTCTTACCTACTTATCTTAACCCTGCCATTTCCCCTACAGATCACATCCTACCCACCTACACTGAGCAACCAGAACTCCCTGAGTTTGAAGACATGATGACCCATATTGGATCACCTTCACAGACAATATCTTCCTAACCCCCAAAGAGAAGATGAAGTTGACCAAGGATGACAGCTCCAGTATCTTTTCCTCCTCATCTGATGCCATTCACCTCCTGGAACAAAAACCTCAGAAGTTTCTTCAAGAACAACTCGTTGACACATCTCTCACACTTTCCAGGCAAGTGTGAGGGATGTGTCGATGAGTTGTTCAAGCAGATGATTATAAAGACCCTGGTAAAATTTGACAAACAATGGTATCAGGTCCTCCCTTATAATATCCTCTTTGCTTACTGAGAAGTTCCCCAGGCAACCACAGGCTACTTCCCATTGGAGCCGCTATACAGCAGATAACCAAGGGGACCATTGAACATCATCAACTAAGTATGGGAAGGAGAGCCCCACCCCCACAGAAAATGTCCTATCATAATTATGTACAGAATGTGATGAACAGATTAGAAATGACCTAGGCAAGGAGTGAGGAGTTCGCAAAGAAGAACCAAAAAATGGGAATGACAAGGCGCGAGACCGTTCCTTCAAGACAGACGACCAAGTACTGGTGCTCCTCCCTGACAACTCATGGAAACTCCAGGCCTGCTCGATAACCCAAAGATCTCACCCACTATCTACCACCTCAGATCCCTCGCAGGAAATAAAAAGGTATGTAGGCTAGTTGCAGTTGCACTGAACTTGTAATTAGTGACTCATTGTAATTAGTGATGATTGCATAATTAACACTGATAGACACCTTGGTCACTGTGGACTTTATATGTACATACATATATGGATGTGTTGATGTGATCATGTGACTAAGCTTGGACAGGTTGTCGTTGTGAATTGTCTTGTCAGTTATAAAACTTAAATCCTAAGAGATCTGTTGAGTCTTACATTGGTAGCAGAGAATGGCTGAGCGTCACATCAGTATACCCAAGCCTTTTGCAAGCGGTGATGTTGGGGAATGGTTTCAGAGATATGAGATATGCTGTACAGCTAACCGATGGGAAGATGCAACAAAGGCATGCAAGCTCCCGACCCTCTTGGAAGGAGAAGCACTGGCAGTATGGCTTGAACTCAGCCCGGAACAACAAGGGGATTATGCTACGGCCAAAAAGGAAATTGCGGCCGCCCTTAGCCCAATGGAGTTCATATCGCTAGAAAACTTTCACAAACGTAAGCTGCAACCGGGAGAAGCGTTATCCGTGTTTGTTCATGAAGTCAAGAAGTTGCTAGATCAAGCCATGCCAACATTGGAGAAAAATGCTCGCAATCAGTTATTATTACACCAGTTTGTAGCTGGACTACCAGATAGTGTAGGACGACAGCTGAGAGCAGCAGGAGAACTAACTACACTGGGGGCTGCTGTGTCAAAGGCTCGATTAGTATTGACACTTGATGACCCAAGTCGAAGTGTTGCAGCTGTGTCAGAGGCAACCAGTGAGGTAGTTTTGCTCAAGGACAAGATTGCCCAATTAACGGAACAAGTAAATGCTTTGTCAACATCAGTTATGCCACCAGCAGGAACACGTCAGCCGATGACCAACCAAAAGCACTATCGACCAAGACGCTGTTTTGAATGCAACCAAACAGGACACATTCAGCGTGATTGCCCTTCGCGCAATCAGAATGGCCAATACACTAGACAGTGTTTTAGGTGTGGAAAAGTGGGACATCTGGCCAGAAACTGCTACCAGGGAAACGAGCAAGGGATGTCTGTCAGGGGCAACAGGCGTCCCTATCCCCAATGAGCCCTCACGACCTGAGTGTCGTGACTGTAGCAGCGGTTAAATCCAAGGTTGCTGCTACAATGGGGAGGTTAGGTGAGGTTGAAGTAGAGATGATGTTGGACTCTGGATCATCTGTGTCACTGATGCGGAAGGAGGTTCTCACACATGCAAAGGGAGTTACCCACATTGAAGGCCCAATACAACTACGCCTGATGACGGCATCAGGACAACAGCTGCCAATACTGAGTCACGTCTGTGTTCCTATACACATTGGTGAGCTACAAGTCAAACATAATGTTGTTGTAGTGGATACTCTAGTATCACCTGTAATTCTGGGGGTAGATTTCCTATGTAAACATGGCGTGGTCCTTGATTTTACAAAACCATCTGTAATGGTCCGTAATAACACCACTGCAGCATCAGCAATAAATGAGAAGGTGGCCCCTGTGTTACGGATATATGAAGCATCACGAAAAATAGAGGGAAAAGCATGTATTGTTGCAGAAATCGAACAGCCGGGGACAGATGTAGTGGAGGAATGTGCTGTCCCAATGTATCACAAACCAACAAAATTTGAATTGCCTGAGTGTCCTAGGTCTATTCTCGCAGATGTTGTACAGGAATTCCAAGCCTTATTCCAAACAACACCAGGTGTAACAGAAGCTGCCTTGCACTTTATACCCACAAAGGGCAATCCTATCAAAGTTCCACCACGTCGCATGCCAGCACATTATCGAGAGGAAATTGAAAACTTACTTCACACGATGCTAGAGCAGGGCATAATTGAAGTAAGTTCTAGCCCTTGGATGGCACCAGCGGTGTTTGTTCCAAAGAAGTCGGGTGATATCAGGCTGTGTGTGGATTATAGGGAACTTAACAAGAATACCACAAAAGATGCTTACCCATTACCCTTACCTGATGAAGTTCAGGACCGGTTGTCAGGCTCGACCCTATTCTCAACATTGGACTTACAGAGTGGGTACTGGCAGCTGCCAGTAAGTCCTAACGACCAAGAAAAAAACAGCATTTTGCCCAGGACCTGGAATGGGTCTGTTCCAGTTTAAACGAATGCCATTTGGGTTGACTGGAGCACCCAGCTCCTTTCAACGGCTGATGGATAAAGTATTAAGAGGTCTTCCTTTTGTGACGATCTACTTAGACGATATTTTGGTGCACTCCCCGGATGAAAAAGCACATTGTGCTCACCTACGAGTAGTCTTTGAACGTCTGCTGGCTGCTGGTCTTACGCTACGAGGGAAGAAATGCCATATCGGACTCCTTAAAGTTGGATATCTAGGCCACACTTTTACAGGAACAGGCATGTCCCCAGATCCACAGAAGATCCAAGCAGTGTTACAAATTCCAGAACCAATATAAATATGTTGAAGCAATGGTACTCACCCCTCCCAGATTGCCTAGCAATTGAGACTGAAGACAATGACCACTCCCCTATAGTCACCCCTGCAGAAGCAGATAGTGACATACAAACTTGGCTCAAACCACCCCCTCCCAAGAAGACTTGCCCAAACCTCTCTCCCCCCAGACCAGATTACCCAGCTGCAGGACATATATACTCCACATCATTGCACATGTCTTCAATGACCAACTAGGCCATACCAGCCTTACTGAGAACACCATCCCTACTGAAGCTACCCCTATCTACATTCAACCCTACAGATTACTAGCAGCAGGACAGAGAATGGTTGAGACTGAAGTTGAAGCCTTCCTCCAAGCCGACACAATAGAATACTCCACCAACCTGTGGGCCTTCCCCTTACTCCTTGTCCCCCAAAAGACAGATCCCACATACCCTACGTCGACTATAGAAGATTGAATTCCTTCACCACCTCAGACCCCCTGCCCATGCCCCTGATTGATAACCCAATTGGCCAGTTGGGATTGATCACCATCCCGACCTCACAAAAGGCTATTGGCAGATCCTAGTAGCAGAAGCAGATCGACAACTTCAGGATTTCATCACCCCATTAACAAAATTCTGGCAAAATCTTCTTCCTTCTCAACTTCCTATGATGTCATCATACATAGTGACACCTGGGCTATCACCTTACCAACCTACACCTCATACTTTATCTTAGAGATGCTGGACTAACAATCAAGAAATGTAAATGCCAGATGGCACAGAAGACTTGCATTGTACCTATCTTGGTCAAGTCCCAGCACGATTTCCTCGCCCCCAAAAGGATAAAAGGTATCAGGGCTTTCCTCAGGCTTGCTGGCTATTAATACCACTAATCCCGTCATTCTCCTCCACATCTAGACCCCTCACAAACCTCACGAAAAAGGATGTCAGACTGCCTCCAGTGGACAAAACAGGCATCAAAAGGCCTTTGACTCCCTCAAACATGCCTTCACCTCCTCCTCCGTACTCATGAACCTCATCCCGGACCACCACTTCACCCTCCAGTCAGATGCCCCTTACATAGGCATAGGGGCTGTGAAGTGGTGGTCTAAACTACACACACTTCTAACAAGAACAAGGAACAAGTTATCAGTTTTTAATGGGTGATGTTAGATCATTTTACGAAGCAATCTACTTTGAATATCTAGATCTTGTCATATCTAGCATATAGACATGCTTTGATCAACCTGGCTACTAGCATATAGACATGCTTTGATCAACCTTGCTACAAAAAGCAATAGGGTCCTCATGTAAAATGTGCCAACAAAGAATATTTTAAAGAAGAATTGAAGTTTATCTCAATTTCTAGAAGGACAATTTTCACTTCACCCAACTGGAAATGCAGCTGAAATGATTTCCAGCAACCTCTCAGAAGTTCCTAGTAATGATCTTGGTTCTATGTTCAAGTACCTAAAGTGTCCCTCTATTTCACAAAGATCTGAAATGTGCAAACTTGCTTCATTAATACTCATCATGCCTGTTACAAATGCTTCAAGAGAATGCTCCTTCAGCTCATTGGGTCGAATCAAGATTTTTACGAGCGACAATGACTCAATCTATACTGAACAACACCCAATGTTATGATGCTCATTTACACAAAGAGAGCACTGACGAGTCCAACTTGATCGATCTTGATAATGTCTTCATTATGAGTTCGAGTCGCAGAGAAATAATCTTCGGCAAATTTCTTCCATTTGATTTAGAAGTTTGATGTTAGTTTCTTGAGTCCTCTAACTGAAAACAATAAGTCAAAGCTTCCAATTAAAATGGGTTTGGCCAGAAGTGCTTCCTACAACCCTAATATTAAAGCTTCAGCAGGTATGCTAGGCAGTACATCGATAGAACTTCGTTTTGTTGAACAGGGCATCATCAGGTTAAAATTCATTCTTTTGGGTTTCCCCCACTTTTTTCCCATTGGACTTTCCTTCACCACTCAATTTCTTGCACACAACACTAATAGGTAGATAGACCATGCACTGGCAATAGCAATTAAAAAAATCCAACTTCCTACTGAGGAGAGCTTGCTTCACTCACTAAATATAGTATGTTCATAAAGCATTGGTGCACTGAAACTATGGGTTAGAGTGAGATGTTGGGATGAGACCTTGAAGTGGCTAAATGATTATTTGTTGCTGTTGCGGCATCCTAATTAGGGAGCCCAGTTCCCCAACAATGGTGATAAAAGACCCAAGCAAGTGGAACTATTGTCAATAAATAACACTGGGTGCCCACAGAGCGTTCAGGAGGTAAAGTGTATAGAAGATCTGTGGATTTTGGCATAAATTTTAAGGTGCTTAATTAAAAAAATGCAAGCTAAACCATGACTGAGAAATAATATAGAATACAAATATACAATAGAAAATCATGAAACTTTAAGAGAAATTTTCATGAATTTTTAATATTGAAGTTTAGTAAGATGAAAATTATAAAGCATATAACTCCTATATACTTCCCAGGAATTCTGAATATGAAATAAAAAATTTGAGTGTTTATAATCTGTTCATCTTACATTCATTGTTGAAACTCAACAGCAACAACAGTGTTACAAAGGAGAAAGTTGTTACTAGGGTGATCCATCTTATTGCAGGTTCTATAGATGTATGAGAGAAGGATAGGCTGATCTCTGGGGCTATTAAATTTGGCCATGTTATGTCAGCTGCAATAGAGCTAGGAATTATAATAGTAGCACATTCTAGCTACTTTTCGGGCGGGACAGTAGATCCTCTAATGATACAGCAAACGAGTGGAATTATTGAAAGCAGATCACTGCTTTATATTGCTACCAAGTTCCGGTTCAACTTCTTTCAAAATTAATTTGGTTCACAAACCAAAAGAATAACACCAGTGGCATTGTATAAACTCAAGCACTTGTACTCTACAAATCTGCCATCCTCCTTAGACTTGATCACCCCCTTATCTATGTATGTAAACTCTAAGACTATATGATATTTCCTGGAAGCTCTGTCATTGATTTCAGTGCTTGAATGCACTATGGTAGGTTCTATGCACTATGTCAATACCCTAAAAAATGTGTTGACTTAATAGCATCATAATGAAATGAAATGTCAAATTAATTTGACTGTAATATACCAACAACCATGCAAATGAAATAATTTTTGTCTAGATAATTCCCGATGACAGCTGGAGCATCTAGTGGGGGACCATCTAGTGGGGGGAGCATCTAGCTGGGGGAGCATCTAGTGGGGGGAGCATCTAGATCTAGTGGAGGCAGCATCTAGTGGTGGGAGCATCTAGTGGTGGGAGCATCTAGTGGGGGGAGCATCTAGTGGGGGAAACATCTAGTGGGGGGAGCATTTAGTAGGGGAGCATCTAGTGGGGGGAGCATCTAGTGGGGGGAGCATCTAGTGGGAATGTCGAAAGAGTAAGTTTCAAAAGTCAATTATTAAGAAACTGTAATTCTGTCCAAACACAGGCCACACCTACGAATATGCTATTTATTTACCTATGAATATGATAAGCAGTTTGGTATCTACTCATAAACTATCCACCGTCATTGAAGTCCCAGCCTTTTATCGGTAGCTGCAACACTGCTACTTTGCAAAGTGATGCACGAGTGGCTTCAGAGGTTCTCTTCAAGACAGAAAGGAAGAACAATAATTAATTAATTTCTCAGTCGGCCATTTTGTTTTTATTTCTAACAAAATACTTTGTCTTGTGTCAGTTAAAATTATTATACAGATATATATCTGCTTCAACACATTGTACATCTTTGGAAAATAATTAGTTCAGCTAAATTATTGACAAATATAGCGAAAGAAAATAAGCTAAATTGAATATGGAAAACTGAACTGATCAGGTGGACAAGTGGTAGAGCCATAGAACAAAAGAGTATCAGTAGGTGCAGAAGCACAGCATTACAATATAGCTGGAATATATTCTATTCAAACTTAAAGATTGTGCCTCTTTGCAGCGCTTTACAAAGTCATGTACTGATGACGTCAAACAAGTAATTAAAATCACCTACTCAATAATTAACTTCAAATTGTATTCACTCGACAATTGGACTAGATGCTCTAGCCTTCATCAGGAATAATTAATTCCTGATGAAGGCTAGAGCATCTAGTCGAAACATCGAGTGAATACAATTTGGAGTTGAATATTTAAAGGTGATTTTAATGTATTATGTCAACTGAGAGTTCATTGAAAGTAAAGTATTAATTGAAGTGGCAGAAAAAATACTAAAATTGGCTAAGTGACTGATCAACTGTAGAGAAGAGAGGCAAGTGAAGGACCTGCTGCTAATGAACAAAATGAGGTTTTCCATTATTTTTCACACGGTGCAATTAAAAATAAAATGATCGTGATTGGTTTGCAGTACAATTAGATTTTTAAACCATGTATTTTCGAATGCCACCTCAACATGAACATATAGTTTGGTAATGGATACGAGGCATTGAGGGACATGTGAAGTTAAAATGAAAAATAACCAAAGTTCCTGGCATAGTCGTACTGTTGGGGAGTTAAGGACGTAGTAGGTGAGGTATCCAGACCAGAGTAGAATGATGACTTCAAGGGGGGAAAAAACTGCCTTATGATTTGTCATATCATTTTAATGTGTAGCTATTCACTTATCTTGCTAGATAGAACTGTAGAGCTTAGTCATGGTAGTAATAGAATTTATCGGATGTCTTTTTCTACATTCCTGCTCAGAGATTTAGCTAGAGATGGTGAAATAATTTCTGCTGATTTAAGTTTGATAACTAATTCTATTCCAAATTTATGCTGTCTTTTGATATAGTGGAGTTAACAGTATTATACATAGCTATCTGAAAAGTGTGATGGGTAGGTACTCCAAAATTGTAGCTAGCTATTGGCAAAATATGTCCCATAAATCCCTATTGTATCAGCATTGTCATTATCACTATTCATGGCAAGTCATTAACCAAAAGTGCTATCTTCTGAACCCACTGCGACTCATTTACCTCATATGCCTATCAATATCTCTAAAGTCGTAAGATTAGCCTTATTTCACCAGAATCAATAACTGCAATACCTAAACCCTTTACCAAGCTAGGTAGTAGCACAGATTATTTTAATGTCATGGTTGTGAATGATTCCACATAGTTCTCATCTGGATCGGGATGGATCCAGATATCAAGATTGCAGGGGAGTGGGGAGTGGCTGTAGTCTACCATTTCATTGGTTATATGTACTTTGTCAACTAGCTCATAACATGTTGGGCCATGGACTACAATACACTCTTCCATTTCCTTGTCTCAATGATGCTACTCATCAGCTAGTTCTTTTCTCTAGCCACTGGCCACCTCTCAAAACAGTCCCTATTTTTGTCTCCATTTTAGTCAATATCATGCATATCCTCAGATATACACACGTGCACACTGGGTCTGCAAGCATTGCTCAGCTTGAGCTTTTGTCAGTGTTTAATTCTTCCTGCGCCCAAATATGTGACATAATTATGCCATCTTCAGGATAGTGTCCCTGTATGCTGGGAGGATGAGTAGCACTAACCTTCCTGCCTCTCTGTCTGGATAAACCAGGCTGTCTTCTACCACATATGCACTGTCTGAACCTTCTGTCTGCTTCTGAACATCTGAAAGAGGTGGGTCTCTCTGACGTCCCTCCTGCAGTCTCTTGGTCCCCCCATCCAACAGTACAGGGCATCTGCTACAGAGGCAAACATGCTTCTACTCTCTTGGATACGACTCCTCATCTGCTTCTCTCTAACTAGATGAGAATAGTCGTCAGCTAATTCACTTAGTTAGCGGCCTTCCTCCTCCTCTCCTACATCTTCACTCTCCTTGGCTGTCCATCTGCTCCAGCTTGTCATCCATGTAGGTGAGTATGCTGAGGGTGACATCATTCTCCATTGACCAGCTGGTCCTGCCCTCTTAGTTCTAACCCATGCAAGGTCCAGATGAAAGGTACATCCAGTCCTAGCAATGCATCGTACCAGATTATCCTGCACAACTACCTCCAGCTCAAGGTTCTGGTCGTCTATCATCAGGGTCAGTGGGAGACATTGAGCTGGTCCATAGAATGACATGAACATTCTGATCCTGCCACTCAGTACTGCTGTTGACACTCACCGTGAGTGTACAATGGTCATGGGTGCTCTTGGGTCAAGTACCATCTGGCTGACTGCATGGTTCCTGATACAGCCTTACAAGCATAGGCCTTGATGTGAGGTTTTTGCCAGGTGGTTGGACGCCTTCTTCACGTAGTGACTGGCTATGTGCCCATGCTGATGGCAAATAAAGCACATTGGAACCATGGCTGGATCAAACTTGGGCTGTGTCTGGGTTTGGATTCTCTCTGTCTCAGCTCTGTCTTATCATGGACCTCGGGGTGACCTTCCCTTGTCTTCTGCTGGGTAGCTCGCCTACTGTTGTGAGGAACATCTGTATGGCAGTAGGGTTCCTCTCCTGATAGGTCTGCCAGATACAGTTACTCAGGTAAAGTACATGATCTCTCTTCTGGATGTGGGTTTCCTGTCTCTGACCCAAGTCCTCCACTTGTCTGCCATTCATGTCAGCATGTTTTCCACAGTGGTAACTTCCACCACTTGCTGTCTGGTCTCGTGTCCTTTCAGCCACTTGATCTTCAAAATGGAGACACTTCAGTAGAAGTCAATTCATGCCTCCTACGTCTTCTTCATGTTGGACTGGTACCACCTCCTCCTGCGAATATCTATATTTATGTCAAAATACTGCAGAAATGCAGCCTTGATGCTGAGAAAGTCTGTCTGGGTTTCCTCCTGGATTGTCACATAAATTTCCTGAGCTGGTCTGTCAGGAGTGGCACTAGATTGACTCTCCAGTATGGTTGAGTCACTCCAAAAGTCTGCATGTATTCCTGAAACATGTAGAGGAAGGCATCTACCCTCTTGCTCTCCTTGAACTTGGCATCTGGTACTCCTTTTTCCATCCATTTGGCTTCTTTCTCTGCCTCCAACTTGTTGTTCACCAGGATCTGTCATGCCTGTTGGAGCTGGGTCTCTTCCCTGTTCTATCATCATTTTCTTTGCAACATTCCTTCCTCTTTTGGAAGCATTTGTCCTCCTCCTCTCTCCATCTCTGGTCATTCTCTCTCATCAGTTTGATCTTCTCTTTCTATAGTTCTGGCTCCTCTCTCCATTCCCTCTGTTTGTCCTTCACGTTCCTTGCTTGCTCTAAGGAATACCATATTTTTTCTTCTTCTCTCCTCAGTTTCTTCTCTTCTCCCTGCTGTTCTCTCCATGCTTCATGATCCTTTCCTCCATTTGTTCCTTACCTTTTGTGATTGCCTCAATCATGGATTGCTTGGGCTTTGCAATGAGCTCATTGGGGTTACCAGGCGCTTGATGTCAATCACTCTCTCCCTGCTTCTTTCTCTGACCCACTTGGTCATTGTCATCCATAAATGTCATCTTGAGGGGGAATTGGTACTCTCCCTTAACCTGTATGATATTTCTCTCCAGTCTCCTTGCTAAAAAATGTACTCCAAGACGAGCTGTCAGTTGACTTCTGATACTTTCTGTCTGCTGTAAGTAGATGGACGTCTGAGGTCTCTGTCTTGATGACTTGGTTCGGTCATTTGCTGTCACCAACCGCAAATGATTTGCCTTATAACTGCTGAATAATCTTTCACCTGTCAGTCTACTGTGTCTGCTCTGTCATCCTCCATATGCTTGATAATGGTGCTTTGGTTTAATATCTAATTATGACTGAACACCATTTAGAACATTTACAATTATGACTCAGCACCAGAATGAATAAGTTGGTTCCCTGGTTCCTTTATATAGCATTTACAATTATGACCTAGGACCAGAATTAGTAGGTTGGTTTCCTTGGTGTCCTTGTAGAGGCTTCTAGGTTCCTCTCACAATTATTACAATATAAGATCGGCTAACATAGTCACAAGTTACATAACCAATCATACTGTTATATCTGTCTAGCCACAACCATTTAGATGTCTATGATTACTGAGTACACCGATGTATTGTTCCAAGTAATTGTCCACACACATCCTCCATCCTCCTTTATGTGTGGTGTCCTCACAGAAGTTTTGTCATTATCAGGGAGCTCTGCAATCTCCATGGCTGCTGCAGGGATGGTTATAAAAATGGCTGCAAACACTGTGCTCCATTACATTCCTGAGCATGAAATCATTTTCTTGCTGCAACCAGAGTTTACTCTCTAAATGGAAAGGGACATGTTTGAGTCACTCAGTGTATCTAAGGTACCATCAAAGCATATAAGTGGGTGAACATCATTTGAATTCACATTCCACCTTCCTGTGCTTGATGTACAATCTTGTGAATCAACCTTTCTTTTCAACAAGAACAACAAAGGAAGCCCCTATGCTATTAGTTGGTTGAATGACATACTGGACCAGCATTTCCTACAAAGTGTTTTTGATTCTTCTTCTTTGGCTGGTGGTAGCTACTCTCTGCATTTGTTGTCTGATTGGTGCAGAATTCCCAGTATCAATTGGAAACTGTACTTTAGCTTGTTCATTGTTGTGTGGAAAAATTGTCAGCATACTCCATTAATAGACTGTGTAGTGTCAAAGGTTCCATAAGTGCTTTACCAGTTTCGAGAGGATCTATTGAAGTATGTGTTTTTGATTGGTTGAGCTCCAGCAATGCTCACACTGGCTATTTCTTCCTCTGGTTGTCAGGGTGTGATTTCCTTTACATTGTAGAGAATAACTTCTGTATTTTTGAGTGGTTGCAACTACTACAAGGCCAGTATCACATAATCTAGAGCCCGTTACACTAGTTTTCCATCAATGAGATAAGCTGTTATTTTCAAGGTATCTTTCATAATAGCTCCAAGCAACCTGGTAATCCCCATAAAAGAATACAGTACTGATGAATGACAATATCTAAGTTGGAGCATACTCGTTACATCAATAATGTAATTATTTCCAGATAGTCCACAGCTATATAGAATTGTATCAACAGTCCAGTCCAACCCACCACCACTTCAAGTTGGAAGGTCTTTTTTCTTATCCCAAGTTGAATGTGTGCAATGCCATATACCTGAAGAAGTGTCCCCTCAAATCAAATTATGTTTTCTTTCCAATGTCCAAATATATTTTTGAAAAGGTTTTTAGTGCCAACTTCACAACCAAAATACTTCCCTCCTCATCTGGCGAAATTAAGTATTGAACAATACAATGCATTCACACTCACTACTAATGTGTTTCTCACAGCGAATGCATGTGATTGATGAATCATCTGAACAACAGTGTATCTCTTCAGTAGCATGTCAAAGGCTAGGGGTTTCTGACCTTTCCTGACTGGAAAATACTCGGTTGGTTAGTATCTTTATGTCTTCTGTAAAAGACTGCCAGTCTTTAGCTTTACTTTTTCTTCTGGCATAAAACTCTGTTCAGTCATGTTGTACAAGTAGTTTAAAACTTCTCCTGAAAGCTCCATCTGCACATCTAGTAGCCTTCCCTTGTTTTCCGCTTTTTTAATTTTTGGTATACCTCTGTGCATGCCTGGTCAACCTTACCTGTGGCTGCAAGAGTTTGTCACATACCTCCCATTTGTTGACTGCAACTGCACTTTAAAAATGGTCAGTCCAATCTTCCAAGCTTCTTTCACCTGTAAAAGTTTCAGGAACAATAAGTGTGCAGCAGTTTTCATAGTGGTAACAACTTAAAGAACCTGCTTTAACACTATACTTGGTCTCATTGTTAAAATTCAGCAACTTGACTTAAAACAACCTATTCTCTTTGTAGCACTTTTCTCTCAAAGCAGAAAGGAGTGATTTTTCAAAACATGGCTAGTAGCAGAGTGAAGTATTGCAATTTGATGATGTCGGGTCACGTTACAAATGTGTGTTACAAATGTGTGACGAGAAAAATATAAGTGACTATCATGCAATAAAATATAGTTCACTAGCTGATGTACACAGCATTGCCTGGGTTAATAAAGAATAATGTAACTAGATACAGAACCAATAATCTAGGCACAACTAGTTGCAGACCCTATAGTCTAGGTGTAGCTGGAAACAGAACCTATAGTCTATGAAAAGCTAGACACAGAACCATAGTCTTGATGTAGCTAGATACACAAACATACTCTAGGTGTAGTTATATATGGAATCTACAGTTTAGATATAGCTAGATACAGACTACTTTTGTTTATCTGTAAGATGCCGCCTCCTTATACCCGCAACAACTCTCCCAACCTCGAACATGGCCTCCAGATACCTCATTTTACTTAGGAGACCAACATCAGATAGCCTATTCTGGGTCAAAACCTACCTCCATGTCAAATTTGAAAGGACTGGGGCCAGTGATTTGGTCAACCATGGGACCCAAACATAAAGACATATAGAGTTGTCACTTTATTAATAAGATTAAGAAAGGTAAAAGTCTAAGACAGTCCACTCCTCCTTAAAAATGCATGGAGTTTCTTATTTGTATTATGAAACATCTGTCTCTATGTGACACATGAGTAGAATAAAAAATAAATAAACAAAAGCTCTCTCTTCCACTAAATTCATATATTATAGAATTAATATATTTTCCGTGCAACAAATGACAGCATCAAACATAGGTCTTGCAGAGTTGAATGTGCACAGGTTTGTTCACTAAGTTGTTTTCTTCTAGTAGCTATTCTTTCAGGAGTTTGAAGTAGCTGGCTAGCCACTACGTCCATGCACATATAAACTGTAGCATCTCCTTTATATAAGTGAAGCTGTGGCTCTCTCTCAAGAAATTGGTGAAACCAACCATCTGAATTCTTCGCTTCTTGCAAGATTCTGAGATCTGTGTTCTGTTTTTTTTTACAACTGAATCCGTCTTCTCAGTAGCAATAAGGCGCTGGTGCACCATTGCGTTTCTGACTACTGACGTTCACGTAACTACCCAGTTTTCAATACCAGACTCGTATCCTGGACGCTTGTGTCAGGGTATGGCGAGCTACAAGCACACGCTGTTATAGGATCGGCCCACTTCACGCAAAAAGTGAGTTTGTGCAATAGCTACTACAGTTATGAACCATGAATTTTTCAATAAGTACCTCAGAGGCATCTTGAATCTTTGTCTATCTTCTTACAAACTTTCAGGGTATAGAAGCTATCCTAGCCACAGTAAGCTGCCGCGTTAACGGAATGAAAATACGGGAATTTCTTTAGTTACCGTAGCAACCTAGTCTCCATGCACCAGCTGCCTACCTCAGCTCTCTTGACACGTCTCGCCACCTGGTTGCCAGGATCTTGCGTTACCAACCAGTTTTTCCCGTCCATCGCCTTTGGAGCTGTGGATGCCTTAGCAACTGCGGCTAAGATGCCTCAGTGGCGCTCTTTGGAGGACACCCCTCCGAGTCCACCGGCGGTACTAAGGCCGAGGGGGCGTCGCCCCCCCCCCCCCAACCAACACAGCTTTACCAGCAAGCTAGCAAGGCAGCAAGCTAAGATAATCAGTCAAACACGGAATTTGATGCCGAGTCAATAATTTTGGACACCGTCATGTGAGATCACATGACCACTATCACGAGAATAAGGTGCTGCTTGCTATTGCAAATTGTAGCTTTGAGCAGGCAGCCAGCTTGTGTCGTAGACTCGTAGAGACCGTGTAGTAGTATAGAGCGGATCATGTACCTGACCCGCGTAAATCAGTGCGCGTTTAATGATTTAATGTTGCTATAATATATTGCTGAGCCTGTTAAGGCCATCACATGTATAATACAGCACAGTGTGAAACTATTTAGTAACTAACCTAATAACAATCTATATTTTAAAAAGAAGTCGAAGTGTCCCGCTGCTCAGGAAGGGGGGGACAGGAGTGGACCAAAGATCATTCCTCAGCTGACCATCCTTTCTCCTCTGCCACCACTTCCCTACCCAATACATAACACACTCACCCACCTCCTCCATCACTGCATCACTTACTCCCTCCACATCTTTCCCCAAAAGCAATGCCACCTTTCCATCCTTACTCACTCTTCTTAATTCATCCAGCCACTATCTTGCCCCTGCAATTCTGCGTACCTCATCTATCAGAACCAGCCGATCCCTCTCAAATTCCCCGCATGTCACCAAGCAATGTTCCACATCCTCCCCTGCTCCACTATCACACATTATACACCTCTCATCACTAACTATCCCACATCTCTTCTTATCCTCTAACAACCCAGCTGATGCAGTCCTCAGTCTAAATTGCAGCCGCACACCTTCCTGACCATGCATGGACCTCACATACCTCTCCACCCCTGCACCATTCTTTGCCGATTTATAATAATTCAGCGTACTTTTCCCGTCTACTTCCTCCTCCCAGTCCTTCTCATTTCTCACCTTCACTTTCCCCTTCCACTTGCGCACTAACCCAACCTCGTTGTTTATCTTGTACTTTCTCCTCAAGATCTCATATTCTTCCCACCATCCAATTCCTCCATCCTCTCGTAGTTTATTTACAACAACTTTAACCAATCTGCTCTGTTCCAACACCTCTAATCTCTTGCCAAACAAAACCTTCATCTCTTCCCTCCTCTCCTCTAGCTTCCTCCACCCCATATCTCCCCGTATTGCCACTCCTGCTACTGTATCACTTGCCCCCAACAGTCTCCTACCCACTCTCATCTGTGCTGACTCCAACTTCTTGCGAGCATTCCGTCCTCCTGTCCACCACACTTCGGCTGCATGCTCCATACTGGGTCTCGCTAGAAACTCCCACACCATTCTTCCTCTGTCTACTTCCACCTGCCCATTCACTCTACTCATCCATATTACCTTTCCAACCCACTCTTCTGCCTTCTTTGCCATCTTCTCTAACTGAACATTACCCCTTAGCTTCCTATCAAACCATATTCCTAAGTACTTGAATTCTTTGACCTCTTCCAATATCTCCTCACCAATCCTCCAATGCACTTCTGATTCCTTCTTCCCTACTACCATGACCTTGCTCTTCTTGCTATTAAATTTCATCTTCCACCTTAACACATACGCCTGTACCACATCCAACATAGCTTGCAGTTCCACCCCTGAGTCAGCCAGAAGAACAACATCATCTGCATACATGAGTGCCCCACACCAGCAGCCTTCCACTTTGACTCCTAGCTCAGCTCTCTCCAATTCCTCTGCCATTCCCATCAGATATATATTGAAAAGAAGTGGAGACAAAGGACATCCCTGCCTAAGTCCATTCTCCACAGTGAACCACCTTGACCTCCTTCCATTCAATACCACCGTCGTCTCCACCCCACTATACAATCCTACACATGTCCTCACAAGCTTCTCTTCTACTCCATCTGCCTCAACTTCTGCCACAGTCCCTCCCTCCACACACTGTCATATGCCTTACTTATATCCAGGAAAGCCAGATATGAAGCTTTTTTCTCGCTCTTCCTCACTTCACAAACTCCTCTTAACACCAACCACTGGTCTGAACATCTCCTCTGTCTCCTAAATCCTCCTTGTGCTTCCGTCAAAATCTTATCCTCAGCGAACACTCCCAACCTCCTTGCCAACACTCTCGCAAACACCTTCACCACATTACAACACAATGAAATTCCCCTATACTTCATCCTCGTCACCATCCTTGTGGAGAGGTACTAGTAAACTCCTCTTCCAGTCCACTGGGCAGCACTCAATCCTCATCACCACATTCATCACCTGCACCATCACTTCCACCAACCTTCTACCTCCATACATCAGCATCTCATTCAACATTCCATCAGGGCCTGGTGCCTTTCCTCTCTTCAAACACTTTAATACCTCTACTACTTCTTCCCAGCTTACTTCTTCACACATACCCAGCTCATGCCCACCCACTTCTCCCATCTCTACTTCTTGTACTGTGGCATCCTCTTTTTTCCTCCCCAGCTCTTCCCAGTGTTTTGCCATCACCTCCAACACCTCGACTTCCTACTCTCCCATCCTTCCCTCTTCATCTCTCACTCCTTTTATCCTTCTCTCCTTCCTCTTTGCTCTTAAATCATTCCAAAACAGCTTACAACTAGTCCCACCCTGCTCTCTAATCTTCTTTATAGTTCTCTTCCTCAATTCCTTCTTCTCTATCCTAATAGTCTTTTTCACTTCCTTTCTTGCTTCTCTATAGTCATCCCATAGTTGTCTTAAGTAGCCTCTCTCTCCCCTCTCTTCCTGGCTTCCCTTAGCCTCTTACATTTCTCCATCCTGACACCAATCAACCACTCCACACCCCCTGACCACCATCCCTCTGACCTGTCTGTAATCTTCTTCCTTCCAATTCCTTTCTCCGCTGCAGCCAAAACTTTCTCCTTCCACCTACCCCACACCTCTTCAACTATGTTTCCTCCCAACTTGCTCAAGCTCTCTCACCTCCTCTTCCTACCCCATGAACATTTCCTCCACTGCCTCCTGATACTCCATCCAGTCTAGCCTATTGTCAACTCTCCATTTATGTTGCTCTCTTCTCACTTGTACCTCTCTCCTACCCCACGTAATTTCTCCCCAAATAATGTTATGGTCCGACCCCACATCCAGCTTGCCTGAGTCCTCAACTACCACCCTAGCTACATCCATGTCCTCACTAAACAACATATAGTCTATGACCGACTTTCTCTCCCCACATTCCCACGTCCACCTGCCCTCACAGCACTGCAACTCGTTCCCCACAACCAGACCTCCAACCAACTCCAACAACCGCCTTCCATTACTGTTTGGGTTGTCCTCCAATCTTTGCATTGAAGTCCCCCATCATAACAACATCGAACCCTTTCTCTTCATACTTCACCACATCCTCCTGCAATACCTCAAACAATACCTCCGTCTCACTCACTCTCACTCCTTCTGGGTTCACATACACTACCCCTACCATGGTTTTTCTTCTCCCCGCTCCACTTAACTCCACCCACAGCAAACCTTCTCTTGACTTCCTCACCCTAGATTCCAAACTCTCATGCACCAGAACTCCCACACCTCCACTCGCCCGCCTGCCACCCTCTCTATTCCTGCCGTACCACTCATATCCTGCCACACTCACCTCATCCTCCTTCTGCAAAAATGTCTCCGCTAATCCCAGCACATCAAACTTCTTCGTTCCCAACACTACCTTCAAATCCACCTCCCTTGACCACCATATTAGAATTAAAAAAATCATTTTTAATTTTTTTAATTTTTTAATGCTCGAGTCCAGATTATTTTTAGTGTGTATGGAGGACTATACCAACTTTATCGTTTGTTTGTCACACTTCCTGTGACCACAGCATCCTATGAGAGAGCTTTAGTAAACTCACCATTGTTAAAAACAAGCTTCGATCCACGACATCTCAAGAGAGAGTTGAGAACGTAATGATTCTTTTTGTTGAAAATGATATCACTGCTAAGCTAAATTATGACTCTATTACTGACACCTTTGCGTCCATGGGACCTCAACAAATACAATTATGATTCCAAAAAATATAAGATATAATATAAATCAATGGCCTTGATGTTAATTCCCGTATGACATAAAAAATAAATTTTTTCCTGGAGGTGATATAGGTATATATATACCTTGTAGAATGCAGACCATCCTAGCTATTTTTCATGCACCATGCAAATGTTTCTCCCCCCCCCCCCCCCAACATAGTAATGCTGTGCACACCTAGGCCTCCGACAGCATCCCGTTCCAGGAGAATAGATGAAATATCATATAACTTGCTCCTAGATTCGGCTCCAGACATCACGTGCCCTCGCTCTCTCCTCCTCACTTCCACATGCAGGGGACTGGCTAAATGTCGTCCCTTCCCCAGCCCTAGGTCTCCACCTTCATGACCTGGAGTTTCGTCTTTGCCTCAACTACTGGCTGGGCCTGAGGATGTTTTCTGGTGATGCTACCTGCCAGATTTGTGACCGCTCCATTGATGCAGATGCTTTTGGTGATCATCAGGTAGGATGCGGTGGGAATGGGGACCGGATACATAGGCATGATGCCCTCAGAGATGCCCTCTTCAATGCTGCTCAGTCTGCAGCTCTGGCACCTAGGAGGGAGGTTCCATCTCTCATTCCTTCGCGCAGCCGCCCAGCCGACATCTATCTCCCAAATTGGGCTAGGGGGCGTCCTGCAGCTTTGGATGTGACGGTGATATCAACAATACATATTGGGATTGATCTGTGTATCCAAGGCCACCTGAGGAACCGTGAGGGCTGGAAACTTCTCTTTAGCACACATTTCTTTCCAAATTCTCTTTGGAAACTGGAATCCTTGGGGCTGTTGTGGTTCAATTGGCAGAACAGCGCTAGCTTCAGGTTCTTTACTCATTTCAGTTGTTGAAAAGGAGAAAAATATTACTAAGTCAACAAGTCAACAAAGGCAGCTACGTGGGCGCGCGCATGTGCGCAAAAAGTATTTATAATTTTTTTTTTGGTGGTAGCGACCACGGCCGCTGCAGTTCCTACGCCCTTGGACTCGGTCACATAACATCAAAAAGGAGGTTACTGGTTACTCTTCCATTCTTCTCCCAGGACCCTTAGTGTCAGGGTAGCACCGCCAGCGCAGCCTCAAACTGAGTTGAAGGGCGAGGTCGTGCACACCTCTTTAGAACAATAGGAAAACGTGACGTCACCAATGTTCATGTTTTTGTGTAAAAAAATAAAATAAATAAAAATAATAAAAAAAAAAATTAAAAAAAAATTTAAAAAAAATGTAGAGAGAGTTTCACGTGATAACGACCGCGCGTTGGGATGAATGGAATGAAAACGGTTGATAACTTTGGAATGATTCTAGATCAAAGCACAATTCGGTCTTTGACCTCGGGGTAATAAAGTGTTTTTGGCAGATCCTATCACACCTTGTTGAAGGCAGAGCGTCTAGAAGCTAACGCTGCCTTTGACGCCCAATGGCGATATATAATTAATATATCCCAACTGCGATGATGTTGGTCTTAGTGAAACTACTGCCAATATTGTTCACTTTGGTTATCGTCGCAGCCGATAGAAACCAAATGGACACAGGGAACCAATTCTTCTTCTCTCGCATCTCAAAATACCAGCTATCCAAGAGCAGGGTTCCAAGACAAATCCATGAAGTATATGATCTAGAATGCCAACGTGTTTTACTTGGAGCAGTGTGTACCACTTCTTTTGCACAGAATTACATAAACTCAGTAAACCAGTGTGGTTTCCTTTCATTTGCTAACCCAGTACAAATTGAAAGAGATTGCCGTCAAAATTCAGCTGGTGAATACTGTGGCTTACTTGAAATTCAACTAAATGATTTTCTAATAGATTGCAGGACTTTCAGTTCCTGTTCTGCACTGTGCCATAATGATTTGACTAAATTAGTCAGCAATCATGGTTGCTGTGTCAACAACTTTCAAAACACTAAACGATATTTTTCTGCCTGTGGATTGGCCTTTCCTGCTGTGTGTCCCCCCACATCACTCAACATTCCTGACCCTCCAGATTATAGTAACTGTACATCTGAAGAAACTAGTATCGAGTTCAGACTGAATTTTTTTTGCTCAAGGGAAATTATACAGCCACTCCTTGATTCAGTAAATGTGAATAATTGCCCTGAATTCATAAGTGAACTTCATGAATTTTGCAGTTATCGAAATGGGACCTACTGTGTTGAAGATGATAGTCAGTTACCTATTGAAATAGGAAACTGTACCTCAATATCCAGTTGCTTTGAAGCTTGTAAAAATGAATTAATCACCTTAAAGAACAGATCGGGTTGTTGCTTAAACAACAAGAGTTATAGGCACGCCATTGTAGGTGATCTCTGGCAAGTCTGTGAAATCACTCCTCCAGGAGTCTGTCAGGCAAGGTTCAGTCCAGCTGCACCTGGTCAGTCTACAGCTGGACCTACTCAGTCAGCTGTAGCATCACATGCTCAGTCTGCAGCTGGACCTGCTCAAACAGCTTTCCTCATTTTGGCTGTAACTATTTCTTGTTTATAATGCAGTTAAATTTTGTTTGATTGGTTGCTATTTGTTGGCATAAATGAGCTGAAATTAAGAAATGAGCTGAAATTAAACATAAGGAGAGAACTTTAATTACAATCTGCACATGTGTTTATAAATTGTGCATAACACTGTACAACCTCATAGGTATGAATCCCAGAATTACAAACACCTGGGCAACCGAAAGGCTAAATCAACAAATATCATAAGATAATGCTATCCTTCTGAAAATCTTGAAGAAAAAAAGGTCCAAGGCAATACATGTACTTTGTGAGCCATAGCCATGGAGTATATTTAAATTTGGGGGGAGAAGGTGGAAGAGAGATCTTTAAACCTCATCGCTTCTTCTGACAATTTCCCTTCCCCCACAAACCACCCACAGAAGCACGCAGTGTGGTCACTGTAGGAGCAACACAATAGGAGGGCCCAGTTTCCAAGTGGAGCGTAGGTAGTGTCGACTACAGAGTGTTTAGGTGGTGAAGCATACACAAATTCTGTAGGAATTTGGGCATAAATTTTAAGGTGTTTAATAAATTAAAAAAATGCAAGCTAAATCGTGATTGAGAAATAAATATTTAATACAAATATACAATAAAAAATACAATAGAAAATCAAAAATTTAAGAGAACTTTTCGTGAATTTTAGTGCTGAAGTTTACCATACAAGATGAAAAATAACCCTACCTCCCAGCAATTCTGAATCTGAAATGAATTTTTTTGAGTACTGTTCATCTTACCTTCATTGTTGAAACTCAATAGCAACAACACTGTTACCTTAAGCAATCTTGGTGGCTACCATTAAAAAAAACAAGTTTGACATTTATTCCTTCTTTTCACACTAAATAATTCTTTTTCTGGCCAATGGTTCACTTCCAATCACCAAACAATCCTTTGTGTTTATGGTTAGGGTATCTCTCTCTGTAAGCATTTTGGAAAAACTGCCAATAGTTTGTATCTAGACATTTGACTGTGCATCTCTCTGATTTAGCCATGATTCGGATTCAACAGACACATGCTTCTTCTTTGAAAATGAAATTGTGATGTATTGTTAAGAGGTTTAAAAAACATCGGGTCCCGGGTAGCTGCTACTGGTGCTGCTGCTTCTACTATGGGACAAATGACCGGTTCTCTATATACCCCTAGGTGCAAAGGGGAGAGAGGGATGAAGTTATGTTGGTAGTGTATCTTTTTTGGTTTTTCTCTTCTTCCAGAGAACCCCTCTCCATCCTTGGCTGGTATTTTTGCTACTTTAGTTAGTGTATAATTAGTTGAGCCACATAGCATTGTGAAATTAAGGCAATGGTCATGTCCACACTACCTCTGTTTGCGTTTGTTTTGTTGGCTCCATGGTAACAAAATCTAGGAGAAAGTAAAAAATTTACTGGCTGATTATCTCTTTAAAATTGCCTGATATCTAGATTCCTCGTTACAGCAATGATGTCCCAGAGAAAACTGTCAAGCAATCTCAAAGCTGAATCAATCAAAACACCTGGCCTTGCTCAACCCATTCACTCTCCACCCACCCAAGCACCACATGAAGCTTTACAGGCTTGGTAGTTCACTGCTGGATTGGAAGGATTAGCCCATTACCATAGATGCTATAGATTTGCAATCTTGTCACGATGGCTGGCTGTTTTTATCAGAACTTAGTAGCTAGCTATATCAATCAGAGATCTGCTTGCAATAATTCCACTCTCTTCTTTGCATCTTTGAGAATCTCCAGCCACAGTCCCTCCATAAAGGTACCCAGAATGTGCTACTATTATTTAGCTATAAAACAGTTGACTTGGAAAACCAACTTTAGTAGATAGCTATGTAACAAAATACCAGAGATCAGCCTGCCATTTTCTGCCACAAAAACAATAGGATGGATCAGCCTGGAAACATGTTTCTTTGCTGATTGTTTATCTATAATGCTATTGTAGTGTCTATAGTTATGAGTGCAAACAAATACAATATCACATGACTGCTAGACATTGAGGTGAGCGAAGAAAAAGAATTGAGTAGCCATCATCTTTTCCTTTGACATTTATTGACAGCTCTCCGACCCTTTACCAATGGCGACAAAAACTGTTACTGAAGCTACTGCCACTGCTAAAGCTATATAGCCACAGACTAAGCCAATAATGTATCATGACAGTACCGGCAGCATTGAAAGTTCTCTCTAACATGAAATTCATTTCACAACAGGACAAGTAATATAGTCAACCTAATTTATATAACATGTTAGTCATAATTATCACATATGTGGTGTTGTGTATAAATGTTGTACCAACACCAGTGGTAGATTAATCTGTAGCACTCATTATAAAACACAGTGCGACATAAAATTATACATTCCAAAGATCTCCCACTGCAAGGTCATGGTGATCCTTCAGACTCAAACTTCTTGCAGTTTCTAAAGTTAAGACATGATGATGACAAATTAACCAAAGCCTGGGTTGAGAAAAGACAAACGTACAAGGCCCTTGACATTCATGTCGAAAGATGTGGCTCTGGATTTTTTTTTGCCAGTTAATTGCTTCAATTTGATTGGCAAATAATAAACTGGACGTTCATGAGAGTCTGCTGGTCTCTATGAAACGAACTCAACTTGATGCTGAACTCTATGATACATGTTGTCCAGACTCGAATATTTTTTCTGTAACAAAACTCAGAGAACATGTTACAATGGTGCTGCATCTATAATATCAGGAGCAGACTGTGGGGTAGCCAAACTGATTCTTGATGAAGAACCCAGAGCACTATCCACTCATTGCTATGGGTATTCTCTCAACCTGGCATTCCCTGATGCTGAAAAGGGTTGCAAACTGATGAGGGGTTTGGACACATTGTATGAGGTTGTGATCTGATCAAAAACTCTTCTCAACATGATGCCATTCTCCATAATCTAAGACAGCAGCTACCGGACTTGACTGAAGGCATCCGAGTTCTTTGTCCAACAAGATGGACTACTCATATAGGCTTTACACAGCATCATTGATAACTTTCAAGTCTTTCAGAAAATTTGGGATGAATTGTTTGATGGAGTCAAGGAGACAGAATTGTGAGCTACGATCATGGGTGCATCATCAAACAGGATTTATGTTTGGTTTAGTGCTCGGATAATTAGTCTTGGACACGGTGACAACCTTAGCAAGACATTTAAATTTCTTCAAATGCCTGCTGCTGAAGGGCAAAAGGTAGCAGATATGACTGTCACCACATTGCAGTTGATTCGATCTAAGGCAAACTTCAATCTATTCTTGTCCAAAGTCACAGAAATGGACCCTGATTGTGAAGTTAATCGAGTACTGCTATGGATATAAAAGAGACCAAGAAGACATGAAGATGGCTCTGTTGTAGGAGACTTCCCCACTGACAGTCGATCATTATACAAAGTTTGAACGTCTGGAACTTGTCATATCTAGTGTATAGGCATGCTTTGATTAACCTGGCTACTGCAAGATAGGGGATTTTCATCTAAAACATGCCAACAAATAAGATTTTGAAGAAGAATTGAAGTTCATCACAGATTTCTAGAAAAACGACTTTCATTTTACCCAACTTAAAATGCAGCTGAAAGCAACCTTTCAGAAATTCCTAGTATTGATCTTGGTTCTGTGTTGAAGTACTAACTGTCTCTCGCACAGCAAGCTTATATAAAAATGTGACTATACCTCATTGGAAGTTATCAAAACTGTTCTGTTCTGTATAAATAGTTTGGGGATAAAACATAAAAAAATAAAAAATATGTGAAAAGGCCAGCGACCATATATAGAGTGGGGCAGAAACTCCCGGATTTTAATTGTAAACTATATTCAAAATTTATTTTTTATAATGTGGAAGTGCATGGAATACTGTTTGTTTTCATTGGTTTTGAAAATGCTGTCATCCAGATGGTGGCCTCTATTAGAGATACACATTTGTAGTCCATTTCTGAAGTTTTGCAACACCCGGCGAGTCATTTCCGGCAGTTTTTCTGCAATTTTTTGGTGTATACTAGCCTTCAATTAGAATGGTTGTTGGTCGATGTTCGATTTTCTTTTTAATGTTAAATCTGTGGCCCTGAAATTTTCAATTATGTTTTTTCGGTCTCGAACAGCATCATTTGGGCCAAGCCTAAAGTTGATATGAAAAGCTCTCAGCTTCGCAATCACAGATTCGATTCTTTTTAACAGTAAATGCGTGGTGTACACTGGTCCAAGGCATGATGGCAACTGAAATGTTAAGATATTAGCAGGAAGACACTACTACCACCTGACTAGCACCGCACCAATGACTGTGTAAAATGTAGGAGGTTATTCTACCCCACCTTGTATATAATGCCATTTTAAGTAAACTGTGAATGGTTGTCATAGTGAAGAGCAAGTTCAAGACACACAACAAGGCAAAAAGCTAGAGGAAAGAAAAATGGCAGCCAGGCAAGTAATAATGGGCTACATGATAATAGCTGAGAGGAATGGATGCTGGAGTTTCATCCTGACATGTGGAGGTGTCTGGTTGAAATGGATTTGCTAAAACTGGAAATGATTGTCTCTGTGAATCTGTAGAATATCTGAGTGGACTTTCTCCTCAACCCAAAACAAGTTCACAAGTTGTAAGGAGTATTTAATATTTATACAACTCTTAGATACTTACCATATCAAAAATCAAGTCTTACAAATTGATGACATTCATATTGAACAGATGACTATAATGGTTTCTGCCAATGATAAGAGCAACACAAAGAAAGCTAATTTTTCCTTTGTCCACACACATCTTCACTCATCCTCACTGCCTTACATAAAATTGTTACTGGTGAATGTATGGTGAATTAATAGATACTTAAATAGATACGTAGATAGCATAACAATTCATCCACCTCCTATATATGAGGACTCGTTTCAATAACCAACAAAAGAAAGAATTACAAAAGTCAAGCAGAAACATGATCTCCATGCATCCCCAGGGTGCACTCAGGCAGAGGCCAGAGAAGGAACTAGATGATGAATAGCAAAGTTGAGAAAAGGAAATGGAAGAGTTTATTATAGGCAATGACTACGAGTCTCTATGACTATAAGAAGTATCCTGGATAGGATGGGGAGGAGAGGATGCTGCGATGATGTTTCCGTTTGAGATGGGTCATTTTGACTTTTTTTGCCACTAAATGACTGCCAGTAACTTTGTTCAGTCACATGGGATTATGGTTAGAAAGAAATATTACATTTTGTGTCAGAAGTGAGCACCTTTCCATTAGGATTATTGTGCAGCATGAATGAATGCTAGTGTACAATAAATATACAGTTATCAGGAGCATGGCACAGAATGAATGCATGCTAGTGTCTGGACTTGGCCAGATTATATCATGAAGGCTAGGTTAGTTTTGACTTGGAAAAATTCATGATTCACGTACACTTCTTGACATTTACTGATGGAACATGGTAGCAGAGTGGAACCTCGACCAGGGCTTTTCTCAGTACTCAGAAATTACCCCAAAATGTTCTGTGACTTAGAAATTAATAATGTGGGACTCTGCTACGGCTTAATTCTTACCAACCGTACTTATAGATGAAGGATATAGTGATACCAAGCTTTCCATCCTACTGCTAGCCAATAAAGTTGACTTTATGTAACTGGGAATAGTAATTGTAGCAACCAAAAAAGAGGCAGCAGTCAATGAACTCTAAAATTACATAATAAAATTACAATGACCTTCTCAATAATTCTACTCTCTGAATGTTCCTACTGATGAAGTCTAGACCATCAGGTCAAAATGTCAAGAGAGTAAAATTCAAGTTGATTATTGAGAAGGTGATTGTAAATAGCAGCAGATTCAAAGCCTGGGGAAAGAATACAAGCTGCACTGACTAGTGAGAATGGCTGTATAGGTAATAGCTGGGTGAAAAGAATGCTGAGGTTTCATTCTGACATAGGTACTCAATAGATTAGCATGCTCTTAACTTTCTTCGACTTCTGGGGAGATCATGTATGCCACCTGAGAACTGTAAACACTAAAAGGAGCAGGACTGACAGTCAAGCTGGCAGCATCAGCTGTGCATGAGACAGTGTACATACCTGGGCCACATTGTGGGCCAAGAAGTGGTCATGCTGGAAGAGGCCAATGTCAAGGCTGTGAGGGAGTTATGAGTGCCAAGGAATAAAAAGGATGTCAGGTCATTCCCATTATTGGCATGGTACTATCATGGTTCATCCCATCTTTCTCCTGCACAATGGTCCCACTCTCAGATTTGATAAAGAAGGAGGGACTTGACTGAATACCATGGATAGAGAGACACCAGGCAGCCTTTGACAAGCTCAAGCAGGACCTGACCACATATGCTGTTTTGAGAGGTCCTAACTTTGACAGGATATTCACTATCCAGATGATATAACAGATATGGGAATCCAGCAATGTTGAGCCAAGTAGATAACAAGGAGAAAAACACCCATGCCCTACTTCTCGTGGAAGCTGCTGCCAAGAGAAACAATGTACGCCACTGTAACAAAACAAGTGCCTGGCAGTTGTGCATGGCATCAATCATATCAGCATCTACATTACAGGGGTAGAGTTTACTGTTGAGATGGACCACCAGGCCTCGTATACTTCAACAGAATGTGGGACAGTTGACAGTGAGAGTTGACCTGATGGCAGCTAGACCTGCAGCCATAACAGCTTCATGGTAGAATACAGACTGAGAACAGCACACTGGAACGTGGATGAGTCAAGAAGCAAAGCCACTTCTCTTCTGCATGCTCTTACAGAATTTGAGTTCATTATTGTTTTCCTGGTTATTTATCAGTTTCTTTCACATGTGGCTGGCATTACAGCATTACAGTGAAGTAACAGAGTACAACACTCGATGTAGTTCAGGCATTTCAGCAGATTGATCGTACTAGGTAATATGGACTAATATCAATAATGAATTTCATGAAATATATATATATACATGCTGAAAGAATGGCGTCATCAGTGAATGTACAGCCATGTAAGCCCAGGAGCTGTGAAAGGCAGAGAAACAGGCCTAATGTAGTGACAAGTACAATTGAGAGGCTTAAAATAAATGTGGTTCTCCCCTTTGTTGACCATATAATGTGACTTGAGACTCGATTCTCACCATTATCCAAAACTTCATCGTCTTTTCTTGTCCCTTCTATTTTGTGGTCCCTTCTATTTTGTGTACGAAGAATGATGTAAATTTTTCTGATAGTGTGGATGTTTATTTTAGTGATTTGCCATCACCTGAGCTTTTTGAGGATTGGAAACAAAGTTTTGTCTGCATGCCTGCTTCAGAAAGGCTCAATACTTGTGCTACTGCCCTGAAAGAGTGTGATTAACTTTTGTTCCCCAATGTATACACCTTATTGCAGATTGCTTGCACCATTCCCATCACTTCCTGTGAATATGAATGAAATGCTCTACGCAGATTACGTAATTTTATGAGATGTAATATGACCGAAGATCGATTGACATCTCTGGCGTTGATGCATATACATTACCAGCATCACATTGATCTAGATCAGGTTGTGGATCTTTTTTCCAGGCTCTACCCAAGGCGGTTGCACTTGAGTAGTGTATTTCTGGATTGATCACAGATTACCCACACAGCTATTCCATAATATATACCGGTTATATACCGGTATATACTCTATATTGAGCCATTTTACCTGAAGCTCCTGTACCTGAGCTTCTGCCTTTCATCCTGAACTTCATGATGATGATTGTCTTTTCAATGTTTTGCAATTGACAGTTTTTAATGCACATCATATGAACAGACTATAATTATTATAATTGTTTACATGCATTTATATTGATTTATTTGTATATTAATATATAGAAGGAAGGAAAAGGAAGGAAGAGTAAATAGTTGTGCCTGGCCATCATTGTTATAGTATTTCAATTTTAATTAACTTAATTCTTTGTGGCAGACTCCACACTTAACTTACTATAGCTAGCCAATGAGCTATGGCTTGAAAATGGAAAAACAAAAACAAACTAGTGAATGGGAAGCTTGAGTGTGGCTTTCACA
Organism: Cladorhizidae sp. MBARI D1340-BT2; assembly: GCA_028752905.1. NCBI lineage: Eukaryota > Metazoa > Porifera > Demospongiae > Poecilosclerida > Cladorhizidae > Cladorhizidae sp. MBARI D1340-BT2. Next base: position 31,581,254 of record JAQNBH010000002.1, on the reverse strand, counting down.
TGAGCTAGGCATATTTAGATGAAGCTTAGTAAGTATGGAGCAGTGCAAATCATATCATGTTTCTGTGTTTGAACAGGATTTGCTGTTGTGACTAACTTGCCTGCAAGTCAAGCACACCCTCATAAGCTTTGCTAGAGTGGAGGAGGTGTGGCTGTGATGGCATCCACAAGTGCAGGGGTTTCTTGTCCACAAGTGTAGTGGTTTCTTGTCCACAAGTGCAGGGGTTTCTATCCCACAATTGTAGGGGTTGCTTGTCCACAAGTGCAGGGGTTTCTTGTCCACAAGTGTAGGGGTTTCTTGTCCGCAAGTGCAGGGGTTTCTTGTCCACAAGTGCAGGGGTTTCTATCCCACAATTGTAGGGGTTTCTTGTCCACAAGTGTAGGGGTTTCTTGTCCGCAAGTGCAGGGGTTTCTTGTCCACAAGTGCAGGGGTTTCTATCCCACAATTGTAGGGGTTTCTTGTACACAAGTGCAGGGGTTTCTTGTCCACAAGTGTAGGGGTTTCTTGTCCGCAAGTGCAGGGGTTTCTTGTCCACAAGTGTAGGGGTTTCTTGTCAGCTCTCTGGTTTTGATAATGTTGGCATTGGGCATGCACTATTCTGGTCATTCTCTGGGTGTAAAGATCGTGCAATAATTACTTCCTCCAGTTCCAGTATGTGGCTCTAGTCTGCCATTCTCAACCACATAATCCTCACAACTAACTTGCATCCATCACTTAACTCTTTCCTTGCTGCATTGGTAATTGACTTGTTTTTTAAGTTTTTTTAAATGAACTATTTTGTTGTATAAATCCATAGTAATATGTATATTTTTTGTTATTAAGTATATAATTTATAGTTTATAAGATAAATTAACAAAATAATATATATTTTTTGGATTAAAAAAACAAAAACAACATAATATATAAAGTAGGACCTCCCGAGTTATGGACCCCTTGGGAAACTGGGTGTTCCGTAACCAAAACGCATGTCCTTTAGTATGCAATAGAGTTGGGGCCAGAAAACATAATGTAGCATATAATACAAAATCCTGATACGAGGCAGCTATAGGCTACACTGTAAATTTACCAGGTAATTAGATAAAGATTACAAAACACCAGTGATGGAACCAAGTCTGGGTACAGGCCTGCGCCCTGGAAGAATCGTCTCCTCAGTAGCAATAAGGCGCTGGTGCACCAGGTTGAGGAGGACTGCGTTTCTAACTACTGACGTTCACGTAGCTACCCAGTTTTCAATATCAGACTCGTATCCTGGACGCTTGTGCTGGTTGAAGGCAGAGCGTCTAGAAAGTCATTTGCTAACGCTGCCTTTGACGCCCAATGGCGTCACAGTCATTCAGGCGCACCCCAATTTTAATATATCCCAACTGCGATGATGTTGGTCTTAGTGAAACTAGTGCCAATATTGTTCACTTCGGTTATCGTCGCAGCCGATAGAAACCAAATGGACACAGGGAACCAATTCTTCTTCTCTCGCATCTCAAAATACCAGCTATCCAAGAGCAGGGTTCCAAGACAAATCCATGAAGACTATGATCTAGAATGCCAACGTGTTTTACTTGGAGCAGTATGTACCACTTCTTTTGCACAGAATTACATAAACTCAGTAAACCAGTGTGGTTTTCTTTCATTTGCTAACCCAGTACAAATTGAAAGAGATTGCCGTCAAAATTCAGCTGGTGAATACTGTGGCTTACTTGAAATTCAACTAAATGATTTTCTAATCAATTGCAGGACTTCCAGTTCCTGTTCTGCACTGTGCCATAATAATTTGACTACATTAGTCAGCAATCATGGTTGCTGTGTCAGCAACTTTGAAAACACTAAAAGATATTTTTCTGCCTGTGGATTGGCCTTTCCTGCTGTGTGCCCCCCCACATCACTCAATATTCCTGACCCTCCAGATTATAGTAACTGTACATCTGAAAAAACTTTTATCGAGTTCAGACTGAATTTTTCTTGCTTAGAGGAAATTATACAACCAGTCCTTGATTCAGTAAATGTGAATAATTGCCCTGAATTCATAAGTGAACTTCATGATTTTTGCAGTTATCGAAATGGAACCTACTGTGTTGAAGATGATAGTCAGTTACTTAATAAATTAGAAAGCTGTACCACAATATCCAGTTGCTTTGAAGCTTGTAAAAATGAATTAACCATCTTAAAGAACAGATCAGGTTGTTGCTTAAACAACAAGAGTTATAGGTACGTCAATGTAGATGATCTCTGGCAAGTCTGTGAAATCACACCTCCAGGAGTCTGTCAGGCAAGGTTCAGTCCAGCTGCCCCTAGTAATTCTACAGCTGCACCTACTCAGTCTACAACTGCACCTACTCAGTCAGCTGTAACATCACATGCTCAGTCTGCAGCTGGACCTGCTCAAACAGCTATTCTCATTTTGGCTCTAACTATTTCTTGTTTATATGCAGTTAAATTTAGTTAGATTGTAGTTGTCAAAATATTGTCAGTAACAACAATGCTAAGATTGTTAGCAACTTTAGTATATTCATGCTTTGACATTAAAAAAATTCCACCCTATGTTTTAGGCAGGAGTATCTTCACAATTTATTCAGTGATTTGTTGAAACACTAGCTCTGATATGAACAGAAGGAAATTGGCTGCACAAACTGCTACCAGGCGAGTTAAACTGATATAAAAACCAAGATTGTTCATTTGCAATAGTAGCTATATATATATATACCAAAACCAGATCTGCAGAAAACTCACGAACTTGGGCAGTCATATGCACTTTTGAGGTACTTCTCACTAACTCAAACATACTGGCCACCTCCTCTCTCATTGTAATGATATAAAAAGCTTCCATATGTTGCTCAAATCTAGTAAGGTATACGATCTCTGCAGAAAGCCTGGACTGCAGAGGGGTTTAAATACTCTTAAAGCCAGGCTTTTATAGCTTATTGTGTTGATAACAGTGTGAGAGTAGAATTACTGTATGTCCCTACAGGACTTATCTAAGAGTGTGAGATCATAATTTATCATGATTATCCTATGGGTTGATAGTCTGAGATTATGAGTTCTAGCTCTATTTATAAATTCTATTTATAATGTTCGTTCTTTACAGGGAAGTCCGCAGACAGTCAAGGCTGATGAGGCCTGACATTTCCATACATGTATTACATGTAAATTGTATGGATAAGGGGATGATCTTGTCCAGGGAGGGTGGCACACCTGGAGGGTACAAGCATTTAAGTTCAGACAATGACTTCTTTTGGCATGTAAGCCATAAAATATGAAAGGAGGTGAACCAGAACTTCTATATAAATCAGAGATCTGCTTGCAATAATTCCACTCTCTTCTTTGCATCTTTGAGAATCTCCAGCCACAGTCCCTCCATAAAGGTACCCAGAATGTGCTACTATTATTTAGCTATAAAACAGTTGACTTGGAAAACCAACTTTAGTAGATAGCTATGTAACAAAATACCAGAGATCAGCCTGCCATTTTCTGCCACAAAAACAATAGGATGGATCAGCCTGGAAACATGTTTCTTTGCTGATTGTTTATCTATAATGCTATTGTAGTGTCTATAGTTATGAGTGCAAACAAATACAATATCACATGACTGCTAGACATTGAGGTGAGCGAAGAAAAAGAATTGAGTAGCCATCATCTTTTCCTTTGACATTTATTGACAGCTCTCCGACCCTTTACCAATGGCGACAAAAACTGTTACTGAAGCTACTGCCACTGCTAAAGCTATATAGCCACAGACTAAGCCAATAATGTATCATGACAGTACCGGCAGCATTGAAAGTTCTCTCTAACATGAAATTCATTTCACAACAGGACAAGTAATATAGTCAACCTAATTTATATAACATGTTAGTCATAATTATCACATATGTGGTGTTGTGTATAAATGTTGTACCAACACCAGTGGTAGATTAATCTGTAGCACTCATTATAAAACACAGTGCGACATAAAATTATACATTCCAAAGATCTCCCACTGCAAGGTCATGGTGATCCTTCAGACTCAAACTTCTTGCAGTTTCTAAAGTTAAGACATGATGATGACAAATTAACCAAAGCCTGGGTTGAGAAAAGACAAACGTACAAGGCCCTTGACATTCATGTCGAAAGATGTGGCTCTGGATTTTTTTTTGCCAGTTAATTGCTTCAATTTGATTGGCAAATAATAAACTGGACGTTCATGAGAGTCTGCTGGTCTCTATGAAACGAACTCAACTTGATGCTGAACTCTATGATACATGTTGTCCAGACTCGAATATTTTTTCTGTAACAAAACTCAGAGAACATGTTACAATGGTGCTGCATCTATAATATCAGGAGCAGACTGTGGGGTAGCCAAACTGATTCTTGATGAAGAACCCAGAGCACTATCCACTCATTGCTATGGGTATTCTCTCAACCTGGCATTCCCTGATGCTGAAAAGGGTTGCAAACTGATGAGGGGTTTGGACACATTGTATGAGGTTGTGATCTGATCAAAAACTCTTCTCAACATGATGCCATTCTCCATAATCTAAGACAGCAGCTACCGGACTTGACTGAAGGCATCCGAGTTCTTTGTCCAACAAGATGGACTACTCATATAGGCTTTACACAGCATCATTGATAACTTTCAAGTCTTTCAGAAAATTTGGGATGAATTGTTTGATGGAGTCAAGGAGACAGAATTGTGAGCTACGATCATGGGTGCATCATCAAACAGGATTTATGTTTGGTTTAGTGCTCGGATAATTAGTCTTGGACACGGTGACAACCTTAGCAAGACATTTAAATTTCTTCAAATGCCTGCTGCTGAAGGGCAAAAGGTAGCAGATATGACTGTCACCACATTGCAGTTGATTCGATCTAAGGCAAACTTCAATCTATTCTTGTCCAAAGTCACAGAAATGGACCCTGATTGTGAAGTTAATCGAGTACTGCTATGGATATAAAAGAGACCAAGAAGACATGAAGATGGCTCTGTTGTAGGAGACTTCCCCACTGACAGTCGATCATTATACAAAGTTTGAACGTCTGGAACTTGTCATATCTAGTGTATAGGCATGCTTTGATTAACCTGGCTACTGCAAGATAGGGGATTTTCATCTAAAACATGCCAACAAATAAGATTTTGAAGAAGAATTGAAGTTCATCACAGATTTCTAGAAAAACGACTTTCATTTTACCCAACTTAAAATGCAGCTGAAAGCAACCTTTCAGAAATTCCTAGTATTGATCTTGGTTCTGTGTTGAAGTACTAACTGTCTCTCGCACAGCAAGCTTATATAAAAATGTGACTATACCTCATTGGAAGTTATCAAAACTGTTCTGTTCTGTATAAATAGTTTGGGGATAAAACATAAAAAAATAAAAAATATGTGAAAAGGCCAGCGACCATATATAGAGTGGGGCAGAAACTCCCGGATTTTAATTGTAAACTATATTCAAAATTTATTTTTTATAATGTGGAAGTGCATGGAATACAGTTTGTTTTCATTGGTTTTGAAAATGCTGTCATCCAGATGGTGGCCTCTATTAGAGATACACATTTGTAGTCCATTTCTGAAGTTTTGCAACACCCGGCGAGTCATTTCCGGCAGTTTTTCTGCAATTTTTTGGTGTATACTAGCCTTCAATTAGAATGGTTGTTGGTCGATGTTCGATTTTCTTTTTAATGTTAAATCTGTGGCCCTGAAATTTTCAATTATGTTTTTTCGGTCTCGAACAGCATCATTTGGGCCAAGCCTAAAGTTGATATGAAAAGCTCTCAGCTTCGCAATCACAGATTCGATTCTTTTTAACAGTAAATGCGTGGTGTACACTGGTCCAAGGCATGATGGCAACTGAAATGTTAAGATATTAGCAGGAAGACACTACTACCACCTGACTAGCACCGCACCAATGACTGTGTAAAATGTAGGAGGTTATTCTACCCCACCTTGTATATAATGCCATTTTAAGTAAACTGTGAATGGTTGTCATAGTGAAGAGCAAGTTCAAGACACACAACAAGGCAAAAAGCTAGAGGAAAGAAAAATGGCAGCCAGGCAAGTAATAATGGGCTACATGATAATAGCTGAGAGGAATGGATGCTGGAGTTTCATCCTGACATGTGGAGGTGTCTGGTTGAAATGGATTTGCTAAAACTGGAAATGATTGTCTCTGTGAATCTGTAGAATATCTGAGTGGACTTTCTCCTCAACCCAAAACAAGTTCACAAGTTGTAAGGAGTATTTAATATTTATACAACTCTTAGATACTTACCATATCAAAAATCAAGTCTTACAAATTGATGACATTCATATTGAACAGATGACTATAATGGTTTCTGCCAATGATAAGAGCAACACAAAGAAAGCTAATTTTTCCTTTGTCCACACACATCTTCACTCATCCTCACTGCCTTACATAAAATTGTTACTGGTGAATGTATGGTGAATTAATAGATACTTAAATAGATACGTAGATAGCATAACAATTCATCCACCTCCTATATATGAGGACTCGTTTCAATAACCAACAAAAGAAAGAATTACAAAAGTCAAGCAGAAACATGATCTCCATGCATCCCCAGGGTGCACTCAGGCAGAGGCCAGAGAAGGAACTAGATGATGAATAGCAAAGTTGAGAAAAGGAAATGGAAGAGTTTATTATAGGCAATGACTACGAGTCTCTATGACTATAAGAAGTATCCTGGATAGGATGGGGAGGAGAGGATGCTGCGATGATGTTTCCGTTTGAAATGGGTCATTTTGACTTTTTTTGCCACTAAATGACTGCCAGTAACTTTGTTCAGTCACATGGGATTATGGTTAGAAAGAAATATTACATTTTGTGTCAGAAGTGAGCACCTTTCCATTAGGATTATTGTGCAGCATGAATGAATGCTAGTGTACAATAAATATACAGTTATCAGGAGCATGGCACAGAATGAATGCATGCTAGTGTCTGGACTTGGCCAGATTATATCATGAAGGCTAGGTTAGTTTTGACTTGGAAAAATTCATGATTCACGTACACTTCTTGACATTTACTGATGGAACATGGTAGCAGAGTGGAACCTCCCTCCTTATCCTGATAACTTGAGACCAGGGCTTTTCTCAGTACTCAGAAATTACCCCAAAATGTTCTGTGACTTAGAAATTAATAATGTGGGACTCTGCTACGGCTTAATTCTTAGACAAGTCTGCTTCTCACTTGCATATATAGACAAGTCTGCTTCTCACTTGCATATATAGACAAGTCTGCTTCTCACTTGCATATATAGACAAGTGTGCTTCTCACTTGCATATATAGACAAGTCTGCTTCTCACTTGCATATATAGACAAGTCTGCTTCTCACTTGCATATATAGACAAGTGTGCTTCTCACTTGCATATATAGACAAGTCTGCTTCTCACTTGCATATATAGACAAGCCTGCTTGTCACTTGCATATATAGACAAGTCTGCTTCTCACTTGCATATATAGACAAGCCTGCTTCTCACTTGCATATATAGACAAGTCTGCTTCTCACTTGCATATATAGACAAGTCTGCTTCTCACTTGCATATATAGACAAGTCTGCTTCTCACTTGCATATATAGACAAGTCTGCCTCTCACTTGCATATATAGACAAGTCTGCTTCTCACTTGCATATATAGACAAGTCTGCCTCTCACTTGCATATATAGACAAGTCTGCTTCTCACTTGCATATATAGACAAGTCTGCTTCTCACTTGCATATATAGACAAGCCTGCCTCTCACTTGCATATATAGACAAGTCTGCTTCTCACTTGCATATATAGACAAGTCTGCTTCTCACTTGCATATATAGACAAGTCTGCTTCTCACTTGCATATATAGACAAGTCTGCTTCTCACTTGCATATATAGACAAGTCTGCTTCTCACTTGCATATATAGACAAGTCTGCTTCTCACTTGCATATATAGACAAGTCTGCTTCTCACTTGCATATATAGACAAGTCTGCTTCTCACTTGCATATATAGACAAGTCTGCTTCTCACTTGCATATATAGACAAGTCTGCTTCACACTTGCATATATAGACAAGTCTGCTTCTCACTTGCATATATAGACAAGTCTGCTTCTCACTTGCATATATAGACAAGTCTGCTTCTCACTTGCATATATAGACAAGTCTGCTTCTCACTTGCATATATAGACAAGTCTGCTTCTCACTTGCATATATAGACAAGTCTGCTTCACACTTGCATATATAGACAAGTCTGCTTCTCACTTGCATATATAGACAAGTCTGCTTCTCACTTGCATATATAGACAAGTCTGCTTCTCACTTGCATATATAGACAAGTCTGCTTCACACTTGCATATATAGACAAGTCTGCTTCTCACTTGCATATATAGACAAGTCTGCTTCTCACTTGCATATATAGACAAGTCTGCTTCTCACTTGCATATATAGACAAGTCTGCTTCTCACTTGCATATATAGACAAGTCTGCTTCTCACTTGCATATATAGACAAGTCTGCTTCTCACTTGCATATATAGACAAGTCTGCTTCTCACTTGCATATATAGACAAGTCTGCTTCTCACTTGCATATATAGACAAGTCTGCTTCTCACTTGCATATATAGACAAGTCTGCTTCTCACTTGCATATATAGACAAGTCTGCTTCTCACTTGCATATATAGACAAGTCTGCTTCTCACTTGCATATATAGACAAGCCTGCTTCTCACTTGCATATATAGACAAGTCTGCTTCTCACTTGCATATATAGACAAGTCTGCTTCCCACTTGCATATATAGACAAGTCTGCTTCTCACTTGCATATATAGACAAGTCTGCTTCTCACTTGCATATATAGACAAGCCTGCTTCTCACTTGCATATATAGACAAGTCTGCTTCTCACTTGCATATATAGACAAGTCTGCTTCTCACTTGCATATATAGACAAGTCTGCTTCTCACTTGCATATATAGACAAGCCTGCTTCTCACTTGCATATATAGACAAGTCTGCTTCTCACTTGCATATATAGACAAGTCTGCTTCTCACTTGCATATATAGACAAGTCTGCTTCCACTTGCATATATAGACAAGTCTGCTTCTCACTTGCATATATAGACAAGTCTGCTTCTCACTTGCATATATAGACAAGTCTGCTTCTCACTTGCATATATAGACAAGTCTGCTTCTCACTTGCATATATAGACAAGTCTGCTTCTCACTTGCATATATAGACAAGTCTGCTTCTCACTTGCATATATAGACAAGTCTGCTTCACACTTGCATATATAGACAAGTCTGCTTCTCACTTGCATATATAGACAAGTCTGCTTCTCACTTGCATATATAGACAAGTCTGCTTCTCACTTGCATATATAGACAAGTCTGCTTCTCACTTGCATATATAGACAAGTCTGCTTCTCACTTGCATATATAGACAAGTCTGCTTCTCACTTGCATATATAGACAAGTCTGCTTCTCACTTGCATATATAGACAAGTCTGCTTCTCACTTGCATATATAGACAAGTCTGCTTCTCACTTGCATATATAGACAAGCCTGCTTCTCACTTGCATATATAGACAAGTCTGCTTCTCACTTGCATATATAGACAAGTCTGCTTCTCACTTGCATATATAGACAAGCCTGCTTCTCACTTGCATATATAGACAAGTCTGCTTCTCACTTGCATATATAGACAAGCCTGCTTCTCACTTGCATATATAGACAAGCCTGCTTCTCACTTGCATATATAGACAAGTCTGCTTCTCACTTGCATATATAGACAAGTCTGCTTCACACTTGCATATATAGACAAGCCTGCTTCTCACTTGCATATATAGACAAGTCTGCTTCTCACTTGCATATATAGACAAGTCTGCTTCTCACTTGCATATATAGACAAGTCTGCTTCCCACTTGCATATATAGACAAGTCTGCTTCTCACTTGCATATATAGACAAGTCTGCTTCTCACTTGCATATATAGACAAGTCTGCTTCTCACTTGCATATATAGACAAGTCTGCTTCTCACTTGCATATATAGACAAGCCTGCTTCTCACTTGCATATATAGACAAGTCTGCTTCTCACTTGCATATATAGACAAGTCTGCTTCTCACTTGCATATATAGACAAGTCTGCTTCTCACTTGCATATATAGACAAGTCTGCTTCTCACTTGCATATATAGACAAGTCTGCTTCTCACTTGCATATATAGACAAGTCTGCTTCTCACTTGCATATATAGACAAGTCTGCTTCTCACTTGCATATATAGACAAGCCTGCTTCTCACTTGCATATATAGACAAGTCTGCTTCTCACTTGCATATATAGACAAGTCTGCTTCTCACTTGCATATATAGACAAGTCTGCTTCTCACTTGCATATATAGACAAGCTGCTTCTCACTTGCATATATAGACAAGTCTGCTTCTCACTTGCATATATAGACAAGTCTGCTTCTCACTTGCATATATAGACAAGTGTGCTTCTCACTTGCATATATAGACAAGTCTGCTTCTCACTTGCATATATAGACAAGTCTGCTTCTCACTTGCATATATAGACAAGTCTGCTTCACACTTGCATATATAGACAAGTCTGCTTCTCACTTGCATATATAGACAAGTCTGCTTCTCACTTGCATATATAGACAAAGTCTGCTTCTCACTTGCATATATAGACAAGTCTGCTTCTCACTTGCATATATAGACAAGTCTGCTTCTCACTTGCATATATAGACAAAGTCTGCTTCTCACTTGCTTATATAGACAAGTCTGCTTCTCACTTGCATATATAGACAAGTCTGCTTCTCACTTGCATATATAGACAAGTCTGCTTCTCACTTGCATATATAGACAAGTCTGCTTCTCACTTGCATATATAGACAAGTCTGCTTCTCACTTGCATATATAGACAAGTCTGCTTCTCACTTGCATATATAGACAAGTCTGCTTCTCACTTGCATATATAGACAAGTCTGCTTCTCACTTGCATATATAGACAAGTCTGCTTCTCACTTGCATATATAGACAAGTCTGCTTCTCACTTGCATATATAGACAAGTCTGCTTCTCACTTGCATATATAGACAAGTCTGCTTCTCACTTGCATATATAGACAAGTCTGCTTCTCACTTGCATATATAGACAAGTCTGCTTCTCACTTGCATATATAGACAAGTCTGCTTCTCACTTGCATATATAGACAAGTCTGCTTCTCACTTGCATATATAGACAAGTCTGCTTCTCACTTGCATATATAGACAAGTCTGCTTCTCACTTGCATATATAGACAAGTCTGCTTCTCACTTGCATATATAGACAAGTCTGCTTCTCACTTGCATATATAGACAAGTCTGCTTCTCACTTGCATATATAGACAAGTCTGCTTCTCACTTGCATATATAGACAAGTCTGCTTCTCACTTGCATATATAGACAAGTCTGCTTCTCACTTGCATATATAGACAAGTCTGCTTCTCACTTGCATATATAGACAAGTCTGCTTCTCACTTGCATATATAGACAAGTCTGCTTCTCACTTGCATATATAGACAAGTCTGCTTCTCACTTGCATATATAGACAAGTCTGCTTCTCACTTGCATATATAGACAAGTCTGCTTCTCACTTGCATATATAGACAAGTCTGCTTCTCACTTGCATATATAGACAAGTCTGCTTCTCACTTGCATATATAGACAAGTCTGCTTCTCACTTGCATATATAGACAAGTCTGCTTCTCACTTGCATATATAGACAAGTCTGCTTCTCACTTGCATATATAGACAAGTCTGCTTCACACTTGCATATATAGACAAGTCTGCTTCTCACTTGCATATATAGACAAGTCTGCTTCTCACTTGCATATATAGACAAGTCTGCTTCTCACTTGCATATATAGACAAGTCTGCTTCTCACTTGCATATATAGACAAGTCTGCTTCTCACTTGCATATATAGGACAAGTCTGCTTCTCACTTGCATATATAGACAAGTCTGCTTCTCACTTGCATATATAGACAAGTCTGCTTCTCACTTGCATATATAGACAAGTCTGCTTCTCACTTGCATATATAGACAAGTCTGCTTCTCACTTGCATATATAGACAAGTCTGCTTCTCACTTGCATATATAGACAAGTCTGCTTCTCACTTGCATATATAGACAAGTCTGCTTCTCACTTGCATATATAGACAAGTCTGCTTCTCACTTGCATATATAGACAAGTCTGCTTCTCACTTGCATATATAGACAAGTCTGCTTCTCACTTGCATATATAGACAAGTCTGCTTCTCACTTGCATATATAGACAAGTCTGCTTCTCACTTGCATATATAGACAAGTCTGCTTCTCACTTGCATATATAGACAAGTCTGCTTCTCACTTGCATATATAGACAAGTCTGCTTCTCACTTGCATATATAGACAAGTCTGCTTCTCACTTGCATATATAGACAAGTCTGCTTCTCACTTGCATATATAGACAAGTCTGCTTCTCACTTGCATATATAGACAAGTCTGCTTCTCACTTGCATATATAGACAAGTCTGCTTCTCACTTGCATATATAAGACAAGTCTGCTTCTCACTTGCATATATAGACAAGTCTGCTTCTCACTTGCATATATAGACAAGTCTGCTTCTCACTTGCATATATAGACAAGTCTGCTTCTCACTTGCATATATAGACAAGTCTGCTTCTCACTTGCATATATAGACAAGTCTGCTTCTCACTTGCATATATAGACAAGTCTGCTTCTCACTTGCATATATAGACAAGTCTGCTTCTCACTTGCATATATAGACAAGTCTGCTTCTCACTTGCATATATAGACAAGTCTGCTTCTCACTTGCATATATAGACAAGTCTGCTTCTCACTTGCATATATAGACAAGTCTGCTTCTCACTTGCATATATAGACAAGTCTGCTTCTCACTTGCATATATAGACAAGTCTGCTTCTCACTTGCATATATAGACAAGTCTGCTTCTCACTTGCATATATAGACAAGTCTGCTTCTCACTTGCATATATAGACAAGTCTGCTTCTCACTTGCATATATAGACAAGTCTGCTTCTCACTTGCATATATAGACAAGTCTGCTTCTCACTTGCATATATAGACAAGTCTGCTTCTCACTTGCATATATAGACAAGTCTGCTTCTCACTTGCATATATAGACAAGTCTGCTTCTCACTTGCATATATAGACAAGTCTGCTTCTCACTTGCATATATAGACAAGTCTGCTTCTCACTTGCATATATAGACAAGTCTGCTTCTCACTTGCATATATAGACAAGTCTGCTTCTCACTTGCATATATAGACAAGTCTGCTTCTCACTTGCATATATAGACAAGTCTGCTTCTCACTTGCATATATAGACAAGTCTGCTTCTCACTTGCATATATAGACAAGTCTGCTTCTCACTTGCATATATAGACAAGTCTGCTTCTCACTTGCATATATAGACAAGTCTGCTTCTCACTTGCATATATAGACAAGTCTGCTTCTCACTTGCATATATAGACAAGTCTGCTTCTCACTTGCATATATAGACAAGTCTGCTTCTCACTTGCATATATAGACAAGTCTGCTTCTCACTTGCATATATAGACAAGTCTGCTTCTCACTTGCATATATAGACAAGTCTGCTTCTCACTTGCATATATAGACAAGTCTGCTTCTCACTTGCATATATAGACAAGTCTGCTTCTCACTTGCATATATAGACAAGTCTGCTTCTCACTTGCATATATAGACAAGTCTGCTTCTCACTTGCATATATAGACAAGTCTGCTTCTCACTTGCATATATAGACAAGTCTGCTTCTCACTTGCATATATAGACAAGTCTGCTTCTCACTTGCATATATAGACAAGTCTGCTTCTCACTTGCATATATAGACAAGTCTGCTTCTCACTTGCATATATAGACAAGTCTGCTTCTCACTTGCATATATAGACAAGTCTGCTTCTCACTTGCATATATAGACAAGTCTGCTTCTCACTTGCATATATAGACAAGTCTGCTTCTCACTTGCATATATAGACAAGTCTGCTTCTCACTTGCATATATAGACAAGTCTGCTTCTCACTTGCATATATAGACAAGTCTGCTTCTCACTTGCATATATAGACAAGTCTGCTTCTCACTTGCATATATAGACAAGTCTGCTTCTCACTTGCATATATAGACAAGTCTGCTTCTCACTTGCATATATAGACAAGTCTGCTTCTCACTTGCATATATAGACAAGTCTGCTTCTCACTTGCATATATAGACAAGTCTGCTTCTCACTTGCATATATAGACAAGTCTGCTTCTCACTTGCATATATAGACAAGTCTGCTTCTCACTTGCATATATAGACAAGTCTGCTTCTCACTTGCATATATAGACAAGTCTGCTTCTCACTTGCATATATAGACAAGTCTGCTTCTCACTTGCATATATAGACAAGTCTGCTTCTCACTTGCATATATAGACAAGTCTGCTTCTCACTTGCATATATAGACAAGTCTGCTTCTCACTTGCATATATAGACAAGTCTGCTTCTCACTTGCATATATAGACAAGTCTGCTTCTCACTTGCATATATAGACAAGTCTGCTTCTCACTTGCATATATAGACAAGTCTGCTTCTCACTTGCATATATAGACAAGTCTGCTTCTCACTTGCATATATAGACAAGTCTGCTTCTCACTTGCATATATAGACAAGTCTGCTTCTCACTTGCATATATAGACAAGTCTGCTTCTCACTTGCATATATAGACAAGTCTGCTTCTCACTTGCATATATAGACAAGTCTGCTTCTCACTTGCATATATAGACAAGTCTGCTTCTCACTTGCATATATAGACAAGTCTGCTTCTCACTTGCATATATAGACAAGTCTGCTTCTCACTTGCATATATAGACAAGTCTGCTTCTCACTTGCATATATAGACAAGTCTGCTTCTCACTTGCATATATAGACAAGTCTGCTTCTCACTTGCATATATAGACAAGTCTGCTTCTCACTTGCATATATAGACAAGTCTGCTTCTCACTTGCATATATAGACAAGTCTGCTTCTCACTTGCATATATAGACAAGTCTGCTTCTCACTTGCATATATAGACAAGTCTGCTTCTCACTTGCATATATAGACAAGTCTGCTTCTCACTTGCATATATAGACAAGTCTGCTTCTCACTTGCATATATAGACAAGTCTGCTTCTCACTTGCATATATAGACAAGTCTGCTTCTCACTTGCATATATAGACAAGTCTGCTTCTCACTTGCATATATAGACAAGTCTGCTTCTCACTTGCATATATAGACAAGTCTGCTTCTCACTTGCATATATAGACAAGTCTGCTTCTCACTTGCATATATAGACAAGTCTGCTTCTCACTTGCATATATAGACAAGTCTGCTTCTCACTTGCATATATAGACAAGTCTGCTTCTCACTTGCATATATAGACAAGTCTGCTTCTCACTTGCATATATAGACAAGTCTGCTTCTCACTTGCATATATAGACAAGTCTGCTTCTCACTTGCATATATAGACAAGTCTGCTTCTCACTTGCATATATAGACAAGTCTGCTTCTCACTTGCATATATAGACAAGTCTGCTTCTCACTTGCATATATAGACAAGTCTGCTTCTCACTTGCATATATAGACAAGTCTGCTTCTCACTTGCATATATAGACAAGTCTGCTTCTCACTTGCATATATAGACAAGTCTGCTTCTCACTTGCATATATAGACAAGTCTGCTTCTCACTTGCATATAGACAAGTCTGCTTCTCACTTGCATATATAGACAAGTCTGCTTCTCACTTGCATATATAGACAAGTCTGCTTCTCACTTGCATATATAGACAAGTCTGCTTCTCACTTGCATATATAGACAAGTCTGCTTCTCACTTGCATATATAGACAAGTCTGCTTCTCACTTGCATATATAGACAAGTCTGCTTCTCACTTGCATATATAGACAAGTCTGCTTCTCACTTGCATATATAGACAAGTCTGCTTCTCACTTGCATATATAGACAAGTCTGCTTCTCACTTGCATATATAGACAAGTCTGCTTCTCACTTGCATATATAGACAAGTCTGCTTCTCACTTGCATATATAGACAAGTCTGCTTCTCACTTGCATATATAGACAAGTCTGCTTCTCACTTGCATATATAGACAAGTCTGCTTCTCACTTGCATATATAGACAAGTCTGCTTCTCACTTGCATATATAGACAAGTCTGCTTCTCACTTGCATATATAGACAAGTCTGCTTCTCACTTGCATATATAGACAAGTCTGCTTCTCACTTGCATATATAGACAAGTCTGCTTCTCACTTGCATATATAGACAAGTCTGCTTCTCACTTGCATATATAGACAAGTCTGCTTCTCACTTGCATATATAGACAAGTCTGCTTCTCACTTGCATATATAGACAAGTCTGCTTCTCACTTGCATATATAGACAAGTCTGCTTCTCACTTGCATATATAGACAAGTCTGCTTCTCACTTGCATATATAGACAAGTCTGCTTCTCACTTGCATATATAGACAAGTCTGCTTCTCACTTGCATATATAGACAAGTCTGCTTCTCACTTGCATATATAGACAAGTCTGCTTCTCACTTGCATATATAGACAAGTCTGCTTCTCACTTGCATATATAGACAAGTCTGCTTCTCACTTGCATATATAGACAAGTCTGCTTCTCACTTGCATATATAGACAAGTCTGCTTCTCACTTGCATATATAGACAAGTCTGCTTCTCACTTGCATATATAGACAAGTCTGCTTCTCACTTGCATATATAGACAAGTCTGCTTCTCACTTGCATATATAGACAAGTCTGCTTCTCACTTGCATATATAGACAAGTCTGCTTCTCACTTGCATATATAGACAAGTCTGCTTCTCACTTGCATATATAGACAAGTCTGCTTCTCACTTGCATATATAGACAAGTCTGCTTCTCACTTGCATATATAGACAAGTCTGCTTCTCACTTGCATATATAGACAAGTCTGCTTCTCACTTGCATATATAGACAAGTCTGCTTCTCACTTGCATATATAGACAAGTCTGCTTCTCACTTGCATATATAGACAAGTCTGCTTCTCACTTGCATATATAGACAAGTCTGCTTCTCACTTGCATATATAGACAAGTCTGCTTCTCACTTGCATATATAGACAAGTCTGCTTCTCACTTGCATATATAGACAAGTCTGCTTCTCACTTGCATATATAGACAAGTCTGCTTCTCACTTGCATATATAGACAAGTCTGCTTCTCACTTGCATATATAGACAAGTCTGCTTCTCACTTGCATATATAGACAAGTCTGCTTCTCACTTGCATATATAGACAAGTCTGCTTCTCACTTGCATATATAGACAAGTCTGCTTCTCACTTGCATATATAGACAAGTCTGCTTCTCACTTGCATATATAGACAAGTCTGCTTCTCACTTGCATATATAGACAAGTCTGCTTCTCACTTGCATATATAGACAAGTCTGCTTCTCACTTGCATATATAGACAAGTCTGCTTCTCACTTGCATATATAGACAAGTCTGCTTCTCACTTGCATATATAGACAAGTCTGCTTCTCACTTGCATATATAGACAAGTCTGCTTCTCACTTGCATATATAGACAAGTCTGCTTCTCACTTGCATATATAGACAAGTCTGCTTCTCACTTGCATATATAGACAAGTCTGCTTCTCACTTGCATATATAGACAAGTCTGCTTCTCACTTGCATATATAGACAAGTCTGCTTCTCACTTGCATATATAGACAAGTCTGCTTCTCACTTGCATATATAGACAAGTCTGCTTCTCACTTGCATATATAGACAAGTCTGCTTCTCACTTGCATATATAGACAAGTCTGCTTCTCACTTGCATATATAGACAAGTCTGCTTCTCACTTGCATATATAGACAAGTCTGCTTCTCACTTGCATATATAGACAAGTCTGCTTCTCACTTGCATATATAGACAAGTCTGCTTCTCACTTGCATATATAGACAAGTCTGCTTCTCACTTGCATATATAGACAAGTCTGCTTCTCACTTGCATATATAGACAAGTCTGCTTCTCACTTGCATATATAGACAAGTCTGCTTCTCACTTGCATATATAGACAAGTCTGCTTCTCACTTGCATATATAGACAAGTCTGCTTCTCACTTGCATATATAGACAAGTCTGCTTCTCACTTGCATATATAGACAAGTCTGCTTCTCACTTGCATATATAGACAAGTCTGCTTCTCACTTGCATATATAGACAAGTCTGCTTCTCACTTGCATATATAGACAAGTCTGCTTCTCACTTGCATATATAGACAAGTCTGCTTCTCACTTGCATATATAGACAAGTCTGCTTCTCACTTGCATATATAGACAAGTCTGCTTCTCACTTGCATATATAGACAAGTCTGCTTCTCACTTGCATATATAGACAAGTCTGCTTCTCACTTGCATATATAGACAAGTCTGCTTCTCACTTGCATATATAGACAAGTCTGCTTCTCACTTGCATATATAGACAAGTCTGCTTCTCACTTGCATATATAGACAAGTCTGCTTCTCACTTGCATATATAGACAAGTCTGCTTCTCACTTGCATATATAGACAAGTCTGCTTCTCACTTGCATATATAGACAAGTCTGCTTCTCACTTGCATATATAGACAAGTCTGCTTCTCACTTGCATATATAGACAAGTCTGCTTCTCACTTGCATATATAGACAAGTCTGCTTCTCACTTGCATATATAGACAAGTCTGCTTCTCACTTGCATATATAGACAAGTCTGCTTCTCACTTGCATATATAGACAAGTCTGCTTCTCACTTGCATATATAGACAAGTCTGCTTCTCACTTGCATATATAGACAAGTCTGCTTCTCACTTGCATATATAGACAAGTCTGCTTCTCACTTGCATATATAGACAAGTCTGCTTCTCACTTGCATATATAGACAAGTCTGCTTCTCACTTGCATATATAGACAAGTCTGCTTCTCACTTGCATATATAGACAAGTCTGCTTCTCACTTGCATATATAGACAAGTCTGCTTCTCACTTGCATATATAGACAAGTCTGCTTCTCACTTGCATATATAGACAAGTCTGCTTCTCACTTGCATATATAGACAAGTCTGCTTCTCACTTGCATATATAGACAAGTCTGCTTCTCACTTGCATATATAGACAAGTCTGCTTCTCACTTGCATATATAGACAAGTCTGCTTCTCACTTGCATATATAGACAAGTCTGCTTCTCACTTGCATATATAGACAAGTCTGCTTCTCACTTGCATATATAGACAAGTCTGCTTCTCACTTGCATATATAGACAAGTCTGCTTCTCACTTGCATATATAGACAAGTCTGCTTCTCACTTGCATATATAGACAAGTCTGCTTCTCACTTGCATATATAGACAAGTCTGCTTCTCACTTGCATATATAGACAAGTCTGCTTCTCACTTGCATATATAGACAAGTCTGCTTCTCACTTGCATATATAGACAAGTCTGCTTCTCACTTGCATATATAGACAAGTCTGCTTCTCACTTGCATATATAGACAAGTCTGCTTCTCACTTGCATATATAGACAAGTCTGCTTCTCACTTGCATATATAGACAAGTCTGCTTCTCACTTGCATATATAGACAAGTCTGCTTCTCACTTGCATATATAGACAAGTCTGCTTCTCACTTGCATATATAGACAAGTCTGCTTCTCACTTGCATATATAGACAAGTCTGCTTCTCACTTGCATATATAGACAAGTCTGCTTCTCACTTGCATATATAGACAAGTCTGCTTCTCACTTGCATATATAGACAAGTCTGCTTCTCACTTGCATATATAGACAAGTCTGCTTCTCACTTGCATATATAGACAAGTCTGCTTCTCACTTGCATATATAGACAAGTCTGCTTCTCACTTGCATATATAGACAAGTCTGCTTCTCACTTGCATATATAGACAAGTCTGCTTCTCACTTGCATATATAGACAAGTCTGCTTCTCACTTGCATATATAGACAAGTCTGCTTCTCACTTGCATATATAGACAAGTCTGCTTCTCACTTGCATATATAGACAAGTCTGCTTCTCACTTGCATATATAGACAAGTCTGCTTCTCACTTGCATATATAGACAAGTCTGCTTCTCACTTGCATATATAGACAAGTCTGCTTCTCACTTGCATATATAGACAAGTCTGCTTCTCACTTGCATATATAGACAAGTCTGCTTCTCACTTGCATATATAGACAAGTCTGCTTCTCACTTGCATATATAGACAAGTCTGCTTCTCACTTGCATATATAGACAAGTCTGCTTCTCACTTGCATATATAGACAAGTCTGCTTCTCACTTGCATATATAGACAAGTCTGCTTCTCACTTGCATATATAGACAAGTCTGCTTCTCACTTGCATATATAGACAAGTCTGCTTCTCACTTGCATATATAGACAAGTCTGCTTCTCACTTGCATATATAGACAAGTCTGCTTCTCACTTGCATATATAGACAAGTCTGCTTCTCACTTGCATATATAGACAAGTCTGCTTCTCACTTGCATATATAGACAAGTCTGCTTCTCACTTGCATATATAGACAAGTCTGCTTCTCACTTGCATATATAGACAAGTCTGCTTCTCACTTGCATATATAGACAAGTCTGCTTCTCACTTGCATATATAGACAAGTCTGCTTCTCACTTGCATATATAGACAAGTCTGCTTCTCACTTGCATATATAGACAAGTCTGCTTCTCACTTGCATATATAGACAAGTCTGCTTCTCACTTGCATATATAGACAAGTCTGCTTCTCACTTGCATATATAGACAAGTCTGCTTCTCACTTGCATATATAGACAAGTCTGCTTCTCACTTGCATATATAGACAAGTCTGCTTCTCACTTGCATATATAGACAAGTCTGCTTCTCACTTGCATATATAGACAAGTCTGCTTCTCACTTGCATATATAGACAAGTCTGCTTCTCACTTGCATATATAGACAAGTCTGCTTCTCACTTGCATATATAGACAAGTCTGCTTCTCACTTGCATATATAGACAAGTCTGCTTCTCACTTGCATATATAGACAAGTCTGCTTCTCACTTGCATATATAGACAAGTCTGCTTCTCACTTGCATATATAGACAAGTCTGCTTCTCACTTGCATATATAGACAAGTCTGCTTCTCACTTGCATATATAGACAAGTCTGCTTCTCACTTGCATATATAGACAAGTCTGCTTCTCACTTGCATATATAGACAAGTCTGCTTCTCACTTGCATATATAGACAAGTCTGCTTCTCACTTGCATATATAGACAAGTCTGCTTCTCACTTGCATATATAGACAAGTCTGCTTCTCACTTGCATATATAGACAAGTCTGCTTCTCACTTGCATATATAGACAAGTCTGCTTCTCACTTGCATATATAGACAAGTCTGCTTCTCACTTGCATATATAGACAAGTCTGCTTCTCACTTGCATATATAGACAAGTCTGCTTCTCACTTGCATATATAGACAAGTCTGCTTCTCACTTGCATATATAGACAAGTCTGCTTCTCACTTGCATATATAGACAAGTCTGCTTCTCACTTGCATATATAGACAAGTCTGCTTCTCACTTGCATATATAGACAAGTCTGCTTCTCACTTGCATATATAGACAAGTCTGCTTCTCACTTGCATATATAGACAAGTCTGCTTCTCACTTGCATATATAGACAAGTCTGCTTCTCACTTGCATATATAGACAAGTCTGCTTCTCACTTGCATATATAGACAAGTCTGCTTCTCACTTGCATATATAGACAAGTCTGCTTCTCACTTGCATATATAGACAAGTCTGCTTCTCACTTGCATATATAGACAAGTCTGCTTCTCACTTGCATATATAGACAAGTCTGCTTCTCACTTGCATATATAGACAAGTCTGCTTCTCACTTGCATATATAGACAAGTCTGCTTCTCACTTGCATATATAGACAAGTCTGCTTCTCACTTGCATATATAGACAAGTCTGCTTCTCACTTGCATATATAGACAAGTCTGCTTCTCACTTGCATATATAGACAAGTCTGCTTCTCACTTGCATATATAGACAAGTCTGCTTCTCACTTGCATATATAGACAAGTCTGCTTCTCACTTGCATATATAGACAAGTCTGCTTCTCACTTGCATATATAGACAAGTCTGCTTCTCACTTGCATATATAGACAAGTCTGCTTCTCACTTGCATATATAGACAAGTCTGCTTCTCACTTGCATATATAGACAAGTCTGCTTCTCACTTGCATATATAGACAAGTCTGCTTCTCACTTGCATATATAGACAAGTCTGCTTCTCACTTGCATATATAGACAAGTCTGCTTCTCACTTGCATATATAGACAAGTCTGCTTCTCACTTGCATATATAGACAAGTCTGCTTCTCACTTGCATATATAGACAAGTCTGCTTCTCACTTGCATATATAGACAAGTCTGCTTCTCACTTGCATATATAGACAAGTCTGCTTCTCACTTGCATATATAGACAAGTCTGCTTCTCACTTGCATATATAGACAAGTCTGCTTCTCACTTGCATATATAGACAAGTCTGCTTCTCACTTGCATATATAGACAAGTCTGCTTCTCACTTGCATATATAGACAAGTCTGCTTCTCACTTGCATATATAGACAAGTCTGCTTCTCACTTGCATATATAGACAAGTCTGCTTCTCACTTGCATATATAGACAAGTCTGCTTCTCACTTGCATATATAGACAAGTCTGCTTCTCACTTGCATATATAGACAAGTCTGCTTCTCACTTGCATATATAGACAAGTCTGCTTCTCACTTGCATATATAGACAAGTCTGCTTCTCACTTGCATATATAGACAAGTCTGCTTCTCACTTGCATATATAGACAAGTCTGCTTCTCACTTGCATATATAGACAAGTCTGCTTCTCACTTGCATATATAGACAAGTCTGCTTCTCACTTGCATATATAGACAAGTCTGCTTCTCACTTGCATATATAGACAAGTCTGCTTCTCACTTGCATATATAGACAAGTCTGCTTCTCACTTGCATATATAGACAAGTCTGCTTCTCACTTGCATATATAGACAAGTCTGCTTCTCACTTGCATATATAGACAAGTCTGCTTCTCACTTGCATATATAGACAAGTCTGCTTCTCACTTGCATATATAGACAAGTCTGCTTCTCACTTGCATATATAGACAAGTCTGCTTCTCACTTGCATATATAGACAAGTCTGCTTCTCACTTGCATATATAGACAAGTCTGCTTCTCACTTGCATATATAGACAAGTCTGCTTCTCACTTGCATATATAGACAAGTCTGCTTCTCACTTGCATATATAGACAAGTCTGCTTCTCACTTGCATATATAGACAAGTCTGCTTCTCACTTGCATATATAGACAAGTCTGCTTCTCACTTGCATATATAGACAAGTCTGCTTCTCACTTGCATATATAGACAAGTCTGCTTCTCACTTGCATATATAGACAAGTCTGCTTCTCACTTGCATATATAGACAAGTCTGCTTCTCACTTGCATATAGACAAGTCTGCTTCTCACTTGCATATATAGACAAGTCTGCTTCTCACTTGCATATATAGACAAGTCTGCTTCTCACTTGCATATATAGACAAGTCTGCTTCTCACTTGCATATATAGACAAGTCTGCTTCTCACTTGCATATATAGACAAGTCTGCTTCTCACTTGCATATATAGACAAGTCTGCTTCTCACTTGCATATATAGACAAGTCTGCTTCTCACTTGCATATATAGACAAGTCTGCTTCTCACTTGCATATATAGACAAGTCTGCTTCTCACTTGCATATATAGACAAGTCTGCTTCTCACTTGCATATATAGACAAGTCTGCTTCTCACTTGCATATATAGACAAGTCTGCTTCTCACTTGCATATATAGACAAGTCTGCTTCTCACTTGCATATATAGACAAGTCTGCTTCTCACTTGCATATATAGACAAGTCTGCTTCTCACTTGCATATATAGACAAGTCTGCTTCTCACTTGCATATATAGACAAGTCTGCTTCTCACTTGCATATATAGACAAGTCTGCTTCTCACTTGCATATATAGACAAGTCTGCTTCTCACTTGCATATATAGACAAGTCTGCTTCTCACTTGCATATATAGACAAGTCTGCTTCTCACTTGCATATATAGACAAGTCTGCTTCTCACTTGCATATATAGACAAGTCTGCTTCTCACTTGCATATATAGACAAGTCTGCTTCTCACTTGCATATATAGACAAGTCTGCTTCTCACTTGCATATATAGACAAGTCTGCTTCTCACTTGCATATATAGACAAGTCTGCTTCTCACTTGCATATATAGACAAGTCTGCTTCTCACTTGCATATATAGACAAGTCTGCTTCTCACTTGCATATATAGACAAGTCTGCTTCTCACTTGCATATATAGACAAGTCTGCTTCTCACTTGCATATATAGACAAGTCTGCTTCTCACTTGCATATATAGACAAGTCTGCTTCTCACTTGCATATATAGACAAGTCTGCTTCTCACTTGCATATATAGACAAGTCTGCTTCTCACTTGCATATATAGACAAGTCTGCTTCTCACTTGCATATATAGACAAGTCTGCTTCTCACTTGCATATATAGACAAGTCTGCTTCTCACTTGCATATATAGACAAGTCTGCTTCTCACTTGCATATATAGACAAGTCTGCTTCTCACTTGCATATATAGACAAGTCTGCTTCTCACTTGCATATATAGACAAGTCTGCTTCTCACTTGCATATATAGACAAGTCTGCTTCTCACTTGCATATATAGACAAGTCTGCTTCTCACTTGCATATATAGACAAGTCTGCTTCTCACTTGCATATATAGACAAGTCTGCTTCTCACTTGCATATATAGACAAGTCTGCTTCTCACTTGCATATATAGACAAGTCTGCTTCTCACTTGCATATATAGACAAGTCTGCTTCTCACTTGCATATATAGACAAGTCTGCTTCTCACTTGCATATATAGACAAGTCTGCTTCTCACTTGCATATATAGACAAGTCTGCTTCTCACTTGCATATATAGACAAGTCTGCTTCTCACTTGCATATATAGACAAGTCTGCTTCTCACTTGCATATATAGACAAGTCTGCTTCTCACTTGCATATATAGACAAGTCTGCTTCTCACTTGCATATATAGACAAGTCTGCTTCTCACTTGCATATATAGACAAGTCTGCTTCTCACTTGCATATATAGACAAGTCTGCTTCTCACTTGCATATATAGACAAGTCTGCTTCTCACTTGCATATATAGACAAGTCTGCTTCTCACTTGCATATATAGACAAGTCTGCTTCTCACTTGCATATATAGACAAGTCTGCTTCTCACTTGCATATATAGACAAGTCTGCTTCTCACTTGCATATATAGACAAGTCTGCTTCTCACTTGCATATATAGACAAGTCTGCTTCTCACTTGCATATATAGACAAGTCTGCTTCTCACTTGCATATATAGACAAGTCTGCTTCTCACTTGCATATATAGACAAGTCTGCTTCTCACTTGCATATATAGACAAGTCTGCTTCTCACTTGCATATATAGACAAGTCTGCTTCTCACTTGCATATATAGACAAGTCTGCTTCTCACTTGCATATATAGACAAGTCTGCTTCTCACTTGCATATATAGACAAGTCTGCTTCTCACTTGCATATATAGACAAGTCTGCTTCTCACTTGCATATATAGACAAGTCTGCTTCTCACTTGCATATATAGACAAGTCTGCTTCTCACTTGCATATATAGACAAGTCTGCTTCTCACTTGCATATATAGACAAGTCTGCTTCTCACTTGCATATATAGACAAGTCTGCTTCTCACTTGCATATATAGACAAGTCTGCTTCTCACTTGCATATATAGACAAGTCTGCTTCTCACTTGCATATATAGACAAGTCTGCTTCTCACTTGCATATATAGACAAGTCTGCTTCTCACTTGCATATATAGACAAGTCTGCTTCTCACTTGCATATATAGACAAGTCTGCTTCTCACTTGCATATATAGACAAGTCTGCTTCTCACTTGCATATATAGACAAGTCTGCTTCTCACTTGCATATATAGACAAGTCTGCTTCTCACTTGCATATATAGACAAGTCTGCTTCTCACTTGCATATATAGACAAGTCTGCTTCTCACTTGCATATATAGACAAGTCTGCTTCTCACTTGCATATATAGACAAGTCTGCTTCTCACTTGCATATATAGACAAGTCTGCTTCTCACTTGCATATATAGACAAGTCTGCTTCTCACTTGCATATATAGACAAGTCTGCTTCTCACTTGCATATATAGACAAGTCTGCTTCTCACTTGCATATATAGACAAGTCTGCTTCTCACTTGCATATATAGACAAGTCTGCTTCTCACTTGCATATATAGACAAGTCTGCTTCTCACTTGCATATATAGACAAGTCTGCTTCTCACTTGCATATATAGACAAGTCTGCTTCTCACTTGCATATATAGACAAGTCTGCTTCTCACTTGCATATATAGACAAGTCTGCTTCTCACTTGCATATATAGACAAGTCTGCTTCTCACTTGCATATATAGACAAGTCTGCTTCTCACTTGCATATATAGACAAGTCTGCTTCTCACTTGCATATATAGACAAGTCTGCTTCTCACTTGCATATATAGACAAGTCTGCTTCTCACTTGCATATATAGACAAGTCTGCTTCTCACTTGCATATATAGACAAGTCTGCTTCTCACTTGCATATATAGACAAGTCTGCTTCTCACTTGCATATATAGACAAGTCTGCTTCTCACTTGCATATATAGACAAGTCTGCTTCTCACTTGCATATATAGACAAGTCTGCTTCTCACTTGCATATATAGACAAGTCTGCTTCTCACTTGCATATATAGACAAGTCTGCTTCTCACTTGCATATATAGACAAGTCTGCTTCTCACTTGCATATATAGACAAGTCTGCTTCTCACTTGCATATATAGACAAGTCTGCTTCTCACTTGCATATATAGACAAGTCTGCTTCTCACTTGCATATATAGACAAGTCTGCTTCTCACTTGCATATATAGACAAGTCTGCTTCTCACTTGCATATATAGACAAGTCTGCTTCTCACTTGCATATATAGACAAGTCTGCTTCTCACTTGCATATATAGACAAGTCTGCTTCTCACTTGCATATATAGACAAGTCTGCTTCTCACTTGCATATATAGACAAGTCTGCTTCTCACTTGCATATATAGACAAGTCTGCTTCTCACTTGCATATATAGACAAGTCTGCTTCTCACTTGCATATATAGACAAGTCTGCTTCTCACTTGCATATATAGACAAGTCTGCTTCTCACTTGCATATATAGACAAGTCTGCTTCTCACTTGCATATATAGACAAGTCTGCTTCTCACTTGCATATATAGACAAGTCTGCTTCTCACTTGCATATATAGACAAGTCTGCTTCTCACTTGCATATATAGACAAGTCTGCTTCTCACTTGCATATATAGACAAGTCTGCTTCTCACTTGCATATATAGACAAGTCTGCTTCTCACTTGCATATATAGACAAGTCTGCTTCTCACTTGCATATATAGACAAGTCTGCTTCTCACTTGCATATATAGACAAGTCTGCTTCTCACTTGCATATATAGACAAGTCTGCTTCTCACTTGCATATATAGACAAGTCTGCTTCTCACTTGCATATATAGACAAGTCTGCTTCTCACTTGCATATATAGACAAGTCTGCTTCTCACTTGCATATATAGACAAGTCTGCTTCTCACTTGCATATATAGACAAGTCTGCTTCTCACTTGCATATATAGACAAGTCTGCTTCTCACTTGCATATATAGACAAGTCTGCTTCTCACTTGCATATATAGACAAGTCTGCTTCTCACTTGCATATATAGACAAGTCTGCTTCTCACTTGCATATATAGACAAGTCTGCTTCTCACTTGCATATATAGACAAGTCTGCTTCTCACTTGCATATATAGACAAGTCTGCTTCTCACTTGCATATATAGACAAGTCTGCTTCTCACTTGCATATATAGACAAGTCTGCTTCTCACTTGCATATATAGACAAGTCTGCTTCTCACTTGCATATATAGACAAGTCTGCTTCTCACTTGCATATATAGACAAGTCTGCTTCTCACTTGCATATATAGACAAGTCTGCTTCTCACTTGCATATATAGACAAGTCTGCTTCTCACTTGCATATATAGACAAGTCTGCTTCTCACTTGCATATATAGACAAGTCTGCTTCTCACTTGCATATATAGACAAGTCTGCTTCTCACTTGCATATATAGACAAGTCTGCTTCTCACTTGCATATATAGACAAGTCTGCTTCTCACTTGCATATATAGACAAGTCTGCTTCTCACTTGCATATATAGACAAGTCTGCTTCTCACTTGCATATATAGACAAGTCTGCTTCTCACTTGCATATATAGACAAGTCTGCTTCTCACTTGCATATATAGACAAGTCTGCTTCTCACTTGCATATATAGACAAGTCTGCTTCTCACTTGCATATATAGACAAGTCTGCTTCTCACTTGCATATATAGACAAGTCTGCTTCTCACTTGCATATATAGACAAGTCTGCTTCTCACTTGCATATATAGACAAGTCTGCTTCTCACTTGCATATATAGACAAGTCTGCTTCTCACTTGCATATATAGACAAGTCTGCTTCTCACTTGCATATATAGACAAGTCTGCTTCTCACTTGCATATATAGACAAGTCTGCTTCTCACTTGCATATATAGACAAGTCTGCTTCTCACTTGCATATATAGACAAGTCTGCTTCTCACTTGCATATATA
This sequence comes from Cladorhizidae sp. MBARI D1340-BT2, assembly GCA_028752905.1. Lineage (NCBI taxonomy): Eukaryota > Metazoa > Porifera > Demospongiae > Poecilosclerida > Cladorhizidae > Cladorhizidae sp. MBARI D1340-BT2. The sequence continues at coordinate 31,552,328 of JAQNBH010000002.1, read as the reverse complement.
GACAAGTCTGCTTCTCACTTGCATATATAGACAAGTCTGCTTCTCACTTGCATATATAGACAAGTCTGCTTCTCACTTGCATATATAGACAAGTCTGCTTCTCACTTGCATATATAGACAAGTCTGCTTCTCACTTGCATATATAGACAAGTCTGCTTCTCACTTGCATATATAGACAAGTCTGCTTCTCACTTGCATATATAGACAAGTCTGCTTCTCACTTGCATATATAGACAAGTCTGCTTCTCACTTGCATATATAGACAAGTCTGCTTCTCACTTGCATATATAGACAAGTCTGCTTCTCACTTGCATATATAGACAAGTCTGCTTCTCACTTGCATATATAGACAAGTCTGCTTCTCACTTGCATATATAGACAAGTCTGCTTCTCACTTGCATATATAGACAAGTCTGCTTCTCACTTGCATATATAGACAAGTCTGCTTCTCACTTGCATATATAGACAAGTCTGCTTCTCACTTGCATATATAGACAAGTCTGCTTCTCACTTGCATATATAGACAAGTCTGCTTCTCACTTGCATATATAGACAAGTCTGCTTCTCACTTGCATATATAGACAAGTCTGCTTCTCACTTGCATATATAGACAAGTCTGCTTCTCACTTGCATATATAGACAAGTCTGCTTCTCACTTGCATATATAGACAAGTCTGCTTCTCACTTGCATATATAGACAAGTCTGCTTCTCACTTGCATATATAGACAAGTCTGCTTCTCACTTGCATATATAGACAAGTCTGCTTCTCACTTGCATATATAGACAAGTCTGCTTCTCACTTGCATATATAGACAAGTCTGCTTCTCACTTGCATATATAGACAAGTCTGCTTCTCACTTGCATATATAGACAAGTCTGCTTCTCACTTGCATATATAGACAAGTCTGCTTCTCACTTGCATATATAGACAAGTCTGCTTCTCACTTGCATATATAGACAAGTCTGCTTCTCACTTGCATATATAGACAAGTCTGCTTCTCACTTGCATATATAGACAAGTCTGCTTCTCACTTGCATATATAGACAAGTCTGCTTCTCACTTGCATATATAGACAAGTCTGCTTCTCACTTGCATATATAGACAAGTCTGCTTCTCACTTGCATATATAGACAAGTCTGCTTCTCACTTGCATATATAGACAAGTCTGCTTCTCACTTGCATATATAGACAAGTCTGCTTCTCACTTGCATATATAGACAAGTCTGCTTCTCACTTGCATATATAGACAAGTCTGCTTCTCACTTGCATATATAGACAAGTCTGCTTCTCACTTGCATATATAGACAAGTCTGCTTCTCACTTGCATATATAGACAAGTCTGCTTCTCACTTGCATATATAGACAAGTCTGCTTCTCACTTGCATATATAGACAAGTCTGCTTCTCACTTGCATATATAGACAAGTCTGCTTCTCACTTGCATATATAGACAAGTCTGCTTCTCACTTGCATATATAGACAAGTCTGCTTCTCACTTGCATATATAGACAAGTCTGCTTCTCACTTGCATATATAGACAAGTCTGCTTCTCACTTGCATATATAGACAAGTCTGCTTCTCACTTGCATATATAGACAAGTCTGCTTCTCACTTGCATATATAGACAAGTCTGCTTCTCACTTGCATATAGACAAGTCTGCTTCTCACTTGCATATATAGACAAGTCTGCTTCTCACTTGCATATATAGACAAGTCTGCTTCTCACTTGCATATATAGACAAGTCTGCTTCTCACTTGCATATATAGACAAGTCTGCTTCTCACTTGCATATATAGACAAGTCTGCTTCTCACTTGCATATATAGACAAGTCTGCTTCTCACTTGCATATATAGACAAGTCTGCTTCTCACTTGCATATATAGACAAGTCTGCTTCTCACTTGCATATATAGACAAGTCTGCTTCTCACTTGCATATATAGACAAGTCTGCTTCTCACTTGCATATATAGACAAGTCTGCTTCTCACTTGCATATATAGACAAGTCTGCTTCTCACTTGCATATATAGACAAGTCTGCTTCTCACTTGCATATATAGACAAGTCTGCTTCTCACTTGCATATATAGACAAGTCTGCTTCTCACTTGCATATATAGACAAGTCTGCTTCTCACTTGCATATATAGACAAGTCTGCTTCTCACTTGCATATATAGACAAGTCTGCTTCTCACTTGCATATATAGACAAGTCTGCTTCTCACTTGCATATATAGACAAGTCTGCTTCTCACTTGCATATATAGACAAGTCTGCTTCTCACTTGCATATATAGACAAGTCTGCTTCTCACTTGCATATATAGACAAGTCTGCTTCTCACTTGCATATATAGACAAGTCTGCTTCTCACTTGCATATATAGACAAGTCTGCTTCTCACTTGCATATATAGACAAGTCTGCTTCTCACTTGCATATATAGACAAGTCTGCTTCTCACTTGCATATATAGACAAGTCTGCTTCTCACTTGCATATATAGACAAGTCTGCTTCTCACTTGCATATATAGACAAGTCTGCTTCTCACTTGCATATATAGACAAGTCTGCTTCTCACTTGCATATATAGACAAGTCTGCTTCTCACTTGCATATATAGACAAGTCTGCTTCTCACTTGCATATATAGACAAGTCTGCTTCTCACTTGCATATATAGACAAGTCTGCTTCTCACTTGCATATATAGACAAGTCTGCTTCTCACTTGCATATATAGACAAGTCTGCTTCTCACTTGCATATATAGACAAGTCTGCTTCTCACTTGCATATATAGACAAGTCTGCTTCTCACTTGCATATATAGACAAGTCTGCTTCTCACTTGCATATATAGACAAGTCTGCTTCTCACTTGCATATATAGACAAGTCTGCTTCTCACTTGCATATATAGACAAGTCTGCTTCTCACTTGCATATATAGACAAGTCTGCTTCTCACTTGCATATATAGACAAGTCTGCTTCTCACTTGCATATATAGACAAGTCTGCTTCTCACTTGCATATATAGACAAGTCTGCTTCTCACTTGCATATATAGACAAGTCTGCTTCTCACTTGCATATATAGACAAGTCTGCTTCTCACTTGCATATATAGACAAGTCTGCTTCTCACTTGCATATATAGACAAGTCTGCTTCTCACTTGCATATATAGACAAGTCTGCTTCTCACTTGCATATATAGACAAGTCTGCTTCTCACTTGCATATATAGACAAGTCTGCTTCTCACTTGCATATATAGACAAGTCTGCTTCTCACTTGCATATATAGACAAGTCTGCTTCTCACTTGCATATATAGACAAGTCTGCTTCTCACTTGCATATATAGACAAGTCTGCTTCTCACTTGCATATATAGACAAGTCTGCTTCTCACTTGCATATATAGACAAGTCTGCTTCTCACTTGCATATATAGACAAGTCTGCTTCTCACTTGCATATATAGACAAGTCTGCTTCTCACTTGCATATATAGACAAGTCTGCTTCTCACTTGCATATATAGACAAGTCTGCTTCTCACTTGCATATATAGACAAGTCTGCTTCTCACTTGCATATATAGACAAGTCTGCTTCTCACTTGCATATATAGACAAGTCTGCTTCTCACTTGCATATATAGACAAGTCTGCTTCTCACTTGCATATATAGACAAGTCTGCTTCTCACTTGCATATATAGACAAGTCTGCTTCTCACTTGCATATATAGACAAGTCTGCTTCTCACTTGCATATATAGACAAGTCTGCTTCTCACTTGCATATATAGACAAGTCTGCTTCTCACTTGCATATATAGACAAGTCTGCTTCTCACTTGCATATATAGACAAGTCTGCTTCTCACTTGCATATATAGACAAGTCTGCTTCTCACTTGCATATATAGACAAGTCTGCTTCTCACTTGCATATATAGACAAGTCTGCTTCTCACTTGCATATATAGACAAGTCTGCTTCTCACTTGCATATATAGACAAGTCTGCTTCTCACTTGCATATATAGACAAGTCTGCTTCTCACTTGCATATATAGACAAGTCTGCTTCTCACTTGCATATATAGACAAGTCTGCTTCTCACTTGCATATATAGACAAGTCTGCTTCTCACTTGCATATATAGACAAGTCTGCTTCTCACTTGCATATATAGACAAGTCTGCTTCTCACTTGCATATATAGACAAGTCTGCTTCTCACTTGCATATATAGACAAGTCTGCTTCTCACTTGCATATATAGACAAGTCTGCTTCTCACTTGCATATATAGACAAGTCTGCTTCTCACTTGCATATATAGACAAGTCTGCTTCTCACTTGCATATATAGACAAGTCTGCTTCTCACTTGCATATATAGACAAGTCTGCTTCTCACTTGCATATATAGACAAGTCTGCTTCTCACTTGCATATATAGACAAGTCTGCTTCTCACTTGCATATATAGACAAGTCTGCTTCTCACTTGCATATATAGACAAGTCTGCTTCTCACTTGCATATATAGACAAGTCTGCTTCTCACTTGCATATATAGACAAGTCTGCTTCTCACTTGCATATATAGACAAGTCTGCTTCTCACTTGCATATATAGACAAGTCTGCTTCTCACTTGCATATATAGACAAGTCTGCTTCTCACTTGCATATATAGACAAGTCTGCTTCTCACTTGCATATATAGACAAGTCTGCTTCTCACTTGCATATATAGACAAGTCTGCTTCTCACTTGCATATATAGACAAGTCTGCTTCTCACTTGCATATATAGACAAGTCTGCTTCTCACTTGCATATATAGACAAGTCTGCTTCTCACTTGCATATATAGACAAGTCTGCTTCTCACTTGCATATATAGACAAGTCTGCTTCTCACTTGCATATATAGACAAGTCTGCTTCTCACTTGCATATATAGACAAGTCTGCTTCTCACTTGCATATATAGACAAGTCTGCTTCTCACTTGCATATATAGACAAGTCTGCTTCTCACTTGCATATATAGACAAGTCTGCTTCTCACTTGCATATATAGACAAGTCTGCTTCTCACTTGCATATATAGACAAGTCTGCTTCTCACTTGCATATATAGACAAGTCTGCTTCTCACTTGCATATATAGACAAGTCTGCTTCTCACTTGCATATATAGACAAGTCTGCTTCTCACTTGCATATATAGACAAGTCTGCTTCTCACTTGCATATATAGACAAGTCTGCTTCTCACTTGCATATATAGACAAGTCTGCTTCTCACTTGCATATATAGACAAGTCTGCTTCTCACTTGCATATATAGACAAGTCTGCTTCTCACTTGCATATATAGACAAGTCTGCTTCTCACTTGCATATATAGACAAGTCTGCTTCTCACTTGCATATATAGACAAGTCTGCTTCTCACTTGCATATATAGACAAGTCTGCTTCTCACTTGCATATATAGACAAGTCTGCTTCTCACTTGCATATATAGACAAGTCTGCTTCTCACTTGCATATATAGACAAGTCTGCTTCTCACTTGCATATATAGACAAGTCTGCTTCTCACTTGCATATATAGACAAGTCTGCTTCTCACTTGCATATATAGACAAGTCTGCTTCTCACTTGCATATATAGACAAGTCTGCTTCTCACTTGCATATATAGACAAGTCTGCTTCTCACTTGCATATATAGACAAGTCTGCTTCTCACTTGCATATATAGACAAGTCTGCTTCTCACTTGCATATATAGACAAGTCTGCTTCTCACTTGCATATATAGACAAGTCTGCTTCTCACTTGCATATATAGACAAGTCTGCTTCTCACTTGCATATATAGACAAGTCTGCTTCTCACTTGCATATATAGACAAGTCTGCTTCTCACTTGCATATATAGACAAGTCTGCTTCTCACTTGCATATATAGACAAGTCTGCTTCTCACTTGCATATATAGACAAGTCTGCTTCTCACTTGCATATATAGACAAGTCTGCTTCTCACTTGCATATATAGACAAGTCTGCTTCTCACTTGCATATATAGACAAGTCTGCTTCTCACTTGCATATATAGACAAGTCTGCTTCTCACTTGCATATATAGACAAGTCTGCTTCTCACTTGCATATATAGACAAGTCTGCTTCTCACTTGCATATATAGACAAGTCTGCTTCTCACTTGCATATATAGACAAGTCTGCTTCTCACTTGCATATATAGACAAGTCTGCTTCTCACTTGCATATATAGACAAGTCTGCTTCTCACTTGCATATATAGACAAGTCTGCTTCTCACTTGCATATATAGACAAGTCTGCTTCTCACTTGCATATATAGACAAGTCTGCTTCTCACTTGCATATATAGACAAGTCTGCTTCTCACTTGCATATATAGACAAGTCTGCTTCTCACTTGCATATATAGACAAGTCTGCTTCTCACTTGCATATATAGACAAGTCTGCTTCTCACTTGCATATATAGACAAGTCTGCTTCTCACTTGCATATATAGACAAGTCTGCTTCTCACTTGCATATATAGACAAGTCTGCTTCTCACTTGCATATATAGACAAGTCTGCTTCTCACTTGCATATATAGACAAGTCTGCTTCTCACTTGCATATATAGACAAGTCTGCTTCTCACTTGCATATATAGACAAGTCTGCTTCTCACTTGCATATATAGACAAGTCTGCTTCTCACTTGCATATATAGACAAGTCTGCTTCTCACTTGCATATATAGACAAGTCTGCTTCTCACTTGCATATATAGACAAGTCTGCTTCTCACTTGCATATATAGACAAGTCTGCTTCTCACTTGCATATATAGACAAGTCTGCTTCTCACTTGCATATATAGACAAGTCTGCTTCTCACTTGCATATATAGACAAGTCTGCTTCTCACTTGCATATATAGACAAGTCTGCTTCTCACTTGCATATATAGACAAGTCTGCTTCTCACTTGCATATATAGACAAGTCTGCTTCTCACTTGCATATATAGACAAGTCTGCTTCTCACTTGCATATATAGACAAGTCTGCTTCTCACTTGCATATATAGACAAGTCTGCTTCTCACTTGCATATATAGACAAGTCTGCTTCTCACTTGCATATATAGACAAGTCTGCTTCTCACTTGCATATATAGACAAGTCTGCTTCTCACTTGCATATATAGACAAGTCTGCTTCTCACTTGCATATATAGACAAGTCTGCTTCTCACTTGCATATATAGACAAGTCTGCTTCTCACTTGCATATATAGACAAGTCTGCTTCTCACTTGCATATATAGACAAGTCTGCTTCTCACTTGCATATATAGACAAGTCTGCTTCTCACTTGCATATATAGACAAGTCTGCTTCTCACTTGCATATATAGACAAGTCTGCTTCTCACTTGCATATATAGACAAGTCTGCTTCTCACTTGCATATATAGACAAGTCTGCTTCTCACTTGCATATATAGACAAGTCTGCTTCTCACTTGCATATATAGACAAGTCTGCTTCTCACTTGCATATATAGACAAGTCTGCTTCTCACTTGCATATATAGACAAGTCTGCTTCTCACTTGCATATATAGACAAGTCTGCTTCTCACTTGCATATATAGACAAGTCTGCTTCTCACTTGCATATATAGACAAGTCTGCTTCTCACTTGCATATATAGACAAGTCTGCTTCTCACTTGCATATATAGACAAGTCTGCTTCTCACTTGCATATATAGACAAGTCTGCTTCTCACTTGCATATATAGACAAGTCTGCTTCTCACTTGCATATATAGACAAGTCTGCTTCTCACTTGCATATATAGACAAGTCTGCTTCTCACTTGCATATATAGACAAGTCTGCTTCTCACTTGCATATATAGACAAGTCTGCTTCTCACTTGCATATATAGACAAGTCTGCTTCTCACTTGCATATATAGACAAGTCTGCTTCTCACTTGCATATATAGACAAGTCTGCTTCTCACTTGCATATATAGACAAGTCTGCTTCTCACTTGCATATATAGACAAGTCTGCTTCTCACTTGCATATATAGACAAGTCTGCTTCTCACTTGCATATATAGACAAGTCTGCTTCTCACTTGCATATATAGACAAGTCTGCTTCTCACTTGCATATATAGACAAGTCTGCTTCTCACTTGCATATATAGACAAGTCTGCTTCTCACTTGCATATATAGACAAGTCTGCTTCTCACTTGCATATATAGACAAGTCTGCTTCTCACTTGCATATATAGACAAGTCTGCTTCTCACTTGCATATATAGACAAGTCTGCTTCTCACTTGCATATATAGACAAGTCTGCTTCTCACTTGCATATATAGACAAGTCTGCTTCTCACTTGCATATATAGACAAGTCTGCTTCTCACTTGCATATATAGACAAGTCTGCTTCTCACTTGCATATATAGACAAGTCTGCTTCTCACTTGCATATATAGACAAGTCTGCTTCTCACTTGCATATATAGACAAGTCTGCTTCTCACTTGCATATATAGACAAGTCTGCTTCTCACTTGCATATATAGACAAGTCTGCTTCTCACTTGCATATATAGACAAGTCTGCTTCTCACTTGCATATATAGACAAGTCTGCTTCTCACTTGCATATATAGACAAGTCTGCTTCTCACTTGCATATATAGACAAGTCTGCTTCTCACTTGCATATATAGACAAGTCTGCTTCTCACTTGCATATATAGACAAGTCTGCTTCTCACTTGCATATATAGACAAGTCTGCTTCTCACTTGCATATATAGACAAGTCTGCTTCTCACTTGCATATATAGACAAGTCTGCTTCTCACTTGCATATATAGACAAGTCTGCTTCTCACTTGCATATATAGACAAGTCTGCTTCTCACTTGCATATATAGACAAGTCTGCTTCTCACTTGCATATATAGACAAGTCTGCTTCTCACTTGCATATATAGACAAGTCTGCTTCTCACTTGCATATATAGACAAGTCTGCTTCTCACTTGCATATATAGACAAGTCTGCTTCTCACTTGCATATATAGACAAGTCTGCTTCTCACTTGCATATATAGACAAGTCTGCTTCTCACTTGCATATATAGACAAGTCTGCTTCTCACTTGCATATATAGACAAGTCTGCTTCTCACTTGCATATATAGACAAGTCTGCTTCTCACTTGCATATATAGACAAGTCTGCTTCTCACTTGCATATATAGACAAGTCTGCTTCTCACTTGCATATATAGACAAGTCTGCTTCTCACTTGCATATATAGACAAGTCTGCTTCTCACTTGCATATATAGACAAGTCTGCTTCTCACTTGCATATATAGACAAGTCTGCTTCTCACTTGCATATATAGACAAGTCTGCTTCTCACTTGCATATATAGACAAGTCTGCTTCTCACTTGCATATATAGACAAGTCTGCTTCTCACTTGCATATATAGACAAGTCTGCTTCTCACTTGCATATATAGACAAGTCTGCTTCTCACTTGCATATATAGACAAGTCTGCTTCTCACTTGCATATATAGACAAGTCTGCTTCTCACTTGCATATATAGACAAGTCTGCTTCTCACTTGCATATATAGACAAGTCTGCTTCTCACTTGCATATATAGACAAGTCTGCTTCTCACTTGCATATATAGACAAGTCTGCTTCTCACTTGCATATATAGACAAGTCTGCTTCTCACTTGCATATATAGACAAGTCTGCTTCTCACTTGCATATATAGACAAGTCTGCTTCTCACTTGCATATATAGACAAGTCTGCTTCTCACTTGCATATATAGACAAGTCTGCTTCTCACTTGCATATATAGACAAGTCTGCTTCTCACTTGCATATATAGACAAGTCTGCTTCTCACTTGCATATATAGACAAGTCTGCTTCTCACTTGCATATATAGACAAGTCTGCTTCTCACTTGCATATATAGACAAGTCTGCTTCTCACTTGCATATATAGACAAGTCTGCTTCTCACTTGCATATATAGACAAGTCTGCTTCTCACTTGCATATATAGACAAGTCTGCTTCTCACTTGCATATATAGACAAGTCTGCTTCTCACTTGCATATATAGACAAGTCTGCTTCTCACTTGCATATATAGACAAGTCTGCTTCTCACTTGCATATATAGACAAGTCTGCTTCTCACTTGCATATATAGACAAGTCTGCTTCTCACTTGCATATATAGACAAGTCTGCTTCTCACTTGCATATATAGACAAGTCTGCTTCTCACTTGCATATATAGACAAGTCTGCTTCTCACTTGCATATATAGACAAGTCTGCTTCTCACTTGCATATATAGACAAGTCTGCTTCTCACTTGCATATATAGACAAGTCTGCTTCTCACTTGCATATATAGACAAGTCTGCTTCTCACTTGCATATATAGACAAGTCTGCTTCTCACTTGCATATATAGACAAGTCTGCTTCTCACTTGCATATATAGACAAGTCTGCTTCTCACTTGCATATATAGACAAGTCTGCTTCTCACTTGCATATATAGACAAGTCTGCTTCTCACTTGCATATATAGACAAGTCTGCTTCTCACTTGCATATATAGACAAGTCTGCTTCTCACTTGCATATATAGACAAGTCTGCTTCTCACTTGCATATATAGACAAGTCTGCTTCTCACTTGCATATATAGACAAGTCTGCTTCTCACTTGCATATATAGACAAGTCTGCTTCTCACTTGCATATATAGACAAGTCTGCTTCTCACTTGCATATATAGACAAGTCTGCTTCTCACTTGCATATATAGACAAGTCTGCTTCTCACTTGCATATATAGACAAGTCTGCTTCTCACTTGCATATATAGACAAGTCTGCTTCTCACTTGCATATATAGACAAGTCTGCTTCTCACTTGCATATATAGACAAGTCTGCTTCTCACTTGCATATATAGACAAGTCTGCTTCTCACTTGCATATATAGACAAGTCTGCTTCTCACTTGCATATATAGACAAGTCTGCTTCTCACTTGCATATATAGACAAGTCTGCTTCTCACTTGCATATATAGACAAGTCTGCTTCTCACTTGCATATATAGACAAGTCTGCTTCTCACTTGCATATATAGACAAGTCTGCTTCTCACTTGCATATATAGACAAGTCTGCTTCTCACTTGCATATATAGACAAGTCTGCTTCTCACTTGCATATATAGACAAGTCTGCTTCTCACTTGCATATATAGACAAGTCTGCTTCTCACTTGCATATATAGACAAGTCTGCTTCTCACTTGCATATATAGACAAGTCTGCTTCTCACTTGCATATATAGACAAGTCTGCTTCTCACTTGCATATATAGACAAGTCTGCTTCTCACTTGCATATATAGACAAGTCTGCTTCTCACTTGCATATATAGACAAGTCTGCTTCTCACTTGCATATATAGACAAGTCTGCTTCTCACTTGCATATATAGACAAGTCTGCTTCTCACTTGCATATATAGACAAGTCTGCTTCTCACTTGCATATATAGACAAGTCTGCTTCTCACTTGCATATATAGACAAGTCTGCTTCTCACTTGCATATATAGACAAGTCTGCTTCTCACTTGCATATATAGACAAGTCTGCTTCTCACTTGCATATATAGACAAGTCTGCTTCTCACTTGCATATATAGACAAGTCTGCTTCTCACTTGCATATATAGACAAGTCTGCTTCTCACTTGCATATATAGACAAGTCTGCTTCTCACTTGCATATATAGACAAGTCTGCTTCTCACTTGCATATATAGACAAGTCTGCTTCTCACTTGCATATATAGACAAGTCTGCTTCTCACTTGCATATATAGACAAGTCTGCTTCTCACTTGCATATATAGACAAGTCTGCTTCTCACTTGCATATATAGACAAGTCTGCTTCTCACTTGCATATATAGACAAGTCTGCTTCTCACTTGCATATATAGACAAGTCTGCTTCTCACTTGCATATATAGACAAGTCTGCTTCTCACTTGCATATATAGACAAGTCTGCTTCTCACTTGCATATATAGACAAGTCTGCTTCTCACTTGCATATATAGACAAGTCTGCTTCTCACTTGCATATATAGACAAGTCTGCTTCTCACTTGCATATATAGACAAGTCTGCTTCTCACTTGCATATATAGACAAGTCTGCTTCTCACTTGCATATATAGACAAGTCTGCTTCTCACTTGCATATATAGACAAGTCTGCTTCTCACTTGCATATATAGACAAGTCTGCTTCTCACTTGCATATATAGACAAGTCTGCTTCTCACTTGCATATATAGACAAGTCTGCTTCTCACTTGCATATATAGACAAGTCTGCTTCTCACTTGCATATATAGACAAGTCTGCTTCTCACTTGCATATATAGACAAGTCTGCTTCTCACTTGCATATATAGACAAGTCTGCTTCTCACTTGCATATATAGACAAGTCTGCTTCTCACTTGCATATATAGACAAGTCTGCTTCTCACTTGCATATATAGACAAGTCTGCTTCTCACTTGCATATATAGACAAGTCTCCTTCTCACTTGCATATATAGACAAGTCTGCTTCTCACTTGCATATATAGACAAGTCTGCTTCTCACTTGCATATATAGACAAGTCTGCTTCTCACTTGCATATATAGACAAGTCTGCTTCTCACTTGCATATATAGACAAGTCTGCTTCTCACTTGCATATATAGACAAGTCTGCTTCTCACTTGCATATATAGACAAGTCTGCTTCTCACTTGCATATATAGACAAGTCTGCTTCTCACACTTGCATATATAGACAAGTCTGCTTCTCACTTGCATATATAGACAAGCCTGCTTCTCACTTGCATATATAGACAAGTCTGCTTCTCACTTGCATATATAGACAAGTCTGCTTCTCACTTGCATATATAGACAAGTCTGCTTCTCACTTGCATATATAGACAAGTCTGCTTCTCACTTGCATATATAGACAAGTGCTGCTTCTCACTTGCATATATAGACAAGTCTGCTTCTCACTTGCATATATAGACAAGTCTGCTTCTCACTTGCATATATAGACAAGTCTGCTTCTCACTTGCATATATAGACAAGTCTGCTTCTCACTTGCATATATAGACAAGTCTGCTTCTCACTTGCATATATAGACAAGTCTGCTTCTCACTTGCATATATAGACAAGTCTGCTTCTCACTTGCATATATAGACAAGTCTGCTTCTCACTTGCATATATAGACAAGTCTGCTTCTCACTTGCATATATAGACAAGTCTGCTTCTCACTTGCATATATAGACAAGTCTGCTTCTCACTTGCATATATAGACAAGTCTGCTTCTCACTTGCATATATAGACAAGTCTGCTTCTCACTTGCATATATAGACAAGTCTGCTTCTCACTTGCATATATAGACAAGTCTGCTTCTCACTTGCATATATAGACAAGTCTGCTTCTCACTTGCATATATAGACAAGCCTGCTTCTCACTTGCATATATAGACAAGTCTGCTTCTCACTTGCATATATAGACAAGTCTGCTTCTCACTTGCATATATAGACAAGTCTGCTTCTCACTTGCATATATAGACAAGTCTGCTTCTCACTTGCATATATAGACAAGTCTGCTTCTCACTTGCATATATAGACAAGTCTGCTTCTCACTTGCATATATAGACAAGTCTGCTTCTCACTTGCATATATAGACAAGTCTGCTTCTCACTTGCATATATAGACAAGTCTGCTTCTCACTTGCATATATAGACAAGTCTGCTTCTCACTTGCATATATAGACAAGTCTGCTTCTCACTTGCATATATAGACAAGTCTGCTTCTCACTTGCATATATAGACAAGTCTGCTTCTCACTTGCATATATAGACAAGTCTGCTTCTCACTTGCATATATAGACAAGTCTGCTTCTCACTTGCATATATAGACAAGTCTGCTTCTCACTTGCATATATAGACAAGTCTGCTTCTCACTTGCATATATAGGCAAGTCTGCTTCTCACTTGCATATATAGACATGTCTGCTTCTCACTTGCATATATAGACAAGTCTGCTTCTCACTTGCATATATAGACAAGTCTGCTTCTCACTTGCATATATAGACAAGTCTGCTTCACACTTGCATATATAGACAAGTCTGCTTCTCACTTGCATATATAGACAAGTCTGCTTCTCACTTGCATATATAGACAAGTCTGCTTCTCACTTGCATATATAGACAAGTCTGCTTCTCACTTGCATATATAGACAAGTCTGCTTCTCACTTGCATATATAGACAAGTCTGCTTCTCACTTGCATATATAGACAAGTCTGCTTCTCACTTGCATATATAGACATGCCTGCTTCTCACTTGCATATATAGACAAGTCTGCTTCACACTTGCATATATAGACAAGTCTGCTTCTCACTTGCATATATAGACAAGTCTGCTTCTCACTTGCATATATAGACAAGTCTGCTTCTCACTTGCATATATAGACAAGTCTGCTTCTCACTTGCATATATAGACAAGTCTGCTTCTCACTTGCATATATAGACAAGTCTGCTTCTCACTTGCATATATAGACAAGTCTGCTTCTCACTTGCATATATAGACAAGTCTGCTTCTCACTTGCATATATAGACAAGTCTGCTTCACACTTGCATATATAGACAAGTCTGCTTCTCACTTGCATATATAGACAAGTCTGCTTCTCACTTGCATATATAGACAAGTCTGCTTCTCACTTGCATATATAGACAAGTCTGCTTCTCACTTGCATATATAGACAAGTCTGCTTCTCACTTGCATATATAGACAAGCCTGCTTCTCACTTGCATATATAGACAAGTCTGCTTCTCACTTGCTTATATAGACAAGCCTGCTTCTCACTTGCATATATAGACAAGTCTGCTTCTCACTTGCATATATAGACAAGTCTGCTTCTCACTTGCATATATAGACAAGTGTGCTTCCCACTTGCATATATAGACAAGTCTGCTTCACACTTGCATATATAGACAAGTCTGCTTCTCACTTGCATATATAGACAAGTCTGCCTCTCACTTGCATATATAGACAAGTCTGCTTCTCACTTGCATATATAGACAAGTCTGCTTCTCACTTGCATATATAGACAAGCCTGCTTCTCACTTGCATATATAGACAAGTCTGCTTCTCACTTGCATATATAGACAAGTGTGCTTCTCACTTGCATATATAGACAAGTCTGCTTCTCACTTGCATATATAGACAAGTGTGCTTCTCACTTGCATATATAGACAAGTCTGCTTCTCACTTGCATATATAGACAAGTGTGCTTCTCACTTGCATATATAGACAAGTCTGCTTCACACTTGCATATATAGACAAGTCTGCTTCTCACTTGCATATATAGACAAGTCTGCTTCTCACTTGCATATATAGACAAGTCTGCTTCTCACTTGCATATATAGACAAGTCTGCTTCTCACTTGCATATATAGACAAGTCTGCTTCTCACTTGCATATATAGACAAGTCTGCTTCTCACTTGCATATATAGACAAGTCTGCTTCTCACTTGCATATATAGACAAGTCTGCTTCTCACTTGCATATATAGACAAGTCTGCTTCTCACTTGCATATATAGACAAGTCTGCTTCTCACTTGCATATATAGACAAGTCTGCTTCTCACTTGCATATATAGACAAGTCTGCTTCTCACTTGCATATATAGACAAGTCTGCTTCTCACTTGCATATATAGACAAGTCTGCTTCTCACTTGCATATATAGACAAGTCTGCTTCTCACTTGCATATATAGACAAGTCTGCTTCTCACTTGCATATATAGACAAGTCTGCTTCTCACTTGCATATATAGACAAGTCTGCTTCTCACTTGCATATATAGACAAGTCTGCTTCTCACTTGCATATATAGACAAGTCTGCTTCTCACTTGCATATATAGACAAGCCTGCTTCTCACTTGCATATATAGACAAGTCTGCTTCTCACTTGCATATATAGACAAGTCTGCTTCTCACTTGCATATATAGACAAGTCTGCTTCTCACTTGCATATATAGACAAGTCTGCTTCTCACTTGCATATATAGACAAGTCTGCTTCTCACTTGCATATATAGACAAGTCTGCTTCTCACTTGCATATATAGACAAGTCTGCTTCTCACTTGCATATATAGACAAGTCTGCTTCTCACTTGCATATATAGACAAGTCTGCTTCTCACTTGCATATATAGACAAGTCTGCTTCTCACTTGCATATATAGACAAGTCTGCTTCTCACTTGCATATATAGACAAGTCTGCTTCTCACTTGCATATATAGACAAGTCTGCTTCTCACTTGCATATATAGACAAGTCTGCTTCTCACTTGCATATATAGACAAGTCTGCTTCCCACTTGCATATATAGACAAGTCTGCTTCTCACTTGCATATATAGACAAGTCTGCTTCTCACTTGCATATATAGACAAGTCTGCTTCACACTTGCATATATAGACAAGTCTGCTTCTCACTTGCATATATAGACAAGCCTGCTTCTCACTTGCATATATAGACAAGTCTGCTTCTCACTTGCATATATAGACAAGTCTGCTTCTCACTTGCATATATAGACAAGTCTGCTTCTCACTTGCATATATAGACAAGCCTGCTTCTCACTTGCATATATAGACAAGTCTGCTTCTCACTTGCATATATAGACAAGTCTGCTTCTCACTTGCATATATAGACAAGTCTGCTTCTCACTTGCATATATAGACAAGTCTGCTTCTCACTTGCATATATAGACAAGTCTGCTTCTCACTTGCATATATAGACAAGTCTGCTTCTCACTTGCATATATAGACAAGTCTGCTTCTCACTTGCATATATAGACAAGTCTGCTTCTCACTTGCATATATAGACAAGTCTGCTTCTCACTTGCATATATAGACAAGTCTGCTTCTCACTTGCATATATAGACAAGTCTGCTTCTCACTTGCATATATAGACAAGTCTGCTTCTCACTTGCATATATAGACAAGTCTGCTTCTCACTTGCATATATAGACAAGTCTGCTTCTCACTTGCATATATAGACAAGTCTGCTTCTCACTTGCATATATAGACAAGTCTGCTTCTCACTTGCATATATAGACAAGTCTGCTTCTCACTTGCATATATAGACAAGCCTGCTTCTCACTTGCATATATAGACAAGTCTGCTTCTCACTTGCATATATAGACAAGTCTGCTTCTCACTTGCATATATAGACAAGTCTGCTTCTCACTTGCATATATAGACAAGTCTGCTTCTCACTTGCATATATAGACAAGTCTGCTTCTCACTTGCATATATAGACAAGTCTGCTTCTCACTTGCATATATAGACAAGTCTGCTTCTCACTTGCATATATAGACAAGTCTGCTTCTCACTTGCATATATAGACAAGTCTGCTTCTCACTTGCATATATAGACAAGTCTGCTTCTCACTTGCATATATAGACAAGTCTGCTTCTCACTTGCATATATAGACAAGTCTGCTTCTCACTTGCATATATAGACAAGTCTGCTTCTCACTTGCATATATAGACAAGTCTGCTTCTCACTTGCATATATAGACAAGTCTGCTTCTCACTTGCATATATAGACAAGTCTGCTTCTCACTTGCATATATAGACAAGTCTGCTTCTCACTTGCATATATAGACAAGTCTGCTTCTCACTTGCTTATATAGACAAGTCTGCTTCTCACTTGCATATATAGACAAGTCTGCTTCTCACTTGCATATATAGACAAGTCTGCTTCTCACTTGCATATATAGACATGTCTGCTTCTCACTTGCATATATAGACAAGTCTGCTTCTCACTTGCATATATAGACAAGTCTGCTTCTCACTTGCATATATAGACAAGCCTGCTTCTCACTTGCATATATAGACAAGTCTGCTTCTCACTTGCATATATAGACAAGTCTGCTTCTCACTTGCATATATAGACATGCCTGCTTCTCACTTGCATATATAGACAAGTCTGCTTCACACTTGCATATATAGACAAGTCTGCTTCTCACTTGCATATATAGACAAGTCTGCTTCTCACTTGCATATATAGACAAGTCTGCTTCTCACTTGCATATATAGACAAGTCTGCTTCTCACTTGCATATATAGACAAGTCTGCTTCTCACTTGCATATATAGACAAGCCTGCTTCTCACTTGCATATATAGACAAGTCTGCTTCTCACTTGCATATATAGACAAGTCTGCTTCTCACTTGCATATATAGACAAGTCTGCTTCTCACTTGCATATATAGACAAGCCTGCTTCTCACTTGCATATATAGACAAGCCTGCTTCTCACTTGCATATATAGACAAGTCTGCTTCTCACTTGCATATATAGACAAGTCTGCTTCTCACTTGCATATATAGACAAGCCTGCTTCTCACTTGCATATATAGACAAGTCTGCTTCTCACTTGCATATATAGACAAGTCTGCTTCTCACTTGCATATATAGACAAGTCTGCTTCTCACTTGCATATATAGACAAGTCTGCTTCTCACTTGCATATATAGACAAGTCTGCTTCTCACTTGCACATATAGAAACTGGGCCCTCCTGTTGTGTTGCTCCTACAGTGACCACACTGTGTGCTTCTGTGGGTGTTCTGTGGGGGAAGGGAAATTGTCGGAAGAAGTGATGAGGTTTAAAGATCTCTCTTCTACCTTCTGCCCCAAAATTTAAATATACTCCATGGCTTGGCTTACAAAGTACATGTACAGTCTTAGACCTTTTTTCTTCAAGATTTTCAGAAGGATAGCATTATCTTATGATACTTATCTCATTGTTGATTTAGTGTTCAATTTCCTTTCGGTTGCCCAGGTGCTTGTAATTCAGGGATTCATACCTATGAGGTTGTATAGTGTCATACACAAATTTATAAACACATGTGCAGATTGTAAACAAATAATTAAAGTTCTCTCCTTATGTTTAATTTCAGCTCATTTATGCCAACAAATAGCAACCAATCAAACAAAATTTAACCGCATTATAAACAAGAAATAGTTACAGCCAAAATGAGGAAAGCAGGTCCAGCTGCAGACTGAGCATATGATTTTACAGCTGACTGAATAAGTAGAGCTGTTGACTGAGTAGGTCCAGCTGCAGACTGAGCATGTGATGCTACAGCTGACTGAGTAGGTGCAGATGTTGACTGAGTAAGTGCAGCTGGACTGAACATTGCCTGACAGATTCCTGGAGGAGTGATTTCACAGACTTGCAAGAGATCATCTACAATGACGTGCCTATAACTCTTGTTGTTTAAGCAACAACCCGATCTGTTCTTTAAGGTGATTAATTCAAATTTTACAAGCTTCAAAGCAACTGGATATTGAGGTAGAGTTTCCTATTTCATTAGGTAACTGACTATCATCTTCAACACAGTGGGTTCCATTTCGATAACTGCAAAATTCATGAAGTTCACTTATGAATTCAGGGCAATTATTCACATTTACTGAATCAAGGAGTGGCTGTATAATTTCCCTTGAGCAAAAAAATTTCCGTCTGAACTCGATAAAAGTTTCTTCAGATGTACAGTTACTATAATCTGGAGGGCTAGGAATGTTGAGTGATGTGGGGGGACACACAGCAGGAAGGGTCAATCCACAGGCAGAAAAATATCTTTTAGTGTTTTCACAACCATGATTGTTAACTAATGTAGTCAAATTATTATGGCACAGTGCAGAACAGGAGGAACTGCAATCGAATAGAAAATCATTTACTTTGATTCCAAGTAAGTCACAGTATTCACCAGCTGAATTTTGATCGCAATCTCTTTCAATTTGTACTGGGTTAGCAACTGAAAGATAACCACACTCGATTACTGAGTTTATGTAATTCTGTGCAAAAGAAGTAGTACATACTGCTCTAAGTAAAACATGTTGGCATTCTAGATCATATTATTCATGGATTTGTCTTGAAACCCTGCTCTTGGACATCTGGTCTTTTGAAATGCGAGAGAAGAAGAATTGGTTCCCTGTGTCCATTTGGTTTCTATCGGCTGTGACGATAACCAAAGTGAACAATATTGGCACTAGTTTCACTAAGACCAATATCATCGCAGTTGGGATATACGCCAAATTGGCCAGTGCCTGTATGGACTGTGACATCATTTGGCGCCAAAGGCAGCATTAGCAAAGTACTTTCTAGATGCTCCCAGAGCTTTAAACCAGCATGAGCTTGTAGCTTGGCTCACCCCATGTTACAAACCACACCCTGACACAAGCGTCCAGGATACGAGTCTGATATTGAAAACTGGGTAGCTACGTGAACGTCAGTAGTGTCAGAAAGGCAATCCTCCTCAACCTGGTCCACCAGCGCCTTATTGCTACTGAGGAGACTGATTCATCCAGGAAGAGTTTGGAAGATCAGTTGTTGAAGAAAAAAACAGAACACAGATATCAGAATCTTGCCAGAAAGAAAAGAGTTCTCAAGAAGAGAAGAATTCGGATGGTGGGTTACACCAATTTCTTGAGCGAGAGCCACAGCTTCACTTATATTATAAAGGAGATGCTACAGTTTATATATGCATGGACGCAGTGGATAATTGTGAAGCTTGGCTAGACAGCTACTTCAAACTCCTGAAAGAATAGCTACTAGAAGAAAACAACTTAGTTGACAAACTGTGTACATTCAGCTCTGCATGGCTTATGTTTGACGCTGTCATTTGTTTCATGGAAAATATATTAATTCTCTAATCTATGAAACTAGTGGAAGAGAGAGATTTTGTTTATTTTCCATTGTGAAGCATGCTTGTGTTTATTGGTGTTATAGCTAGCATTTCACTTATTGTGGCAACTGATTTATAAAGTATATATATATCAGATATGAACTGTAAAAGTTATCAGCGAATTAATTGGCAGCTTACACTGCTGATCTGTGCATTATCGATGTGTTTATAGTGCAATGTTTGGTTTGTGTGATAAGGAAGTAAGAATTGTATATGTTTTGCAGATTAACGTTTATTAATGTCACACCTACACAGCTAGAGTATGCTGAACAAGCGAGGGCTCTCTTTGCACACAGATTACCAGGCTGAACCTTACCAAACACACTTGGGGACAGTGCCATTGTGGTAAAGCCTCTCAATCAGTCATGCCATGATCTTTCACATGGAAGGTTCACCACCATCTATCATATTGAAACTTTGTATTGATGATATTATTAATAATAGCTTTCTGAAAATGTTCACTGACAAGTAAAGATCATTTTGTGTTGTTTTGGAGATATATGTGGCAAGCTTGGCACATTAAATTTTTTTAATATTCAATGCCAGCATCAACTCTACCTTGATTAGGGACTTGAAGCATCATTATGCCCTGAGGGACAATACCTTGTCGACCGCAATTGCCATTTTCAGGAATGTTATATTATGGAGTTTGCTGTGGACTTGCAGTGGATAAGAAGGGACTACTGGTCATAACTCATTTTATGCAAAAATGTTGTACTTTTGCTATAATTCCTATAACTCTTCTCCTCTTTCCTCTGTGCAGTTAAGTTTTATATCAAGTTATTCCTTGCTCTGTGTGCTTACAAATGATGTTCTGTAAATCCCTAAAGGTATATATAACATTGAGGTCACTCAAAAATGGCAGGACCCCACTATTTCGGCATTTATGGCAATCATAGCCATTCTACAGCTCACTTAATGTTTTAATGTCATCTGAGCGCTCTTTTAACTTTCTGTGATAGGAGATTCTTCTTGCTGCAAGCATTTTCAAGTTATACCAATTGGAAGAGTTGACACTTGGTTTTTATATCAGTTTAACTCACCTAGTGGCAGTTTGTGCAGCCAATTTCCTTCTGCTCCTATCAGAGCTAGTGTTTCAACAAATCAGTGACTCAATTAGAATCCTTTGTGAAGATACTCCTGCCTAAAGCATAGGGTACCATTTTTTTCAATGTCAAAGCATGAATATACTAAAGTCGCTACCAACTTTAGCATTGTTGTTACCGACAATATTTTGACAATTAATTGTCCAACCATAACCATAACTACAATCATGATGATTATCCACACCCACACAAGTTAACAAAGTTGTTTGTATATTTTTCAACAAACATGTCTGTAGTAATTTGTAAAAGATTTGCCTTATAACTATTTGCCTTATAACTGCTGACAAATCCTTCACCTGTCTGTCTACTGTGTCTGGTTCTATCAGTCTGCTCTCTCTGCCTCCATCTGCTTGATAATGGTGCTTAGGTTTAATGTTTAATTATGACTGAACATCATTTACAACATTCACAATTATCTAGCACCAGAATGAATAAATAAGTTGGTTCCCTGTCCAGCTTATATAGGCTGACAGGTCCTCCTCGCAGATATTACCCTATATAGGTTCCCTGGAGCAGTCAAAAGGTCTGGTGGCTAGGATCCTTGGCCGCGAACCAGTCAACTTTCACCAAACCATCTCTGTTGAGGCTCTTGCGGACGCAGCTGGGAGGCCAGACTGGACATCATTAGAAGAACTAGACATCCCCCGCAGACAGAAGCCTCTGTCCATAGATGACTGCTTGCTACTCGAGTCTAGCCCTTGCTCTCTCATCTTCTCTCCCCCATGTGGGCAATTGGCTCAACACCATCCCCTCCAGCTCTCTGGGCCTCCACATTCAGGACAGGGATTTCCGTCTCTGTCTTGTGTATTGGCTAGGGCTGCGAATGACGAATGAGGACTCGCCCTGTCCTGTTTGCCACAGAATGGCTGATGCGTTTGGGGATCATCAAGTTGGTTGTGGGGGGAATGGAGACAGGATTCATAGACATGACTCCATTCATGACGCACTTTTTTCGGTGCGCCACGGAGGGAAGCTCCATCCATGATACCGGGCTCCAGCAGTCGTCCAGCTGACGTCTACCTCCCTAACTCGACACTGCTGCACTCGATGTGACTGTTATCTCACCTATGCAACAGCAGACCATTGCGGGAGCAGCGCAAACCCCTGGATGTGCACTCAGAGTAGGTGAAGACCGAAAAATGAGGGCACATTCAGAGGAGTGCCACTCTGCAGGCAACCATTTCACTCCCCTGGTGGTGGAAGCTCTGAGGCTGGTGCGAGGAGGCTATTGTCACCATCAAAAGTATAGGTCACCTGCAGGGACAGCGCCTTGGCATTGACAGCACCCGCCACTTATTCCAATGCTTGGCCATCGCCCTTTGGAGAGGGAATGCTTCATTGCGGGTCCAGAGGCAACCCATTCGCCTGGCGGAGGTATATAGATGGTGTAAACTAATTAAGGGGGAAAGAGGGCTGCTATCGCGTAGTCTCATATAAAGTACCACATCTTTGCTCGCATTCACTCTACTTTCCCGATTTATATATCAAATTATAGCTTGCAGTCTGTGCTTTCTAATGGCAAGTCTCTTTTGTTATTTTGTTTCGCCATAATTTTTTCCTAGCTCATTATAGGCTCTTCCAGTGCGGACCGTAAGCCGTCACGTTGTAGTTACGACCTGCTCTTATTCGGTCTATTAGTCAATCATAATGAGCACTACAAACTGCGCGTCTTGAAATTTTGAAAAAAAGATTTTTTTGTTGCATTTTCTGAACATAGCTTTATGATATCACTTTACATTTTCAGCTATAGATCTTTTTTAGTAATCCTATAAAAAAAAACACTAGCGCAAGTTGTAGAATATAAAATTTGCTTTCAAATGATATATTTTTTTATTTCTATGAAAGGATAAAAAAATATTCAAGTTATCATTTGAACGGTTTTTCAAAAATCACTTCAGAGATATTGAGCCTTGAAGTCCAAGCAGTTTGTAATCACATCCCAGCTGCCAGAAACACCCCCTGCTTCACCAGAATACATCCCCTCATTACTAGAATTGTGTGTACAAACAAAATGTTGATAGCAACCAATTGACTTTTCACAGTCGTTTATTTTTTCAACAACAGCAGTAGCTACCCTACATCCTAACTACAACCTGAAAACCAACAATATATATATATACATACACATAAATTAAATACGCATCAGACTTGTTATGTTGCTTTGCTAATATTGAATTAGCAAACATAAACACGTCATCATTTGCAGGGCTCCCATGCCCAGGTCCATCCATCGTCACCCTCCACACATGTCTTCCGACACCCTCCAGTAATCCCTGAAAGAAATTAGAACACAAACAAAAGTCATCCTCCACTAATTCCTAAGCTTGACAAAAATACACATAAACAAAAGTATCTTCCAGTAATCTCTGTTTGAAATCTGTTTGACAATAGAAAGCAAAAGACACATAAACAAAATAAAAATGTTATAGGTCCCCCATGCCAGGACCATACAATGCTCCGCCCTCCATTGAACTCTGCTGCCTCTCGACGGCAAGCCTGACACTTGTTGCACTCATATATTCTGTCTTACCCGCTCTACTCCACACAACAGAATTAAACTCTCATTTTGGTTCTGTGTATAACCCACCTAAACATTTGCACAAAAGATCCTAAGACATTAATTTATCAAAAACCTCCTAACATACATAGCCTTGTCCAGAGGAATCATAGGCCTATGGGTACTGGTGGTACCTCACCTTTAGCACAAGCTGGATTAAACTGACACCAACTCAAAACTCCTGTAGGACAATACTCGTGTTGGGATGTTCCATAGTTGACTAAGAGTGATAAAAAAATCACTTTCACATCGCAAATCATCCCCTCTAGGTTGTCCTTATTATTTCTAATTGCTCCACTATAGTAGGTTTGCATTTTAACTATAGACACACGACTAACCCCCCTAGCACCACCCAAAGACACTAGGACCGTAAGGCTCGACTTCCAACAACCGTTTATGTGCATTTGTATACCCATCACTAATTAATGTGTGTGTACCTAAGTTTCAGTCTCTCCACTGAATGTTAAAAAAAGTTTTTGTGTTCCTACAACTTCCATAGAACCCGAAGAGCCTTCAAAATTGGCTTCACAATTTACCTTGTGACCCTCAAACCATTCTGTGTAACTTGCTTCTGTTTCATCTTCAGGTCTTTGCGCACAAGCTTGACAGAACTTAGACATAAGATAATAATCTAAAACTTCTCCAGTGTCCCAAGACATCACCGCAACCAAGCCATAATTTGATTTATGGCCCTGTCTAAGCCATGTGCCGTCAACAGTAATACTAACATCAATGATGTCTTCATGCCTAACCCTATAAAAATCATGTAATCTATGAGCGGCATCCAACATAATACTCTGTTACTGCATTTGCGTCACTCCCTATTGACCTAGTATATTTTTAAAAAACAAGTGGAACTAAGAGGGGGCAACATATCCATGACTGCAGTGATGTCTTCCAGACCAGAATGACTAATTCCAGCAATGCGAGCACCCAGTTACTGACTGGATGTTCAAAGAATGCTTCTACAGATACAGGGTTTGAGATGTCTTGAGTGTTGTTACTACAATTTGAACAAAAAGTAAACCATGCCTGCCCTACGGGCTTCAGTTGCAAGGGAGCTCAGTTACCAACTTATTACACCTTTCAATGACCTCTCTAAGCTTATCTAAGTTTATTATACGATTACCCTTACCTAGTTCTCCAACACCACCCGAGTCCAAAGAGGTAGAGCCAGTAGATCCAGTAGCAACAGCCACAGAAGCAGCTGAACGATCCAGGAGAGCCAACTTCTTCCTGGTCATAGTCACTGGTCATGGTCACCAATGGAACTGGCCTCTCTTCAGACATTTGCAATTGATTGCAAGGTAAGTGAAGGTTCACAGAAGGCGCTACCCCACCTACAGGATCCAAGAGACTCACTAACAAAGGAAGGAAACAGCTAGTAACTTTTTAGTACGGAGATAAACATTAAAACTTGCCTGGCGCGGCTACTGTGACAGGCTCAACAACAGCCGCCTGTAGGGCTTTCTTCTTGTTGTCGTCACTCTTCTTTAATCCTTGGCCTTTCTGTTTAAAATGCTTCTCTGTTCTCTTCCCCATAACTCAACAGTGTAAAAGTTTCAAGTGATTCTGGCGAACTGACTAAAAAACACGTGACCTAAAAAAAACGTGCTCGTCTTAGTGGTTGCGCACTACCCCCCCACCTGGCGAATTCATTGCGCAAACGACTGGTAAGGGTCTCCATGAAATTGGCAATATTTTGATATATAAAAACTGTATTTTGGGTAGGCGATCGTCGCCGACCGCCCGATTGTAGCCAGGTAAGACTGGGAGAGAACCTCTTCCAATGTGAAGTGAAATGAAATGAAATGGAACAATAATAATAATAATAATGCACAGTATAAAAATGGCTATATCTTCTGATGCAAGTATTCACTTGCTCTGAAACTTGAAACTCAAACTCCAGACATATTATGAACCCTTTTTGGCCCATACATTTTTTTGTTGAAAAAATATGTGTTTTCAGCCCTCTTCCCCCCTTAAGGCGATCGATAGATACCTTGTCGACTCGTCCATTAAGTTCAACTTCAAAGTACTTATCCGCCCGAGAAAGCACACGAAAAGGCCCATCATAGGGTCTACGAAGAGGAGTACGGTGGGCATCATGTCGAATGAACACATGTGTACTAGCTCGAAGCTGATCTGGAACGAATATGCGAGAGCTACCATGAGCTGAGGTTGCGGTTGGTTTCATTCTGGCCATTCGGGCTTTGAGCTGTCCAGCAAACGAGGTTGGGTCAATATTTGTTGACGAAGGTTAAAAAAATTCTCCTGGAAGACGGAGGTTGGTTCCGTAGACTAGTTCGGCTGCTGAACAGGCGAGATCCTCTTTAACGGAGGCTCGGATACCTAGAAGAACCACTGGAAGTTCGTCCACCCAAGCAGCCGAGGATAGTCTAGCTCGGAGAGAAGCCTTCAGTTGTCGGCGCATTCTCTCGGCCAGCCCATTGGTTTGTGGGTGATATGCTGTGGTAAGGGTTTTAGTGATACCAAGTAGAGAGAGAACTGCAGACCATAGCTCAGAGGTGAACTGTCGGCCTCGATCTGATGTGATGGTAGCTGGAACTCCAAAACGGGAAATCCAACCACTGAGCAGAGAACGGGCACAAGATTCAGCTGTCATATCTGCCATTGGAATTGCTTCGGGCCATCTTGTGAAGCGATCGACCATCGTGAACAGATACATTGAACCCCGAGATGGTGGGAGTGGACCAACAGTGTCAACATGAACATGCTCAAATCTGGAGGATGGAACATCGAACTGCTGTAGTGGGCTTACTGTATGGCAGTGTACTTTAGACTGTTGACAAGGAATGCAAGTTTTAGCCCAGTGCGTGACATCTCGGTGTAGCCCATGCCACACAAATCGGCTGGAGACCAAGCGGTTAGTAGCCTTTATGCCTGGGTGAGAAAGCTCATGGAGAGAATCAAAGATGAGACGACAAAATGAAGTTGGGACGATTGGTCGAGGATATCCCATGGATATGTCACAGAGCAGAGGATGGGCCGAACCCTGAAGAGCAATCTCTTGAAGTTGCAAGGATGTAGTAGAAGACTTCAAAGCTTGAGTTTCTTCATCAGTTTGCTGCACCAGAGCCATGGTCTGGAAGTCGACAATTGCAGTCGCCATTGTGTCGAGAGCATACAAAGACGTGCACAGAGGAGGGTCTGGAAGAACTATGCCAGGCTGGACTTGATCAATTCTAATGCGTGAGAGTGCATCTGCTACCACATTGCTTTTACCTTGGATATGACGGATGTCTGATGTGAACTCTGATATATATGAGAGATGTCGAATCTGGCGTGGGGACCACTTATCAGACTTGCTATATAGCAAGAGCAAATGTGATTGGTTTGTGGTCGGTATACACATGAAACTGCCGACCTTCAATAAAATGACGAAAATAACGTATGGCGAGATAGATAGCCAAGAGTTCCCGATCAAAAGCAGAATATCGTGTTTCCGGGTCCCGCAGCTTGCGTGAAAAAAAGAAATCGGTGTCCAAGCATCATCCAAGAACTGTTCTAGCACCCCTCCAACGGCTAAATTGGAGGCGTCCACCATAATACATGTTGGTGCATTGTAAGCTGGGTGAGCGAGAATACTTATAACTGCTAGAACCTCTTTACATCGAGTGAAAACTGCCATGCACTGCTCAGTCCAATTGAAGGACTTTGGATTCCCCTTTAACAATTCGTGTAGAGGGTGAAGGATATGTGCACAATGGGGTATAAATCTGTGGTAGTAATTAACAAATCCTAAGAACTCACGCAGCTGTGTTGGGTCAGTTGGTACAGGGAAATCCTTAACAACTTGAACGCGTTCGGGTAATGGACGAATGCCACAAGCATCAACTTGATGACCAAGGAACTGAAGGGTTTGCCTCCCAAACTCGCACTTCTCAGGGTTGATAATGAGGCCATGCTTATCCAGTCGGGACAATACAGCTCTCAAATGTGAGTCATGTTGTTCCAGTGATGAGCTGGCAATGAGGAGATCATCGAGGTAGATGTACACAAACTCCAGGCCTCGGCAGACTTCATCCATAAAACGTTGGAAAGATTGGGCTGCATTGGTAAGGCCGTAGGGCATGCGAGTGAACTCGAACATACCGAAAGGGGTAATGATAGCAGTCTTTGGGATGTCACTCTCGTGCACTGGGATCTGATGGTATGCTCGCACAAGATCAATTTTAGAAAAGATGGTCTTACCCCTAAGTTGAGCCCCAAAATCTTTAATATGGGGGATGGGATAGCGATCTGGTATTGTAGCCTTGTTGAGTGCGCGGTAGTCCCCGCACGGGCGCCAGTCTCCTGACTTCTTTGGAACCATATGTAGGGGAGATGCCCATGTACACTTGCTGAATAATACTCAACTTAAGCATGTGGTCAAATTCCTTCTTGGCAGTGATAAACTTGTCTGGCGCAAGTTACTCGAGCTCTTGCGAAAACAGGTGGACCTTTAGTCTCTTATGAAGTGCTTCACGCCGTGAGCCGGTTCCGTATTTGAGAACTCCGGGATAGTGATGGATGGAAACTCTTCAAGAAGGGTCCTATATCGAGATGCAGGTCAGAGTACGTTGAGGCCACATGTAGCGTGGTCAGATGCAAATGTGGAAACACTGTTGAATGTTTTACCATCTATGAGACGACCGTGCTTGAGATCGATGAGGAGGCCAAAATGACGGAAGAAATCAGCACCAATTATCGGGTAACTGACATCGGCAATAACAAACAACCACTCGAACTTAGATTTAAAGCCTAAATCCAGCGTAATTGTACATGATCCAAAAGTGGTGATAGAGGTACCATTAGCAGCTATTAGGACGGGTCCATTTTTGTCTGGCCGCTGCTTGTGGTGGGAGACTGGAACTACAGATATTTGGGCACCAGAATCGATTAAGTGACGATAGCCAGAGGAATGTTCGGTGATGAAAAGGAGACGACTGTGATTCCCTGGAGCACTGGTCGCCATCAGTGGCCGGGGGAAGCGTTTCCCGAAAATCTACAGGGAAGACGGCATTTCTGGGCTTGATCTCCAAACTTGGCGTGATACCAACACAAGGGAGTGGGTGCAGGTATTGCAGGTGAAGTTCCTGATGCCGAAGAGATGCAATTTCACCCTCGAGGGTTTGTGTGAGGGTTACTGCTTTTGAACCTGAGCCAGGAGTTAGTGAGAATTCCTCTGATTGCCTCACTGAAAGGATTGTCGTGTCCTGCTTAGCAATTGAACAGAGTGTGTCTGCCTTCTCTGCTAGTGTGGAGAGACTGGGACTATCCAACACCTGGAGGCTGAGGCGTACTGGTAATGGCATGCGGCACAGAAATAGATCATTGGATCGCGGTCGATATCCTGTTTGACTAGCTGTTCCATCTTGCGTAACAGATCAGATGGAGGTCTCCAAGTGGTTGGAGTTCCCAGAGCTTCTGAAGTCTCTCTGACTCTGTAATAGAGGTGCGAAGTTCGTGGGAGCTTCGTCGGGAATTCTCTGTATGCAATCGAACACTTTTTCGGCGATTTCAGGTGGTAGTCCAGCCACGACGTACTGGTACTTGGTGAGCTGTAGGGTGATGTTTTTGGAAGCGAACTGGGCCTCAATCTGTAGGAACCAAAGCTCTGGGTTCGCTGACCAAAACGGAGGAAGTTTTAGAGATGGCGTGTGCGTGTTTCACGTTTGAATGATCACGTCAGGGTCACCAATGTAGTGCGGGGTATCTCGCTAATCGACGAAGACGAGAGACACAAACTACTAGTCTTAAGCCAGCTTATCTGTTTGACAGTGACTCCAAGCTAGCTGGGCCACCAAGGCCCACAAGACTCTCGCCAACAGCACCAACCTTTGTGCCTACACCTGAGAGGTTACAAACTTCATCCGTTCCGGCCACTCTTCTACCTGCATCACACCCAACGACTTGCACTATCAGTAACCCTTAACCACTACTCTGATCCTAATGCTAACCCTGCACTCACAGTAACCCTTAACCACTACTCTGATCCTAATGCTAACCCTGCACTCACAGTAACCCTTAACTACTACTCTGATCCCAATGCCAGTGCACTCACAGTAACCCTTAACCACCATACCACACGCTGTGGTCGCCCAGTGAATCTCCCTCTACGTTTCCAATAGACAATCGTGGCCAGTCACTGGTGGGGGAGTGTTGTAGTGGACCTACTGATTGATTAATTAGTAACATGTCTCAAACATAACTTATAACTTATGTCATATTGTTACTTACGTCATTCTGATTGATGGTCATAGTCACGTGTTTTGATATACACTTTACCAGATGTATTTAAGAAGTTTTGCTTAAGACTAGTAGTTTGTGTCTCTCGTCTTCGTCGATTAGCGAGATACCCCGCACTACAATATTACAACATTTTTTCATAGGTATAACTACACACAAGTTACTGGTGCTAACCTCATAACCTGAGTGCCGGATTTTTCAATAAGTCTAACTCAAGTTTATCAAGTGCTAGAGATCTGAAATTACACCAGTGGCTAGAGGAAGTCCTACTCTATACAATGAGTGATTTCATTAGGCACTAAGTACATGTACACAGTAATTTATTTTCAACCAATCAACAGGTGCTTGACCAAGTATAAGCAGGAAAGTACATAGTTACTAGTAAGAGTTGAGGCCTGGGTTCACTTCACATTCCTCACTCTCTCACACCCCAAAGAAGCTCATGACAAAGTATGCAGCCCTTGATTCATGCACACATGCACCCATCCACCCACGCAACCGCCTACTAGCCCACCCGCAATAAGTCTCCCAAGTCACTATCCAAGCCAATCCCTAGTCATTGTTCAAGCCAATCCCTAGTCATTGTTCAAGCCAATCCCTAGTCATTGTTCAAGCCCTAGCCCTAGCCATTGTCAAAGCCCTAACCTACAGTCATTGTCCAAGCCCTAATCCTAGTTATGATGGTCCAAGCCCTAACCTAGTCATTCTCCATGCCCTAACCCTAGTCATTGTCCAAGCCCTAACCCTAGTCATTGTCCAAGGCCTAACCCTAGTCATGGTCCAAGCCGTAACCCTAGTCATGGTTCAAGCCGTAACCCTAGTCATGGTCCAAGCCCTAACCCTAGTGTCAGAAACCCACTCCCCAAATGTCACCTTTTTTTATACTTAAATCTGTTGGGACCACAATTAGGTAACTTACAACACTGGTTTCTGCCATGCCAAGCCCTTTGACACTGATCTTCCCTACCAATGCTCCTTAGCTTGACCAATAACAATGACCCTTGAACTATTACTCAAGTCCACATACAGAACAAGAGAGATGATATGGCTTGTTGTAACTTCCATGTTGTACAACACAACTAATATCCACAATATGGAACCAGCTCAACCCCTCTCATAATCATATTCTGTTCTAGCTATCTCTAGCTCATCACCCTGACACAACTCTTGTCTTAATAATGTTCTACTCTTATACACAGTTCTACTCCAGGCACAACGCTCCTGGAGATCTCCTTATTCGGGCATTTGGCTGCTCTTCCTGTGACGTGCGAGATTAGACATTGACCAATCATAAGTCTTGGAAGGTTCTAGAAACTCTTCTCCTGGCATGGGCTTATAACTAACTCGTGAGACATCTGTCTCTGTGTATTACTTTCAACTTGTGGTTCCATGGTATGCCAATTACATTTGTCAGGAGAGGCATACCTAACACTAGTCATTGTACAAGCCCTACACTACTCTAGTCAGAGTGTACAAGACATAATACTAGTCATTGTCCAAGCCCTAACCCTAGCCATGGTACAAACCTAGCCCTAGCCATTATTCTAGCCCTGATTCTAGTCATAGTCCAATCCCTAACGCTAGTCATCCCAAATCTGTCCAGTTATCATAGTAATTTCAAAGCCATAACCATAGTCATTGTCCAAGCTCAAAACTTAGTCATTCCAAACGGTTATCCTTTGTAGTAATTTATGAGCCCTAATCCTAGTCATTGTCCAAGCATTAACCCTATTCATTGTCAAGCCCTAACCCTAGTTATTGTCAAGCACTAAGCCTAGTCATTGTCAAGCGCTAAGCCTAGTCATTGTCAAGCGCTAAACTCAGTCATTGTCAAGCGCTAACCCTAGTCATTGTCAAGCACTAAACTTAGTCATTGTCTAGCGCTAACCCTAGTCATTGTCAAGCACTAATCCTAGTCATTGTCCAAGCGCTAAACCTAGTCATGGTCCAGGACCTAACCATAGTCATTGTCCAAGCACTAGCCATAGTCATTGTCCACCTAGTCATTTCCAAGCGCTAACCCTAGTCATAGTCCAAGCCCTAACCCTAATCATGGTCCAAGCCCTAACCCAAATCAATGTCAAAGCCCTAACCACAAGCCCTAATCCTAGTCATTCTCCAAGCCCTATCCTAGTCATGGTCCAAACCCTAAACCTAGTCATGTTCCAAGTCCCAACCCTAGTCACTGTCCCGTTATCCTAGTAATTTCCAAGCCCTAACCCTAGTCATTGTCCAAGCCCTACACACCACACCACTTCTCCTAAGTCTTGCATACCAACATATACACTAGTAACACACTGAACAACCACGCCCCTTCTGCCAAGCTTTGGCATCCCGACTAGCCCTAGCCCCACCCCCAGCCCTAACCCTAGTTTGTATCTGATATATATATATATATATATAGTAACACATTGACTGACCAACCACACCCCTTCTCCAAGTCTGACATGGACGTATGATAGTCCACACAGAGCAACGTGCCCCTCCTGCCACATACGGATCTCCACCTCAAGCAAAGTGTAGTAGGATGTGTGTGAAGTATTTCTGGCGTGTTCTCACCTGTCATATTCATATGTGGACATCTTCAAGAAATACCTCAGCAGTATAGTCACACCAACTAAAATGAATTATCACTCCTCAATGTCTTTGTGAGGTGTGTCATAATAATGTTAAAGGCATGGACATAACTTGACAGAGCATTTCCCAAGTTGGCCAGGCTTTAAGGTCAAAGGTCAATGAGAAGGACCCTGTATTTAATGAGTTTTAATTGTATTGAAGTTAATCCCTAACAACCATCATAGATGTCTCTAAGCTAAGGGATAGCAGTGTTGTTATTAAATGGAATCATGAAGCATGTGCCATTGTTGTAGGCAGCAAATGTGGGTAGTCCCCAACATCATAAATTTTGTGCATTGTCAGCACAAAGTCATGCTGCCAGTTTGCCCATCTCTCCATGTGTGCATATGAGAGGCATAGGGAGTAGAAGTTCCTAGAGGAGGCAACACACCAAGCAACAAGCCACTACTTTAATCACACTAGATCAACTTCTTCACATACCTGCTTCTTCACCAGCATTGTAGGATAGCATGCCGTCACTAACCCATGTAGCTTTAAGTTTCACCTTGTGGCCCGGCCCAGTGTCAGTGACAAATATTATCAAGAATTTGGAGTCAGCACAGATGAGAGTGGGTAGGAGACTGTCGGGGGCAAGTAACACAGTAGCAGGAGTGGCAATATGGGGAGATATGGGGTGGAGGAAGTTAGAGGAGAGGAGGGAAGAGATGAAAGTTTTATTTGGTAAGAGATTAGAGGTGTTAGAACAGAGCAGATTGGTTAAAAGTTGTTGTAAATAAACTAAGAGAGGATGGAGGAATTGGATGGTGGGAAGAATATGAGATCTTGAGGAGAAAGTATGAGATAAACAACGAGGTTGGGTCAGTGCACATGTGGAAGGGGAAGGTGAAGGTGAGAAATGAGAAGGACTGGGAGGAGGAGATAAATGGAAAAGTACGCTGAATTTTTATAAATTGGCAAGAATGGTGCATGGTCAGGAAGGTGTGTGGTAGCAATTTTGACTGAGGACTGCATCCGCTGGGTTGCTAGAGGATAAGAAGAGATGTGGGGTAATTAGGGATGAGAGTGTATAATGTATGATAGTGGAGTAGGGGAGGATGTGGAACATTTCTTGGTAATATGCGGGGAATTTTAAATGGATCTGATGGATGAGGTGTGCAGAATAATTGTAGGGGCAGGACAGTGGCTGGATGAATTTAGAAGAGTGAGTAAGGATGGAAAGGTGGCATTGCTTTTGGGGAAAGATGTGGAGGGAGTAAGTGATGCAGTGATGGAGGAGGTGGGCGAGTGTGTTATGTATTGGGTAGGGAAATGGTGGCAGAGGAGAAAGGAACTGTTGTATGGTGATGAGGAATGATCTTTGATCCCCTCCCGTCCCCCCCCCCCCCCTCCTTGAGCAGCGGGACACTCATAACTTAATATTGTGGATCATTTTATTAATTAAGTACTGTTGATTTTTTAATATAGATTGTTATTAGGTTAGTTACTAAAGAATCCCACACTGTGCTGTAATATGTATTGATGGCCTTAACAGGCTCGGCAACATCAAGATCAGCAACTACAACAAAGTAACCATGCTAAGAGTCCACGGCTCCAGGTTTTGCCGAGGTAGGGACAGGCCCCCACGCACTAGGCTCACCTTCAGAGAAGTCATATATACTGCTAGTTGCTAGAGAAATCCTTCGTTTCATGGCTTAGATGCCCTTCACTTCGAAGGGGAGGATGGTCAGTGATTGGTTCCGTAATCCCGACATGGTCGATGATCAGGTCCTACGACGTTATGCGCAACTGTAATAGTGTATGCAACTGTATGCATAATTATGTAATGATTAACATTCCACCCCCGTAAAATAAATTAAAAAAAATACTGTAAATAAAAAATAAATTAAAAAAGGGGGGGTGGGGGTGAAAAAAAGAAGAAAAAATACATGCACGCAATAGGTTCGCTCTCAACATGTTACCTCCCTTGTGTGGCTGCGAGACTACGCGAAAGGAGGACATAGGAGATCAGAAGGAGATGACCACATAAAGTAAAAAAAAATCATTGCTACTACACTATATATCTATGCCAATGGCAATGGGTATTGTGTGCATCAGTGTAGAGCAGTAGAGAGTGCTAGGCATGGATCAGCATTCCTGTAGGCAACAATGTTTTACGTGGCATGCATACGAAAATGATGCTAGGAATACAAAGTCAAATACATCAAAGATTAAACATCTCCATCCACCTCTGCAGGGATGGGTCGATGGAAAAACAGTTCAGTTAAGCAAAACTTCTTAAATACATCTGGTAAAGTGTATATCAAAACACGTGACTATGACCATCAATCAGAATGACGTAAGTAACAATATGACATAAGTTATAAGTTATGTTTGAGACATGTTACTAATTAATCAATCAGTAGGTCCACTACAATATCAAGAAGAGCACACAGAGAGACCTATCTTTTGAGTTATACATATATCAAGAGTTATACATTATATCAAGTTCATATAGTGGAGTGCAGAGATTATAATCTGTGCAGCTATGTATAAAGTGTTACCACAAGTTATTAGCACCTATTAGTTTATGCTTCCACCATTCTGTCACTACACAGAGACATAATTTATGTTTGCCCCCAAAAACATACTCCTACATGTATTGTATATACAGAATCAGTAGGTGTGCAATATTTAAGGATATCTCCATCTCATTAGAATCGGTTATTCTGCAGGTTGATGATAGCTAAGCAACTACAGAATGCAGAATTTCCCAATGCTCTCAGGGGTTTGATCACAGTGTATGGGCCATATAATTATATTCCAATGTTTTGCTGGTAATCTCTAGTTGAGTCCCTGCACCTGCACATGTGTGGGCCTTCTAATGTCCACCTACTCAACCTTCCTCAACCCAGTGTGGTGTTGGTCCAGTGCGTAGCTACATGTATGTAACAAAAGTTGTGATGGGACACCAGTGGAGCCCACACACCCTCTACATATCTCCAACACATGCGCACATGTCTGAATGCACAAACACACACACAAGTTCATGATGCGTAACCCTAGTCATTTTTCAAATCCTAGCCATAGTCATTGCATTGGTCCTAACCCTAGTCATTGTCAGAGCTATAACCCTAGCACATTATACAAGAACTAACTTTAGTCATTGTCTAAGATAAAGCTTTAACCCTTTCACTGGCAGATTTACGGAGGACTTTTTACAAAAATTGACACAATTTCACATTTTTTTATTTATAGAGGACCACATGAAGACAAGTACCCAACAACTATATATCAGGTGATAGCTGATGCATGAAGGGACGTTATGGTAAATTTTAGTTGCTTAGCAACAAACCACAGAAACGTGAATATTGTTATAAGAGACAGGAAGTAAAATAAAAGGGTTTATATCGGGTTTATATCATCTCAATTCCATATTACACATGAAACCAGCAATGTTAGCCGGTCAACTTTTGGTCAACAACAACAACTGTTTGTCAACAACAATTTTTTGGTTGATTATAACAAACCACAAAGATGTGAATATCATTATAGGTTGAAAAAGGCTATTTCAGCTCGGTTTCATACACATGAAATCAGCTAGTCAATGTTACTATTTGTCAACAACATTTTTTGGTCAATTCTATAACAAACCACAAAGATGTGAAAATCATAACAAAGAGGAAGTAAGGGCTAGGGTCCATAGTACTGAAAAATAAATAAAAGTATGTGCAAAGTGTGCATAACATAATTATAAAATAAATATAGATAAAAAATAAAAGGTTATAGCTGTCATAGCATCACCGTCAACTACGCTACTTCCCAGGTAAGCACAGGCACCTTCTTCCTCTTCTTCACTAACGTCAATCTCGGACAGGCCGAAGTCGTCCTCAAATAGGAAGTCTAACGCTTCGTCTCTACTAAAGCGGGTCACCATTTCTTCTTCGAGACCGGGAATTAACCGGAAGTGATGTTTGCTGGCACGTTTACTTCCCTTTCCTCATTCCGTATTTTCCAGATATTCAGGGGTATATTAGAGGCATGCTTTAGGCATAATATTCGTGCCATTTTTGAAGTTAATACCGCGAACGGTTAATTTTTTACGAATTTTTTCGTCACGGTTAATCCGTTTTCGCGACTTAAGTCGCTTATGCCAGTGAGAGGGTTAATCATTGTCCAGACCCTGTCACATACACACACACTCACCAGGGGGGGTTTCCTGTTGCCCAGAAACCCCCCCTGAGTACAAGCCACACCCATAAGCTATTTGACAGCTGCAGCTAGCATCAATCCTTGCTAATCCAACATATAAATTTGTACTGTAGTGTACTTTTGTATTGCAAATTTAAGCCCCTAGAGGCTCATAAATTTACTTCTACAAACCACAAAACTTTTAGTACAGTTCTCAAGCCGCTGTTTTCTTGTAGAAAACTATTTGCTTGGAACTGGCAAGCCTATGAATATTAGTGAGTTTGTGCTAATCTCTTATAGGATTACCTTAGCCCAGTCCCTATTCCAGGAGGGTGCACTGTATTTGAGATCGTAGTAAAGCTGTGACATGGCCAAGAGGCAAATATCCATTCTGTCATTTGGGGTGTCAGTGTCAAGCAGAGTTTGACAGTAGCACTGCTACTGATCCTAAGAAAGTCAGAGTTCAAGATCAAAGGGAAGTAAGTCAGCCAAGTACTACTCAGTCTCTATCTCCTAATGATCATGGGAAATGTGTCAGGTCAAGGGTATGTATCAGCTGCTAGGATGCATGCATGTCCTCCTGGGGCTGACTTAAGAAACTATAAACTTGAAGACATCAGAATTCTTAGCAATGACCAGAAGCTTTGGCTTCTGAAGAATGCCTTTAGACCAGGGTGTGACTTCAAGTTCCCTACTAAAATTGAGTACTAAAAGTCTAGATCCTTCCAGAACTCCTGGTTGAAAGACTACTCTTGGTTGAGCTACTCTGTTTCGTGCAATGGTGGCTTCTGTGTAAGCTGTTTACTCTTCACCAAGAATAGATGGACAGCTTGTCACCGTTACAATGACTAATTTGACTCGAGCAAAGCAAACACTCAACTTGCAGAAATCACACAGAGCAGCTATGGATGATACTGTTACATTTACTGGGCAAATGGAAGGAGGCCAGCTTTCCATACAACAACAGTTACATAGTCAAGCATCTGCTCAAGTTCAGAAGAATCGGGAAGTTCTTAAGGCTATTCTCACTTTTCGTGGCCACCGAGAGGCTCTTTGGAGTGATACAAATCCTGGAATTTTTTTAGCCTTGTTTCAATTTCGTGTTGAAGCAGGTGATGAGGTTCTGAGGCCACTTTGCTTCTGCAGCCAGAAATGCCCAATATCATGCCTCAATCATTCAAAATGAACTGATTGCAGCCATTGGTGAATGGATAAGAGAGAAAATTCTACAGGAGGTTAGGCTAGTAAAGTACTTTTCTGTGTGTGCTGACGATGCTGCTGATGCATCTAATAAAAAGCAGCTTTCTCTAGTCCTGCGATATGTTGACTCGGAAAATGTGGCGAGAGAAGAGTTTGTTGAATTTAATCTTTGTAAAGATGACACCACTGGAGTAGCTGATTCTAAAACCATCCTAAATGCAATACAAAATTATGCCTTTGACCCAAATAATTTACGTGCGCAGGGCTATGATGCCAGCAACATGGATGGCAAGTATCATGGGGTTGCTGCTCTAATCGAGAAACAATATCCAAAAGCAGTCTATGTTCACTGTAGCACGGGCATAACAAAACAGAGAAGCTGGGATGAACAAGGGAGATGCCACAGGCACTGGGTTGACCAAGGGAGATTGCCCCAAGTTTGAAGTGGACCTACTTATATCTTCTTTGTCAACACTTGACGATTTGATGCTGTGACTCCGAAGAAGAACAGGGTGTGGCCTTTCCTGCTCCTCAATGTTCAGTTCATCCAGGGAGTTGTAACCCACATCACTTCCACCACAACAAGAATTAACATCTTCTTCCTCATATTCAGAGTCATGATGTATATTCTTTCTTACAGCTTTCTCTTCATCTTCGTCCTCCTCAACATCTGACTGAAAATCTTCAGGAAGGTTACGCTTAAATGGGAAGCCTGCTACATCATTTCCTCTTAGGCTTAGTCACACATTGCTTTTGTAATCCTCGTATGTCTCACCTTCATCAAATAATTCACTTACAGGGTCATCAACAGTGGGGTTATAAACGAGAAAGAGAATGCCCTGTACAATGTCTTCAAGTGTCACAGTGCTGCTCGAGAGGACATCCAAAAGATTTAAGCAAATCTCACCATCATACCCAATATTGGGATGATAGATAGGAGTATAGCATACCACATTTGGAGATTCTAGAGGAAAGTTGTTGATACTGATTTTGAAGTTGAAGCTACCACCATGATACAGACCACCACTGGGGGAAAATGTTAATGTGATCTCTTTTATCGAGTCACTAGATTCTTCTGCAGCGACTGATGCATCTTTCCATATTTTGACTTGTCCATTACTGAAATTAGCAACATTCCTTGCTAAGGAGCAGTACTGCTTGAGCAGAGACTCAGACATATTTGCTACTCAGCACACCTGCCTAGAGCTGCTCGTAGATCCCGGCTAACTCGATCTT
This sequence comes from Cladorhizidae sp. MBARI D1340-BT2, assembly GCA_028752905.1. Taxonomy (NCBI): domain Eukaryota; kingdom Metazoa; phylum Porifera; class Demospongiae; order Poecilosclerida; family Cladorhizidae; species Cladorhizidae sp. MBARI D1340-BT2. The sequence continues at coordinate 31,512,546 of JAQNBH010000002.1, read as the reverse complement.
AAACCTGGGTATGTGTCCGACTCCATGGCAATTACGTTTGTCTAAAAATAGACTGCTGTTGTGACTTCTACGATTACACCACAGTGTATGAGCCACACAGTGTGTGGCTCATACACTGAATCTTTGTGTTGTAGCATGTAACATCCAAGCTATTCGAAATATGCAAGGAACTCTTGTGGATCTATGACTTTTCTTTAGGTTTTCTCCCAAGAGGAAAGCAGAACTAGAAAAACGGATCAGTGAACTTCAACTGGGAACAACTAACAGACAGAAACTGGTTAGCCTTTGCAAGACCCATTGGGTAGCTAGAATAGAGGCCTATGAAGTATTTTCGAAGATGGTACCAGCTGTTATTAGTACCTTGGAGACAATCGGTACTGAAGATAGGTGGAACAGAGAGTCTGCTCAGAAAGCTGCATCACTTTTAATAGCTACAACTCAGTTTGTTCTTATGGCATTTGAGGTGGTGTAGCATGGCCTAGGCTACATAAAAGGCTTAACAGTGTCTCTACAGAGCCATATTTGCAATGCTTATACTGAGGTAAATTTAGTCTAGACTACTTTACATGAAGTTCGTGACAGCATTGATTCTCATCACAAGAAATGGTTTGATTCTGCAGTCACTCTAGCACAAAAAAACAATGCATCACAGCCATCTCTTCCATGTCGATGTGCAAGGCAAACATGTAGAAGCAATGTACCTGCCGACTCTGCTGAAGATTATTACAGATCTATTTCTGATTCATGTCAACACACACACACACACACACACACACACACACACACAAGCTCATGATGGAGAATGCAGTACTTAATTCATGCCACATATACACAAAAACCACACACCCACACACACAGTCACACAAGAAGCTCATGATGGAGTATGCAGTCATTGATTCATGTCTCCTGCTCCACTGCTCAATGTTGCATAAGTCTTGCTAGTGTAGAGATGTGCTCATCATGGCCACAGGGAGCTTGTGTGAAGGTCTTCTCAAGTCCGCAGGGTTACCCTGGAATGTGTTATATGTATAGTTGTTTTGGGACACCAGTGGAGCCCACCCACCCAGTACATATCTCTAACACATGCGTGCACACACACACACAAGTTCATGATGCCTAACCCTAGTCATTGTTAAAATTCTAGCCGTAGTCATTGTATTGGCCCTATCCGTAGTCATTGTCCGAGCTATAACCCTAGGAATTATACAAGACCTAACCTTACTTAGTCATTGTATAAGCTAAAGCTTTAATCATTGTCAAGACCATGTCAGACACATACACACTCACACAAGCACACACACAAGAAGATGGAGTATGCAGTGTTCACACACACACAAACACATACAAACACACACACTCACACATGCAACACAAGAAGCTCATGATGGAGTATGCAGCCATTGATTCATGTCACACACACACACACACTCACGGACACACCATAGGCATTGGAGCTGGTCAGGCTGGTTAGGCCCAGGCCAGACCAATATTAAAAAAAAAAGTTAGGTCATAGTTCAAATGCCTTGGATAAAACTGGGCATGTTCATATGGACATCTGCAGATGAACTGTCGATATCCCCAGCCATCCGTGGATGACATGGGACTGACAGAGACAACACTGGACCACCAGTAAGTCTATGTGCACATGTGCTCTAGTCTTAACCAATTAAGCGCATAAGCGCCATATGGCGCAAAGGGAAATCGGACCCGCGAAAAAAATTATATAAAAATATATATTTGAACTAAGCGCCAAATTCTTGGTGCTGCACATGCCCAAAAGAATGCTGAATCATTCTAAAAATGTCATTTACACGTGCTGCTATATAGACCAGTGGCTAGATACTGAAAAGGTCCCCCCCCAGTCTATATAACCTGCACTCTGATTTTCTGTTAGTTCAAACATAGTTATTTACAAAATGACTTGATATGCATGCATTATCCGGTTGCATGTGTGATATATCAGCAATAAAAAATGGCCGATGTACGCCATTGGCCAAAATGTTTTCTTTTGATCAAATTGATTAAAAAAACACATGTGCAATATAAATTTTAACTAATTTTGGGTCAAGGAATTCATTAGAAACACAATTTATCCATTTTAAAGTCATCTTCATTGTTAATTACAATATGAATTATGATGTGGTCATGGATGCATTCAAACTTAGTCTGATTCGTAGTAAGTATCCTCATAGATACATATTAGGACTCTTCATCTTCATTTTGGTTTGACTGCTGGCAGCTAACCAGGATTTCTTCTAGGTCAGTTGGCATCATCTCATTGTGAGTTCATTGGAAACGCAGTGAGCCTTGCTCTAAGACCCAACCATGTTTCAATGGAGATGGAATTTGTGGAGATTTGATCAGTGCTCTCCACCAAATGTATGTCTGAATGTGTATTTTGAGACTAAGATTGGCGAGGTGGGAGTAGAATGATATCTATGCCAATGTCAGTGCTCAGTAGTCCTTTAGATTTCCCTGTTGAAAAGCGTTGGAAGAAAATATTAAACCTGCAGCTATTGATACAAGATGTGGTCTTCGAGCCATATATATCACATGTAAATTTCTCCAACACCTTATGATCCTCTTCAGTGACAATTTCATGCATGCCCAGCTGGCCAAAAGTGCTAATGAATGCAGATCACTCAGCATTTTCTTGTAAGGCTTGACCTTCCCCTTTTCCATAAATGCACTAGTAGTATCACAGTCGGTGAATGCATGAAAGCCTAGGACTGCTTCACTAACACTGGCACCAATGTGATGTCGCACTGCATTGATATCGATCCTCCTCCTTTTTTTAACCTGATTGCTGATAAGACCATCGTAGGTCAGCAGTGAGTACAACTCAACATCATCACTAGTCAATTCCCAGCACTCTTTACCTAGAGTGAACATGACCTGGCGACCCTCTAGCCTAGAGGCATAATTATTTTGGAGACTGCCATTCCTTCAAGATAAACTTTGCTGGCTCTTGTTCCGATTGTTCGACAAGAAGCTTTTGAAATCTCAATGGACTTAATTGATGCCTGAATGTAGGTGTCATTTACAAAATCGACACGGTGAGTTTTAGGCAAGGTATTCCACAATTGCTCTGCTAGTTCCCCAAAGGTTCTTGGAATGATTGATTGATCCTGGATGTGTGCTGCAGCATCAATGATGGTAGCAGCATTATGTGGTCGCTCACTTATCTGGAAGTCCCCTTCAAGATGATGCAAGAGTGTTGATTTTTCTGTTTTCAGTGGGCATCCGCCTGCAGTTGCCATACTCCAAGGAATCACTCCAAGTTCAATTGACAATGCTTTCTCCAAACTGATGTTATGTTGAGCAGATAAAAGGACGAGCTGCCGAAACAAATTGCGCCGAGCTTGTATAGAAATACATTTGTTCTTGGCCTTGATAGTCTTTCTCTCTGCTTGCTTTGGAATGTCAGACGACGGTTCCTCTTGATTGGCTCATGAAATTTTACAAAGCCTCCAGATATTCGCAGTTCCAGGAAGTCTTTCAATGCTCTCTCACCAGGTGTATCATCAAGGAGGTCGACGACTAGTTCTTGAGATGCAGGAATTCCAGAGGAAAGGCATACAATAACGTTTTGTCTCTCAGTGTCAAATGGATTGATATAGCTTTTGATCGTGTTCATATATAGTCCTTAACTGCCTCTTCAGACTTCCTAATTTGTGCTGCCCTAACATCTTTGTGGAGATGCTTAGACTCTTCTTTTTCATGCATTTCAGCAATCTCCAACAATGTCAAGAATCCTTGAACCGGAAGCAGCAGCTTCAAATGCAACTTCATTTGCAGCACCTTGTGGAACATGACTGGAATATATATACTAGTTCACTGCGGTAGTTTGGTTGCCAGAATTTGATGGTATGGCCGAAGTGTTTCATTAGTTTAGCCTTGAGTTTGTATGTTTTGTAGTCCTGACTATAGAATCTAGGATGATAACATAGCAAATATTCAAGGTATCTCTCCCTCAACATTGTGATACGTTATACGTGTGTTCCTTGATGATTTGATTATCCACATGTTCACATACATGGTGAGTTTCTTTAATTCAGACTCACGTGACTTAGAAGCTAACTTGATCAGTTTATCAAACTTTTGGTTATGCTTTTTCACCCTCTTATATACAACACAAGAACTTACAACACAAGAAGCAATGATCCTGAGGAAGTAGAGTTGATGTGTTGGATTTGCTTTTTTTGCGAGGATTTTTAACCTCATCACATTCAATCTTCAATCTCACTATGTTTTCGTTTAGTAATTCTTGAAGTTGATATGAAATGCTGATAACACTTACGATGGTAGCCATGCCTATGATTTACAATGCTATCAGGGTTGCCTTCACATAATACTGCCACACTGTTCAGAGTCTTTTTGCCAATTAACTGACGGGTCCTTGCAGCTTTTTGTATTGATTCAAAGATTGCTTTGCTAACTGAATCGTTGCATCCTGGTGTATGACAGATAATACAATCTGGTTTCTCATCAGCCATTATTACCCACATGGAACAATTAAAAATTACACAAACTCTAGTAGCTAGTCTACAACAGCTAACTAATGGCTGCCTCACCTTGCTTTCAAGTTTCAATGATTATAATGTGCAACATCAATTATACAAATTATCTGTATATTTGAACCTTTATATACAACTAGTCCACAGAGAAGGGCCCTGGTAACACAATAAGCTGGCTAACAATGAACAGGCTATATACTAGCCAAACAAAGGTAGCTAACAGACAAAAGACTACTGAGCATGCAAGATTGAATACAGGATGCAGTTAATTAATTAGTAAAACAAAACCAAGTCTATTCATAAGTTACTACTAATAAAAAGAAACGTACATGAAAAAAACATAAATCAGAAGATGCAAGTTGATACTTATCCAATTGACACTGCCTAATTAATTATGAATCTATGCAAACTTAATCAACTGCTATTTTTAACCTCACCAGTGGCCATTTTTTTTTTTACAATGAAGACCTCAAAATGGACAAATTGTGTCTCCAATGAATTTCTCCAATCCCAAATTATATTACACATATTTACACATATTTTACATCAATTGGGGAAGGAAAAAAAGTATTTGTATCAAATTTAGCCAGCAGTGCACAGAGGCCATCTTGGATTGCTCATTTACCATACTTGCAACCAAAAATTTCATGTATATCAAGCATTTTTGTAAACACCAGGGTTTAAACTAACATAAAATCACAGTGGCAGTTATATAGACTGGGGGGGAAGGGGGGGTTTCGGCAGCCCTTGGACTAATATGTTAGGTCATCATTACAGAGTTGAGTTTGGTAGGGGATATCAAGTATGGAGCCGCTACACTGTGTTTAATTATAGACCTGTTCGGTATTAGATACATCAGTGGTTTTCAAGAACCTGAAATGTCAACCAAAAGTAATCCTACATCTCAACTCGTTTTTACTTAGCTATACCTTTGGGTCATCTTCACGGTCATGTTCTGAATACAGAAATTCGCCAACATCACTAGTTGTTGCTGGTATTGAACAGCATCCTTGTAAGACAAGCAACTTTCATGCTTTCCAAAAGAGTTTGTTGCATCCTTCCAATTACTGAAGCCTCTTGAAACCTTTCAGATTAACAGTAATAAAACTAAGAGGCACGCACATACACAACTTATATTTCATGGTCACGAGAACAAAGAGAATACATGCAACACTAATATTCCACCAAGGTATGATACGGTCAGATCCAATGCACAAATGAACCTACAGTAACCACACTCATTTAGGCTTTCATGCCTCGAACCATTTTTATGCACACCAAACAGAAGTAGAAGGGGGTAATGACCTAGTTGCAAATTGAGACGTTCTAGCTGAGATGTACAAGGCCTATATGCCAGCGAGAAGAATAGGAACCAATCAATGTTTATACTAAGCTAATCCGAAGATCTAAATAACTATCCTGCCTCTTATGTAGAGAAGTGTTTGAAAAAGAAAACAGATAAAGGCATAAAAAAAAAAAACTTCTACCAGAGCAGACCAAAGAATGGGCTACTACAATTTCGGTAGAAAATCAAAGAGATGGTGGAAGGGGGTGTTTGCATATTTGGTAGACACCCCTCATGAATGATTGATAATCAGGTAAACAGGGAGGGGGGTACAGTCGAGAACCATCAAGCTGATGATGTTTCACAGTTGGTTGTTGTCCTTGCCACAAAGCTGCATGGATATTAGTCATCATGTCAATCACACCCTTGTCTACCCACTAAAGCCAGCAGTGAACTATTTGATCTGTAATCATATTTTCCTCTATTCTTCCACTTTGTAAGTAACTCCTTAGGAAAGTTTTTCCTATTAGGCCTAGCTGTGCCACATGCACCAACCCCTCTAATAGTCAGCGTGTGAAATAAATTAGGACTTGTATAAAAGTTATCCATGTATACCTGAAAGTTCTTGTGCTCAAATCCCTCCAACAAATCTAAAACTACCCGACTACACAAACCTGTACTATCTCCTGTTTCCACATTCTTCCCAGTATAAATTTGTAATCAATAAATATAACCATTCCTTGCATCCAAAAGCACAAATACTTTTATGCCCCATTTCGTAGGCTCATCCTTCATATATTGCTTGAAGCCAAGCCTCCCTTGATAGGCTTCATCAATGCTAAGCTCCTGATGCAAACAATAATCGCTTTCAAAGCTTATACAGCCTATCATAATTGGGATAACCAGATGTTACCTGTGAGCTAGCAATGGAGTTGACATGCATGTAGCCGCATCAACTGCCTAAACCTCCAAAGGGGCATTACTCTACTCACCAAACTACATGACAAATCAGGATATTCACAAGACCAGTACATGTCTATATGGGGAAGTTTTGAAATGCCCATAACAATCAAAAGTTCTACAAAAGCCTCCATTTCATCTCCAGATGTATCATGCCAATTATGGGGGAACCCCAACCTAGAAACATACATATTAGTCTCTCTCACATGGAGGTCCCACACGTCAATAGTAAAAAAAAAGATAAAAAGCACCTAGTAACGAACTTGTTACCCGAGCAAAGCTGAGTTTGGGCCTGAATTGTCTCTTTTTTCCCCCAGCGACCTTCGACTGGTATTATCTGATAACTAGTGCTAGATGAGCGAGCCTTACTACTACACGCTTGGGACTGGGCCTGCCTATTACCAGTACCTTGTGGTGGTGGACTACTAGTACTACATGAACCTCTACTCTAGTACCACACCTCACATTCTCTGTAACACATAAATATGTATACAAACAAATATTCAAATATCAATTTTGATAACTTACTTATTCCAGAAGAGTCCCCTGTAGCAGATTGTAAGGACGGAGGGTCAGTAGATAGTAAGGATGGAGGGTCAGTAGATGGTAAGGAAGAAGGGTCAGTAGATGGTACAGTGTAATAAGGATGGAGGGTCAGTAGATGGTAATAAGGATGGAGGGTCAGTAGATGGTAAGGAAGGAGTGTTCAAATGGTCACTCTCTTCTTCAGAGGCCGAAAGGAAATATATAATTGTAACTCTTAAAATTTCCTTTGTACCAACCTACACTAAGTCCAGAGCTCCCACAAGTAGATGGTAACAATGGATCACCTTCATCTCCAATGGACTGCCAAGAAAGAAAAGTTGATAACATAAACCTTAGACAAACGTTTTTTTTGAAAATTCAAATTCAAATATTTTGATAAGTAATAAAAAAGCTCAACCTACATTTATAGCTATAACTAATCTTCTTCAACTGCTACGTTAGAAATATTTATATCCTCAAAAAACACAAGAATAGGCTACAGTTTGGTTAGCGAATTATCTCAGAAGATTGTGGAATACAATGGCAACCAAGTGCTAAGGTAGAAACAAACTTACCATCGAGAAATCCTTCCACCCGAGCATTTTGACTTAGAGCCAGGGGATCCAGGGCACAACCATGGTAGGCATATATCTCTGGCCTTCTTTCCCACCAGAATCCGAGCCAGAGTCGCTAGTGTCGTCGTCAAAAAGAAGAAAAGTTGGATCAATTCACATATACGGCCAGTAGCCCCGTGAAATTCGTGCGCGTGTAATTAACTTAAAATAAATAATTAACTAAAAGCATACACAACCAGGTGTTAATGGACTATCGTCCTTGAAGACATTAATGAGAGTATTACTGAATATAGACTCTGGACTATCATCCTTTGAATGAATATACACTCAGTATCCTGTATGCGAGGCAAGCCGAGATGCTGGCATCAGTCCACAAAGAGGGGTGGATATCTACCAGTGGCTGAGGGAAGTCTGTTCGACTAAGCTATTGCAAGCGCCAATTGTGCTTGGAGGGGTGGTGAAAATCGATGAATCGCTCTTCCGACACAAACCAAAGGTTTATAGACAGATATAGTATATTTAGAAACCTACTTACTTTACCTTATCTACTTTATCTTATCTTATCTTACCTTATCTGGATCCCATTATCTTACTTTACCTAATCTAACATACAGCACCACAGAGGCAGACCTCCAGCCCAAGAAGTCTGGGTGTTCGGAATGGTCGACATCTCGACCTCACCAGCCTTGGGATACATGCAGGAAGTGGCGAAAAGAGATGCAGCCACCCTACTGCCCATCATACAAGCCCATATTGCACCCAACACAGTCATCCACTCAGACCAGTGGAGGGCTTATAACCAAGTTCGATCGCTTGCTGGTGTCTCTAGCCACCAAACTGTCTATCCATTCCCTGCATTTTGTAGACCCTGGGTCGGGTACCCATACACAAAACATTGAGTCGTATTGGAATAGAGTAAAGACCAAACTGAAGAGGATGAAAGGATGCCATGCACATCAGACTGGAAGCTACCTGGATGAATTTATGTGGCGAGAGCGGCATGGACAGTCAAAACACATTGCATTTATTAATATAATGTTAAATATAAGTCAGCAATACCCTGTATGAATGATAATTATGATAATGAAATGTATGTATAAAATAACAATTGGAAAAAATAGATGGCCATTAATTAGGTTCATTAACACCTATGCTTTTAGTTAATTATTTATTTTAACTTAATTACACGCGCACGGATTTCACGCGGCTTACTGGCCGTATATATGTGAATTGATCCGAAAAGTTACTTCGTACAAAACAAAGCATCCTCGCCATCTTGAAAACCGAAGTTATGAGCAAAAATCGGGGCGCGGCCGGCAGACCTTTGCATTTTAGTGACATGTCTTGTTGATTGAGTTGAGTTGAAATAAAGCTATTGTCAATTTGTTAGCCTTCTAAGTAACGATACTTGCACCGGCTACAGTGGTGACCCCGACGAAGTTATTAACGAATTTTGTTATGTAGCGAGATGACAAATGAACTCTGACCTTTTCAAGCGCCGTGTCCTCGTTAGCGCATGCGCACAATATGTGCACTTTGACCTTTCCAGAAACTTTTGAACTTCGAATGGACGGATGAACCATAGATCTTGGAGGTATACGATCTATGGATGAACATAATCCTTTGTCCCATTGATGCAAGTGTCTTGCTGCTAGCAAGGTAATTTAACCACTGTGTGACTAGATACACCTCCCTTTTAACCATTATAGTGACTAGCTAGATACTTTGCTCCTCCCTAGCCAGGATATATTGTATGACTAGATGCTTCAGCTTTACTCTTACTCCAAGGAATCTGCTGGCCAAATTCTTCTCTATAATAGCTGTATGTGTAATAGCTGTATGTGAGTTATTCATTGAGACAAGAAAATGTGTTTGTTCAATACATGGATTTGTTCAGTTTAATTTCTCTAAAAAATCAGAATCAGATGTTCGTACCCAAGGCATTTAGTAGTTTGCGTAGCCAGACCCTTTACCTTCTCACTCACAACACTCGAAACACGGATTTGGCAGGCCCACACAAGCGGATGCTGAGACATTGTTATTATTAAATACAGCAATTTTAATTCATATGTTTGCAGGTCATTTAGTTATAAATCAATTCTTTTGGGATCATCTTTACCAGTAAGTTGAGGTGGTACTTCACAAACTTGGTCACTCTCCATTGATATAATTGCTTCATAGTGACTTCGATGATGGTACATTTCAATGTGACTGATATCTTTCTTTTGTTTCAGATCTTCATCTACAATCACAGGAAATGTCTAGTTGTTTGGTGTGATAGGATGAAAGACACTCCAAGTGAAGGAACTACTTTGTTCTGACCAGATACAAAAGTAGATGGGTAGCTGGAAAAGCGTAGCAGCTGCTTTGATTTCAAGGTGAGTCCCCCAAACATATGGGTGGTTCATGTGTTGGACTTGTTCCTCGATGGTTGGTCGATTAACTGGCATCAAATACTGGGAGAATACTCCAGAATTAAGGTTTATAAGCCTGACAATGTGGCTTCTAATGGGAAAGTGATGATCTTCAGTGTTTAGAAAAGCATATGATATTGTGCGAAATAAGCAGTTCCCATCTCCCAGTATAGGATGAAGTTTTCGTCCACTGATTTGGAGAAAATTATCGATGGAATTGTTGCTGGAAGTAGACTGGCTTGACATTATTGGTTTGGTAGGAATTACTGATGTTTTAGTATCCTTGCTAGTTAAGAGCTGGCATATTTTCAGCTCACAACACTTCTTTCGCTTCCCTGGCCCTCCAAACTTGGGCTTGTCTTTGCAGAATACACAAACTCCACAATCCAATCGTTTGCACCTCTCACAAGATCCACATATTTTCCTCTTCACTCCTGGAACAATCACATATAATTACTATATGTGTAGACACTTTCTAAATACAATCTTACCAGATTTAGCCGTGTTTGAACTTGATGTTGAAGCGGTTGTTCTTTGTGAATACTGTAATGGTACAGTATGCATACACCAATGCTTTGAATCAGTGGTGGTATCTTTATAATTACATATATGGTACTTTTTTTACAAGTATTACAGATTACCTCATTGTGTTTATCTGTTGTTGATGATCCACTTTTCCTCTTCACTCCTGGCACAACTATGTGATTTTTTGAATTTGAGGTTGAAGCCTTATCTGTTTGCTTGTTCTGTAATGGTACAATTTTCATAGCACCGATATCCATCGTGCATGGTTGTCTTATGAAAACTCTAGAATTAATAATAAATTACCTCATTTTGGTTATCTGTTGATAGCTCTTGAGTAGTTGATAGCTCTTGTGTGGCTGTGTTTATTGTTGTCTGGGTATAGGAATAATAAGTAGCTAGCTGAAGTATTAGTGTTGTGTGTTTCCTTACATTATCCTCTGTTTCCAATTCAACCAGAATATCTCTCCTTTCTTCGCTATTGGCATGTCTTCAAATTTTTGCATAGCTTCATAAATAATGTCTACCGTATTTGCCGGAGTATAAGTCGCACCGGAATATAAGTCGCACCCCCCAAAGTTGGCCATCATTTTGAAAATCTATAATAGTTGGAGTATAGGTCGCATGCGCAATGACAATAGGTAAAGTTTCGAATACCACTCCTTCCTTCCTTTAGGCAGCGTTGTCAAAACACTCTTCTTCTTTCTCCAGTTCCTGACCGATTTTTCACTGACTCTATACTCTCTTTCCGCTGCTCTGTTTCCGAACTTCTCTGCATACCCAACTACTTTGAGCTTAAAGCCAGCAGTGTAACTCATTCGCTTCCCAGACATTTTATCGACACACGTACCACTAGAGACCCCGCCCAGTTGTTTAAGGAAAAGCGGCATGTTCGGATTATAAGTCGCACCCCTCAATTGGAGAAGAAGATTTGGAGCTACTACTGCGACTTATAATCCGGCAAATACGGTATATATGTATTATGATATAAATGATACTAACCTGAGTACCAGTCCTTTTTTCTTTCTACCTGGTGCCTTGCTTGTTATCTGGAATCGCCATTGATGTTCCAACTTTTTGTTTGGTGCTATTTTTTCACTTTTGAACTGCTCTGCACATGACGTCTCAGAAGACATTGCAGCTGTGCAAGTTAGTACAGCGTTGTGTAGCAGAGAATTGATGTGAGGGAGAAAAGAATGTACTGGGGTGTTCTCAAGAGTAACTGCCTTTTCCAATTCTTTCATGTATGACTGAAAAGTCATTAGTTGAAATGTCGGGTCTATAATAATCAAAATTATGGTATATCTGCATACAATGAATCATAGTTGTGCATACCTGTGGATGGATTCCTCACACTCTCAGCAAATTCAAGGGGGTCATCAATATCAGAATCACTGTCCGCTCCACTATCATTGGGATAGGAACACTCAAAAGCACAATGGTTATTGGGCTCTTGTAATTTCAACCACATAGAGTGAGCTCTGTGTATGTGTTTACACAAGTTTCCATTTGTGTAGTCATAGCAATACTTTCCACAAGTGTACATGTGGTAACAAAGCAGCTTGCATTCCCTTTGGATGCACATCGTTGCTGATTCTTCAGTAGTACTGCTACATTCAGTGCAAGATTCTTTTATCTGCTTAACTAAGTAGCCATCGGGAGTTCTACCTGACATGCTAGGAATACGCCAAGTGCTACAATCAATAACCTGTATTTGAGTGATATACAAATAGTATAAACGGCAAAATGGCATAGTATATGTTATAACTTTGCAAACCTCTACATTCCCTGCAGGAATAGCAATGGCACGCAGGTGACTTGAATCTCTGGCTACCATTGGAAGCTGACATTTTCTTCTATAGTTGAAGAAATTATCTTCCTCAATGCGGAATAACACGCTAAGTAAGAAATCCACTCTTCTGTTTACTTTCCCTTTTAGGTATATAGGTAGTTTTCAGTTTGTTGTGAAAGCTGCATGTAATGTACATACTCTAATAATGTTCATAGTGCAGTGCAAAGTGTATGACCAAGTGATAAGTACGTGCGTACCTCTCCAAGTGCATGTTGGTGTCTGTATCAGCATGTGGAAAATGCCTGTGACACTTGGCCCATTTTTCTATTTAATCATTACCTCCCAAAAAACTGAAGGGCAATATTCTGTTTGCTTACCAGGACGGCTTTGATACTGTTGTTTGAAGTAGTTGATAAAATCGTGTTCTTTGCTGATCCAGTGTAGAATGAATTGATCCAATAGAGTGTTGAACTTGCTCAAATTGTGTTCGTCAATCAGAATGCACAATGTTTGGTAAATTTTGACCTGATTGTCAGGTGTGCAACTCCTTAGGTGGTTCTTCCATGATCTGAATACTAGCATGTCATTTTATATACCAGTTAAAATTGTTCTGTACCTGTGAACATGCCAGTGGCAGAGTAAGTGCCTAAGTGTTGGTCCAAATACATGAGTTGCTGCATTCCAGGCAGTATTATCTGCAATTGAAATAAAATATGCTGTTATGGTGAGTGAGCTGGAATTGAAGTAAAATATTTATACCATCATCAGTCATCAGTATAGAGACTGTTGATAGTGGTGACCGGTTCTTGATGCTCTGTAGAAACAATTCCACTATATACTTCTGTGGTTTCTTGGTCAGATATGCACCAGGCTATTGGCTGTCCTAAATCATTATCACAGATCATGTATATTTATTATTTTTATAACTGTATATATTATAGGTACCTTGGCCAAACTTGTCTGGAACAACACAGGTGATCAGCTTAAAGCGGTAAGCATTAGTACAGTGTGTACTATCAATGCAAACTATTTTACTGCAAAATTGTCTGTAAAGTTCCATTTGAAATTCTGTTTGCACCGCTAGAACAAATGAATCTTTCACAAGTGTGGGGTGGTCTTCCAGAGTCATTCCTTGTGGTTTATAAATTAGAATTGGATCAAAAGGCTCTTGCTGGATTTCTCGCACAAGAATGCTGACAGACATTGCATCATTTTCATGCCTTTTTATATGTCTGTCCAGAACAGACACTCGGATGTTTCGAACATCTTGATTTGATAGGAAATGTTTTCGTGATGCAGCTTGGGAAAAATCTTGCCGTTTTGCACGATGGCCAACTTTCTCTCTAACATCTGAAATGTTATACATGCATGGTGTCATCTAATTTGAAGTTTGCCAATCGAAACCATACCTTCAAGTATTCTTTCAGCAGGAATACCCTTGCTAACTTTCAGAGCCACTTCTCCTCGTATGCTTTTAGGCAGTGGAAGATGTGGTAGTTCTGCAACCCCTAGCTGGTGGTTGGTATGAGCCGTAATATACTGGACTTTCACATGATGGTCGAAATATTCATCCACATACATTCTAGATAGGCAGACATCATTTATCTTGCGGGTAGATTTTTGATGGAGTCTCTTTTGATCTGTTCTTCTCTCTGAGGAATTGTAATGATACTCACCATCGCGACAGCAAGAATAGTAGTAGGTGACCTTTATTGCTGTTTATGCAAATTACATTTAAAATAATAAATATGATTCTAATATGGTTACATTTACCATCAGTAGCTTTTGGCTGATAGGAAGTTTGTCGCTGTATGTATGTGGTGTATGTTGTTTCCTCCTCCAATCCTTTCCACTTGTGAAACTCTTCAATTGAATCAAATTTGAGGTTCTTTGTTCCTGCATTTGTAAGTGGAACCCAGGGGTGTATTTAGGGGGGGGCGGGGGGGGGCATACGCCCCCCCTTGTATCATTCTCGCCCCCCCCCCTTGAAATTAGACACCACCCTTATACATTACATACACCATCATTGTATCATTCTCGCCCCCCCTTATTTTTCCATATCTGAAGTTCGCCCCCCCTTGGCAAAATTTCTGTATACAACCCTGGGAACCCATTGAAACCAGTATTTGTTTTGTCCTTAACCGATTATTGATGATAGACGCAGATCTGTCTACGCATGCCCAACGCTATGCGCTGCTTTATTAAAATAGAATCAAACCTACATCCGGTTAGGGTATTTGGAAAGCAAAATTGAAGACTGCCGAAATTTTGAAGCTTCTCCAAAGTCTTTGGGTTTGGATCTTTACTCCAGTTTCTGGAAGCTCTTTTGTATCCAATATATATACTACATGTGTCTCTATTTAGCCATGGGTATACAACAGGTATAGACATTATATATACTACATGTGTCTCTATTTAGCCATGGAGTACAACAAGTATAGATATATTATATATACTACATCTAGCACACTCCTGACCTAGATACATCTAGCACACTCCTGACCTAGATATATCTAGCACACTCCTGACCTAGATACATCTAGCACACTCCTGACCTAGATACATCTAGCACACTCCTGACCTAGATACACATAGCACACTCCTGACCTAGATACATCTAGCACACTCCTGACCTAGATACATCTAGCACACTCCTGACCTAGATACACCTAGCACACTCCTGACCTAGATACACCTAGCACACTCCTGACCTAGATACACCTAGCACACTCCTGACCTAGATACATCTAGCACACTCCTGACCTAGATACACCTAGCACAGCTCAGGTCTTTACTATCAAATTGTCGACTTCCCTACACCATCTACACCATCATAGTTCTCTTGCAAATGTCACGTTTCTGCTGGATGGAGAGCACCTTCTTTTTCTTTTTACCTCGAAACTCCATCATGTTGTTGGTGGCTACAAGTAAACTGGCCGCACATGATCGACGTTCAAATTATTCCCTTTTTTTCTCGTTCGGATAATTGACAGTTTGGTTGATTGACGTTCGGATAATCGAGGTTCCACTGTAGTTCACTATTTAAAGGATCACTATCATGGGTTCCATACTCATCCATATGCATTTAGTTTGAATAGTAGTTCTAGCTTCTAATAATAACTTCAGAGTGCACATTATTTGGATAGCTTGTAATTATAACTTCAATGCCTAGTCTACTAAATAATCCTTCAATGCATCTCAGTTCAAGCACATTGCATTGGATTTAACAAAAAAGAATTCAGGTTGTACTAGGCAAGCTGCTGAGTCTATGCTAGTGATCCTTACCATGTTTGATGCTAATAATAACTAGAGCTGACAAAATTATAGTATACCTACGGTTATATTTACCCAGTGAATCGTCGTGTGATGACTGACAATGACCCAACAAGAGTTTCATGGTACGGAATGGAGACAAGTCACACTTGAATGGGCAGAAGAAGCGGCTAGCTTGTTTCTTGGTGTTCATTTCAAACTGATGTTCTTGTTCCAGGTGTGAGGACAGTCGATCTCTCCGTGAAAAGAATTTTCCACATGCTATACAGGAAAACTTCTCTTGCAATGCTTATGTGTGTATGTGTTAGTTGTATGTGTTAGTTTAATAATACAAGTATATATTCATGGATTAACATTTTTAATTTTGTTACCGTTGTCATGGTCACTTCTTGTATTGAGATCTAGATATTGTAGATAATCAATAATTATGGATTATACGTATGTTTTTGGTATTTACCATTGTCTGGGGCGTTTCGTGCCATAAGATCTAGATAATCATATATACGGATGTATATAGCATATATAAGTAAGAATTATGCACAATCTTGGAATTCTTGTTACCATTGTCTGGGACACTTCCTGCCTCTAGAGGCTCTGCCTTGACCAAGAGATATCCTGGGGAAAAAAGAATTGTTTTTGGCCTTCATGGGTTTACAAGGACAAGGGGGTGGTGCTTGGGGATGTCCCCTACAATTTCTGGGAAAACCAAATGAATACAAATTAGGCTATAATGCTCAAACTTAGTGATTAACACCCCTTAAAATTAACACCCCTGTCTATGGCCTTGTTCAGTTATAATAAATTTGTTACCAATGTCTGGGGCACTTCCTGCCCTGAAGATCATAATCATCATTGGACACATATTATTCTTGTAATTCCTGTTACCATTATCTGGGTCACTTCCTGCTTCAAGATCTAAAGATTCTGCACCAGCTACTAAGGGAAGCCCTGGGTCTTCAGCTGTTCTGGAAGCCATGCTACACTCCCGCCAGTTGAGCGGTTTCTGAAAAGGTCAACGTGCAAATGTTATGCGCATGCGCTAACGAGGACACGGCGCTTGAAAAGGTTAGAGTTCATTTGTCATCTCGCTACATAACGGGACTCATTCTTCACGCGGACGCCAATTGCGTCAATAAGTGAAGTCGTATAATTTATTGGCATTCACTTGTCACTGAGTCTATTAGAAGTAGGTCATAAAATTAGCGTGTGTCCGCTTGCATGTGACGTAGTACCTGCAAAATCGAGAGTGCTTTCTTTGATTGTTGATATCGACAAAAAAAATCTTTTGTTACTCTACCCGCTAGATTTTAGCCTAATGACCTAGCAATCATTACTAGCTAGTATAGAACCCATAAGCTTCCATTTTTACTTCCCTGGATAACTTTTTATAGCAATCTTTAAAATTCCTTCATTCTTGAACTCAGCGCATTATTTTCTTTAATGTGATATATAGTTTGACTATCTTGCAGTTAATTAGATAGCGAGAAATAATTTTTCTATGGAAATACAACTTAAAAAAACTGTAGTTGTCGCTTGTTACTATGGTTACCCGCGTGGAAATTATTATTATAATAATAATAATAAATATACATTATTACATTGTTACGAAATATCACGAGTCTGTGGCTAGTATTTCCACGAGTGCCGCAGGCACGAGTGAAAATACCGGCCAATCAGACGAGTGATATTTCACCGTATCCATTTAATAATGTATTTATCATGGGACTGAGGATGCGCAAACCTTTACTGAGCATGCGCATATCGTATAGGTAATAACAAGTACGCGATATGGTAAAATATCACAGTAGTTCTATTAGTACTATTCTCTATGAGTGGAGTAGATAGCTACATGATAATAATTATTATTATTATTATCACTTTACAGTACACATAATTTATATATAGAAATATGAGTGATGACCATGATTAGGGAGAAAGAGTACTGATGGTCTACAAGTCAAAATCAGGAAAGTTTAGTTAATGCCATCTCTTTTTGTTTACTAGCTTTGCTAGCTTAGTTTGTTTTCTTTTGAGTGGTTATTAAGTTGAGATGGAAGAGAGGCCAACTAAATGGATAAGAAAGAAGCACTTTCTAGTCCGTGCAACTCTAATGTGATCCTCCAACTACCCAAAACTTCCACTGCTCTCAGTTTATCAATATCCACCGTCGCTGAAGCTGCTCTTGTGGAAGGAACCTCTAAGGGAACCTCTCAAGGAACCTCTAAATATGGAAGAAGAAAGCTCTAAAGTGGAAGAAAATCCAGCAGGTCTGGATCCTACTTCGTATTTGGCTGTCAATTTTACTCCCTCCTGTTCACTCTTCTGATGATGGTAATGAAACAGAAGGGAACCTACCGATAACTTCACAGAGGACCATGCTAAGGATGTGTATGATGAGTGGATTGCAAGTCAGCCAAAGTTAGTACAGAAAATGATTGGAGTGGTACTGATGGATACTTTTAGAATTCGCTTTGGGCTCAAACGTTGCTGCTGCCAAGGAGGCAGGGTTGGTGATAAGATTTAGTGACTGGTCGTTCGATCATGGAGAAGTGACTTTTATGACAATCATGGTGAATTTTCAGACTATCAAAGAGGAAAGCATTCACGACCATATGTTCTGGATGATAAAGAATGTCGTTTAAGTGCACAAACAAGGTTGCGCCAAAATGCTTATAAGAAAGGAATTCCAGTTATGACAGCTGCTAGATTTGCATGTTGGGTGAATAACGATTTACTTCCAAACTCACATCTCTCTCCTGGCTTTTCCCGTTCTATCACCCTACGCACTGCATGTAAATGATTGTATGATCTTGGGTTTCACCCAACACCATATCACAAAGGTGTCTACATGGATGGCCACAAAAGACAAGATGTCATTGAGTACAGGAAACTTTACCTGAGAAAATTGGCAATCTTGGCAAGTACCCATTTACCTCCTCCACTATGTACTGGAGGTAGTTTGCAAGAAGGTATTGGCTCGACTACTGCAATACAGAAACTTGTTCTTATCTACCATGATGAGTCAACATTCCATGCCAATGAGGGACCCCATCATGGCAGTGAGCAGAGATAGGAAAGCTCACCATTCGTCCAAAATCAACTGGACGTGGAATAATGGTCAGCGATTTTATCATTGAGCATGATGGCTGTCTGAATCTCTCTGAGGATGAGTAGCACTTACAATCTACCCAGCAATTCCAAAGAAGCATGCATTTTCTTTAAGTATTGAGCTCAGACTGAAGACTATTGGAACTTTGAGAAATTCTTAGTGAAAGTCGAAAATGTTGTTCAAATGGCAGAGGTCAAGTACCCAAGAGAAACACATTCATTGGTATTTATTTTTCACCAAAGTTCTGGACACACTGCTTATCCTGAAGATGCACATGTACATTGTATGAATGTTAGTGATGGTGGTAAGCAGCCGAGGTGAAGAGACACAATAATTATGGAATGAACAACCACAGACAATGAATTTAAGTAGTGGTCAACCAAAGGGCTATCAGGCGATCCTTGAAGAGCGTGGTATTGACACTTCCTGAATGGTCAAGGCTGACATGGTAAAAATATTTGAAGAGATGCATGATTTCAAGGTTCAAAAAACGAGTGTTGAAGAGCCTATTAAGCACAGATACCAAAATATCATTGTGAACTAAACCCTGGTTTGCGGGCAAGCAAAGCGGCACACTTGGTCTACATTTCCAGCACTTGAAAAAGCCATCATTCCTGCCCTTAACTCTGTTAAAGTCGTAAGTAATACTGCAGAGTTAGGGAGTATTATCTCGGAGCTGTTGAAGTTGAAATTGCTGTAAAAGAATAGTCACATCGCCGTATTTCAGAAACTGAAAGTCAATTAAAAAATTGCCTTTACAGAACTTGAGTATTACCCCATTTCAAACAGTTTCTGTAACTATATTACGGGAAACTAACATTCCTAAATTACTGTTTTTATAAAATACTCTATAAAAATTCTCTCATTGATAATATTTATTCATTGAAAAGAAATTATGAAAAATTGCTTTACAGAAAGTTTATAATAGTGATGTAAAACTAGCATTAAAAGATCATTTCTTTAGTCCACCAAAACTTGAGAAGTCACTATTTTTTTATATAACGAGTATATACATGCCTGAGCTAATTAATATTCATGAGATGTAACCATGGTAACACAAAATTCCACCATTTAATATTTGATTTTCCTAAATGTCACATACAAAAATAAAAATTCAAAAGCATACACGTATGCAAATATGATTGATTTAATGCATCCAGTAATCGTGGAACATTATGGTTTCTTGTGAAGCTAACAAGGTTGCCTAATGCTGTGAGTTTTACTCTGGTAGCCACAAGTATGTGCACTTGTACTGATATCCGATGAAACAGATATCTGAAATCAGGACTACATAACCATCAGTAATAGTGAAGTTAATGGCAATCGTGGTAAACTTTCATTTCACATTGAATCCTTCCCAAAAGGAACAAGCAGGTCCCTGTATACATTCTGCTGACAGAGTTTGCCTCAGTTTGGCTTTATCGTTTTGGAAATGGTGATGGTTGTATCTTGCACTGGTGCAATAGGATATCTGTGCTTGTGTTGGAGTAATGGAATGAAGAGAATACTTGTATTGTTTTTTTTTGTGTGGGAGGGGGGATATAAACGAAATGATGACCTGTTAACAAACTTTGTATCTTTATAGATAATATTTGTAAGGAGAGAGAGTAGGCAAGGAGCTAACTTAACCAGCCAATCTTTGTGAATTGAACACACACAAATGATTACTTACCACTGGCAAAGAAATGGACAGGTTCAACCTTCAGCTGTAATTAGGAGGCAATGCTATCAAGATGGCTAGAGAAAACAAAAATGATTCGGATCTATATATTCCCAAAGCCTTGTTTGCCTACCGAATGGCGCTCCATGAATCTGTATCCTTTTCGTGTCATAATTTTCAGCCAACCACGGCACTCAAATAATTATTGCATCCCTGTGGTCGGCTGAAAATTGCCCTATGACCCTTACGGCATATTCGAGAGCACATCTGCCAGTTTAACGTATCTAAGGCCCAAAAACAACTCGACAGCCTTCAGCAAGTTGCCATAGAAACAATTAAGCTATAAACAGAAAACAAATTGTTAGCTAGTTAACAAGATCAATGGCGCTTCTAAGCTTGCCTTAACGTCGAGTGGTAGTTTATCAATTGAATGGTCAGAAAGAACAACAAATCTAAGCTTCACCATTGCCAATACCAAGTTTTAATCGTCAAATAGGGTGAGGTATAATATGTGCGTGAACTATTTGATGGCGCGAAGAAATACGGTAACTAGAACAAAAGATTCATAGAGAGAAGAAAGAAAAATAGGTACACGGGAAGTGAGTATGGTACTGCTTATGTGGAAAAGAGAACTATGCTTATAAAGAAGCTAACATGATTGAATACACAGTGGGTTTATTCTGGAAGTCCGAAGTATGTGCCACTCTGTTATCTGAATTATACTTAAATACATATATTATAGTAAAGATAATTAGATAGGGTCAAAATTAATACATTTTCAGGAAATCCTTCCCAACAGTAGCAAGCAGACCTCTGTATAAACTAGGTTAAAGCAGTGCTTAGTGTGGCTTAATACGATGATGACTGCATCCTGCACTGACAGAAGAGAATATTGTGTGAGAGTGTGCGTGTGTGCAAATATAAACTAACATGTTACTTTGTATTACCAATCATTGTCTCTTTTATAGTCCTAATGTGTAACACTTGAGAGGAGAGAGAGGAGGCATGCATGAGAAGGCTTGGACATGAGAAAGAATTCATGTTGTATATAGGTGGATAACAACTTGCCATAAACACTGATAATACTGATGCAATGGGGAATCTATAGGATATGTTTTAGACATTATCTTACACAATACCTTATCAGATTTATTTGCTACTTATAAAAATATAAACTTCATTAAACCCACAGACAACATAAATTTAGAATTAGAACTATCACCAACTCAAATCAATACACAAAACTTGGCTATTTCCGTAAGACAGTTTATGAATTTCTTTAATACCATGCTTTAACTCTCTCTAGCTAAATAGCTACAAATTAAAAATCAAAATAAATTATAACTGTGTTTTACTTTTTACTGCTTTCTCTGCTAGTGCTTTCATCCACTGTTGAGAAGTTTCTTAGGCTCCAGCAAAGTTTCAACACTCCACCACTCCTTGTTTCTGTAAGGGAAGGAGTAACACAAAAGTTTGTCTTAACAAAACCTTAAAGATTGCCTAGAATCTTGAACTTCAAATGGACATTAAAGCAAGGCTTACTATTGTTTTCATAATCTTGTAGCCAAGAAGTCTCTTTACCTTATGGAAGTTGATAATCAAAGCTCTACAACCTTCAATCCAAATTTCGGGCAGTTTCATTTCTTCCTCACTGAATGACATCACATGAAATCAACTTCACTTCAACTATCATTTAATGATAACTAGATGCTGGAGTTTAATTCTGACACAGCAACTCTAATTATCAAAATACTATAATTATGGAGATGGAATATTTGTCATGATATGATATAGAAACTTTTTCCTGTCAATCTTTGTAGGTGGCATACTGCCACTCACTGTGGAATTAATTGGCTATATACATAGTTGGACGGATAATTGGATGAAGTCAGTAGAGGAGATATTAATTTTGATAATGATTGAGAGTATACTGAAGACACAATGCAGTCTTAGGGATACAAACTATCACTTTCCAGCTCTTCTCAGCTTCTGCATGGTCTTCACTTTGTGAATTCCTTCATAAACCAGTGCCTTATGCTCCGCATCATATGGGATGGTAAATTCTTTAAGATAAATGTGCAGTGGATATAAAGGAGTTTTGTTAAGACGACTTATCCCATTGATGATGGGAAGCATCATTTCACTAAGAGTGAGGTTGCATTACAAAATCACGATGACATCAATAATGTACTGAACAGTCATGTATTAGTCCTTCAGCTATTCTAGGCATAGAACAGAGTCTAGAGCAATGTAAACTAACAATATCAGGATTGCAAGCTAAAATAATTGGAATTTTTTTCATTTTCTTAGCTGGTATTCATTACAATTTGAAAAATAGAGCTATCCCTCAGGAGCGAATTCAATGTTATTGCTGTGCATGGCGTATGTATGTACTTATCAATCTATCTATTGGCGGAATATGGTAGCATTCTCTATTATGGTGTGACTCCATGATGGCCCCAAAACAATCTGCTAAAACTCACTTTGGCTGCTTCTTAGTATATAAATGTTGTCTTCAGCTCATTTTGTGAACTCAGAAATGTTTTGAGTGTACCTTAAATCCTTCACAAAGTTAGTAAATATGCATCCTAAAAAACATTAAAATCATGAATTTAGATCTTCAAGATCTTGGATCTAACAACGTACCAATCATTGCAGCCTAAAAATTCATGTATTTTGGCCTTCAAGATCTTGGATCTATCAATGCATCAATCAGTGTATGTATTGTTTTCTTCCCACATATAACTGGTGTATACTCTTTACACTGTTCATAATTTTACTACCAGAAGACTCCAAACTCTCCCAATGCATTACCACGATTGAATATGTTTCTTAATTTAGCACAATCTATCTCTGTGTTTTTCTCTTTCCTAACTTTGTAAAGTGTCCATTGGGTCATAGTTTTACTATCCAAAGACTTCCAATCAATTGCAGAAACTAACCTGTTCCTTGGCTAATCTGTTTGTCTGACACCAATGATTGGTAAATGGTTTTCACTGTCATAAACCCACTAGAGCACATGCAATACAGTCCAACTGAGCTGATTCAGCAAGCCGATGGATGTTTTAGCGAATAGCAATCAGTAGTTTTATGAGAATTAGTGAAAATATTTAAAAGCACATCAATCTATATCAGTTATAAGCATGGTCTAAGTTTCTGGTGTTATACTGGCTGATTTGTCATGACTATAAAAACAAGAACCAATAGAAACAAGTCAAATTTAAAATATTGTAAGACAAAAGAATATAGACTACAAATATTTATATGACATGAACTTGAATTTTTTACTCTCTCGATATTTTAGCTAGAGCATCTAGTCGAAACATCGAGAGAGAAAATATTCTTGATGAAGGCTAGAGCATCTAGTTCGAAACATTGAGATCCATAATTATTATAATGATTTTTGAGAAAGTCATTGCAATTTCATTATTTCAACTGAGAATTCATTGAGAGTATTAATGTGCCGAGATGAGTTACAATTGACAAGGGTTGAGGATAGTTTCTTAGATCTCATTCAATACAATATACAACACAATCCAAAACATTGGGGTTCTCCTCTCTCTCTTTTCAAGGGCCCCTCCATCCTGGATACAACACATCCTGGATACAACATACAAATCTATACATTACAAAGTAGATAAGTAACCAAAGGAAACATGTGTGTCCTAATTACAAACAAAAGATGTGAGTAGTTCCATTGTGGTACAACAGTTATCAACACCTATACCAAAAATATGTGATTGAGTTCAACAGTGTTACAACAATTAATACTGCTTTTCAAAAAAAAATCTGTATTTTATTTGGAATTCAATAATTATAGGTAAATGGTCTTTTGTCATTTGTGACAGTTCCAAGTAGAAATCAAATATTGAATACCTCAAGCTATTGCCTAATCTGTGTATAATTTCAAGACTCAATTTTGTCATCGGCACTTGACCTCAGCATCACACCTCTTGGCTGTGTATTACTAATTTTTAACATGCAACACATCGGATTTGTTTCATTTCTTTTCCGTTCTCTACTTCAGTGGGTAAAACAAGATAATCATTATTTTAACTAGCAATAGTAATTGATGCTACTGTGGAATAAAAACAATACTCACAGTAAATAGTTATTTAGTGTTTTCAGGCAGTTTTAATAAATATGGTTAGTAATTCGACATTATGGAACCACGTACAACTGCAGAAACCCTCCATCAGCTGTTTCTTGTGATTCCATCTGCCTAGTCAGCAAATATTTGTCTAACATCCAACAAGTCAAGGCCTCAGGAGAAAATGGCACCAATATTACATCTGATGTGTTGAGGATATCGTAACAACTGTAGGCCTTGTGGATTATGTTCATGTTGTTGAAGGCCTTGTGGATTATGCTAATGTTGTTGAAGGCCTTGTGGATTATGCTCATGTTGTTGAAGGCCTTGTGAATTAGTTGAACGCCTTGTGAATTATGCTCATGTTGTTGAAGGCCTTGTGGATTATGTTCATGTTATTGAAGGGCCTTGTGGATTATGCTCATGTTGTTGAAGTCCTTGTGAATTATGCTCATGTTGTTGAAGGCCTTGTGAATTATGCTCATGTTGTTGAAGTCCTTGTGAATTATGCTCATGTTGTTGAAGGCGTGGATTATGCTCATGTTGTTGAAGGCCTTGTGGATTATGCTCATGTTGTTGAATGCCTTGTAGATTATGCTCATGTTGTTGAAGGCCTTGTGAATTATGCTCATGTTGTTGTAGGCCTTGTAGATTATGCTCGTGTTGTTGAAGGCCCTGTGAATTATGATCTTGTTGTTGAAGGCCTTGTAGATTATGCTCATGTTGTTGTAGGCCTTGTGCATGTTGTTGTAGGCCTTGTAGATTATGCTCGTGTTGTTGAAGGCCCTGTGAGTTATGATCTTGTTGTTGAAGGCCTTGTAGATTATGCTCATGTTGTTGTAGGCCTTGTGCATGTTGTTGTAGGCCTTGTAGATTATGCTCGTGTTGTTGAAGGCCTTGTGGATTATGCTCATGTTGTTGAAGTCCTTGTGGATTATGCTCATGTTGTTGAAGTCCTTGTGGATTATGCTCATGTTGTGGAAGGCCTTGTGGATTATGCTCATGTTGTTGAAGGCCTTGTGGATTATGCTCATGTTGTTGAAGGCCTTGTGAATTATGCTCATGTTGTTGAAGGCCTTGTGGATTATGCTCATGTTGTTGAAGGCCTTGTGAATTATGCTCATGTTGTTGAAGGCCTTGTGAATTATGCTCATGTTGTTGAAGGCCTTGTGGATTATGCTCATGTTGTTGAAGGCCTTGTGGATTATGCTCATGTTGTTGAAGGCCTTGTGGATTATGCTCATGTTGTTGAAGGCCTTGTAGATTATGCTCATGTTGTTGTAGGCCTTGTGCATGTTGTTGTAGGCCTTGTAGATTATGCTCGTGTTGTTGAAGGCCCTGTGAGTTATGATCTTGTTGTTGAAGGCCTTGTAGATTATGCTCATGTTGTTGTAGGCCTTGTGCATGTTGTTGTAGGCCTTGTAGATTATGCTCGTGTTGTTGAAGGCCTTGTGGATTATGCTCATGTTGTTGAAGTCCTTGTGGATTATGCTCATGTTGTTGAAGTCCTTGTGGATTATGCTCATGTTGTGGAAGGCCTTGTGGATTATGCTCATGTTGTTGAAGGCCTTGTGGATTATGCTCATGTTGTTGAAGGCCTTGTGAATTATGCTCATGTTGTTGAAGGCCTTGTGGATTATGCTCATGTTGTTGAAGGCCTTGTGAATTATGCTCATGTTGTTGAAGGCCTTGTGAATTATGCTCATGTTGTTGAAGGCCTTGTGGATTATGCTCATGTTGTTGAAGGCCTTGTGGATTATGCTCATGTTGTTGAAGGCCTTGTGGATTATGCTCATGTTGTTGAAGGCCTTGTGGATTATGCTTGTGTTGTTGTGCCTACATGCAATGAAGTACTCACTTACACAGCTAACTGTTTCTGGAAAGTCAAATGGGTTGAACATGATGTTTTTAGTGACTAATTCTGTTCAATGACTAGCCAGCGGAGTGTAATGGTTACAAAATCTCCAATCCTCATATAGATAGCTTTTATTTAACCTGGTCTCTCAGTGTTGTATAAATGATCAGCTCGCTGCTTGTCAATCCAAAGTGCATGGTGGAGCTCAAAAGCAGTTTGATCTTGCCTTTACCTGTGTGTCCCAAACCAGATCCACTATATATTCTGCATAACCATTGATGATAATTTATATGCATTCACTTGATGGTTAAAAAAGATAGGCTTATTTTTAACTATACACATGCATATACATATACTATATATATTGAAATCATGGTTGTATAAATGCCCCTCAATGATCAGGATTTTATGAAGTAGCTGTCAGGATGCATGGAGTTATGGTGATAGTTAAATAGCGAGAGTTACAAGTGAGAGTTGCAAGTGAGAGGCTCGAGTATTACACAAAAACTGCCTTGACTACGTAAACATGACAACTGAACATGTGATCCAGAGTTCTGTGGTTAACAATAATGATGATGCAATCTAATGATGTAATGAATAATGATGCGATGATAATGAGAAGTTTAGTTAACTACATTACCCCCCCCCCCCCCCCCCCCCCCCAAGTTTCTTACGACATGTATGATGTGAAATATTGGGGAAAGTGGACACGACCTCCCGACCGGGCTGTTTGATATTGTGTGGCGTTCAAGGATGAAGTTTGTGGTTCGGGATGTAGGTTGTCATCATCGATGTGAGCTGGTTTAAGGCGATAAACCGAGACAGTCTCTTTTCGACCATTGATATTGACGGTGAAATATTTGTCAGTATGTTTAATTACTCGATAGGGTCTATCATAATGGAGGCTGAAGTGGCTTGCGTACAGCATCATGTCGAATAAAAATGTGTGTGGTAGTTGACAGATCATTAGCGATGTTACTGTTCCTTTGGGTAGGACGGGCTGGGTGGGGTCGAATAGTTTGCATGTGGGTTTTGAGTTTGGATAAGTAGTCTGAAGGGTCTGGAAGAGAGGTTATTGGAGAGG
The DNA here is from genome assembly GCA_028752905.1 of Cladorhizidae sp. MBARI D1340-BT2. Lineage (NCBI taxonomy): Eukaryota > Metazoa > Porifera > Demospongiae > Poecilosclerida > Cladorhizidae > Cladorhizidae sp. MBARI D1340-BT2. The sequence continues at coordinate 31,484,885 of JAQNBH010000002.1, read as the reverse complement.
GAGTGAAAAATTGTCCAGGGAGACAGAGAGTAATACCATACAACATCTCTGCGGCAGTCGAGGATATCTCTTCCTTGAGAGCAGTTCGAATACCAAGGAGCACGAGTGGAAGGGAATCCATCCATGAGTCAGGTTCGGGTTGTGCTTTCAAGGCAGCCTTCAGATGTCGATGAAACCTCTCGACCATGCCGTTGGTTTGTGGGTGGTAAGAGGTAGTTCGAGCACATTTGGATCCAAGGAGAGTCATGAGAGTGTCCCACAACCGAGACTCAAACTGACGACCACGATCAGTGACATGGTGGATGGTACACAAAAGCGAGCGATCCAGCCACTAAGAAAAGCTTGAGCAACATTCAGCAGTGATGTTAGTGAGGAGAATGGCCTCGTGAAACAGTCAACACAGGTCAGCAGGTAGGTCAATCCTCGTGACGGTGGAAGTGGTCCAATTAGATCTATGTGGATAACGTCAAAACGAGCGTCAGGGGTTGGAAAGAGTGAAAGTGGGGCGGTGAATTGTCTCTGGATCTTGGCATGTTGGCACTGTACACAGGTGCGAGTCCATTGGCGAACATCAGCGTTAATACCAGGCCATACGAACCGGGCTGTGATGAGTTTCTGGGTTGCTCATATTCCTGGATGGGAGAGACCATTAAGGGAATCAAACACAGTGTGTCGCCATGCCAGTGGGACAAAAGGACGTTGTGTGCCTGTAGACGGATCGCAGTAAAGTGGTTCGCTGGAGTTGGCCAATGGGACAGCTTCTACAACCAGTGTGGAAAATGGGGAGGATTGAAGTGACGGATCTGTGGGTCAGTTGTCTGTGTCTTGGCCACAACCACAAAGTCCACGGCAGGTGTTTGGCCAGATAGTAGGGCATTAGTTTCAATCCATGAAAGGGCATCAGCTAGTACGTTTTCCGATCCATGTACGTGATGGATGGTGGAGGTGAATTGTGAGATGTAGTCGAGCTGACGGGCCTGACGAGGAGAGTGTCGATCGGAGCGAGTGTTCAGTGCAAATGTCAGGGGTTTGTGATCTGTGAGTACATGGAAATGTTGGCCTTCTAGGAAATAATGGAAGCATTTGATCGGCAAATACACAGCCAGTAATTCTCTGTCAAAGGTATGTCTCCGCAGGTGTAATCTTTCTGGAGAAAAAGGAGAGGGATGCCAGGTACCATTGATATACTGCTGACGACTGCTCCCATAGCAGTATCAGATGCATCGGTCATGAGACATGTGGGGGCATCAGGTTTGGGGTATAAGAGGAGGCTAGGGCTTCCTTCGTGGCATTGAAGGCAGCCAGGATGTCTCCATTCCATGTGAGCGTCTCAGATTTAGGCTTAGAGGAAGTAAGAAGAGCATGTAAGGGTTGCATCAGATCAGCACAGTGAGGGAGAAATCGATGGTAAAAGTTCACAAGTCCAATGAATTGACGCAACTGTCTCTGAGACTGGGGCTGAGGAAAGTCACTAAGAGCCTGGACTTTCTCTGGTAGAGGAGTGATACCATAGTCGTTGATATGATGACCGAGAAAATCCAGTTCTTTGACAACAAATTTGTACTTGTTAGGGTTTATGACAAAGCTGTGTGTAGAGAATCTGTCAAAAACCGTACGTAAGTCCTGAAGGTGTTGTTCTGGAGTGGTACTGGCAATGAGGACATAGTTAATGTAGACGTATACAGAAGGGACACCATGGAGGACTTGATCCATGAACTGCTGGAATGTCTGTGCAGCATTTCTGAGGCCGAAAGGCATTCGTACAAACTCAAACAAGCCGAATGGAGTTGTGATAGCGGTCTTGGGTACATCGCCAGTTTGACTGGGATTTGATAGCAGGCACGCATGAAATCTAGTTTGGAGAAGATGCTAGCACATTGTAAAGACGAGGAGAAGTCATGGATATGGGGGACCGGATAGCGATCGGGAACAGTAGACCGGTTCAAGGCACGATAATCCCCACAGGGACACCAATCGCCATCAGTCTTTTGGGGGGACCATATGTGGTGGTGAGGACCAGGCACTGGAGGAGGGCCAATCTGAAGCATGTGTTCGAATTCTTGCTTGGCAGCACGGAGACGGTCTGGTGCCAGGTGCCTGGGATGGGCTGAGGCTGTGGTCTCTATATGGTGGTGACATCGTGTTTGACAGGAGTATCTGGTGAGCAGATTTGAGTGAGGCTGGGAAACTCTGACAGCAGAGTGATGTATGCATCCTTAGGGGAAATGGTCGGGCTAGAAGAGAGGTTGGCCGAGAGAATGCCCTGAATGCGCAGATGAATGTGGGTGTCCACTAACTGACGTTGCTTTATGTCAACTATCAGTCCAAAGTTTCTTAGGAAATCAGCACCAAGGATAGGCTTCTGCACATCGGCAATGATGAAAATCCATGGTAAAGATGGTCTAAGTCCGAGGTTGAGTGTGAGTGAGCATTTTCCGTATGTTCAAATGGGGCTATTGTTCACTGCCATGAGTATGAGCTTGTCTGGTGAGTGTCGCCGGTCAGCAGTAGAGGGAGGGATGACACTTACTTCAGATCCTATATCAACGAGAAAACGTGTGCATGTGTCAGTATCACTTACAAAGAATAGGTGACTTAGAGGAGCGCCGGTAACGTCTGTCACCGCTAGCGTCCGGCCTGGTAGTTTCCCCAACTGCAAGGGTCCTTGCATTTCTAGGCGGCTTCACCATACTTGGTATGGTACCAGCAGAGGGCACCGCCGTCTGATAGAGGATTCTCTGGGGCTGGTGTCATGGTCTTGACAATGGTCTGGTCTGGACGTGCGACGGCAAGAACAAGTAGCTATGAGGTCAGCCAGGCATGCTACTTCCTCACAGAGTTTCTTGACCTCAGCAGTATCCGTGTGAGTGTCAGAAATTGCTGCAATGGTGGGTGTGGCAACTTTCAGTACCTTGTCTGCCATGTCTGTGAGTTTTTGGAGGTTCATGGAGGTGTCAGCAGAGGCTAGAACCATCCTGACATTGGGAGGTAGTCTCTGGAGGAATGAGTTGGCGTCAGCGGATGTGCCGAGCCTGTATCCAAGGAGTTGCTGCATGCGTCGGAGAAGCTGTGCGGGTTTTTGGTTGCCAAGTTCTTCCCCACTGATCAGTCGCTGGAGCTTGCATTGCTCCAAGGCGGCAATACGCTTGACCAGTTCTGCCTTGAGAGTGTCGTATGTCGTAGGGGTTGTCAGCGGGAGGCTTGAGTAGAAAGTCCCTGATTCCATTGCAAAACTGGGACTATGGGAGCTAATGACATATTCAAATCGTGTTTTCTGAGCGGTGATACCTCTGGTGGTGAACTGGGCCTCAACCTGGGCAAACCAAACTTCAGGATCAGCGGGCCAGAAGGGTGGTAGTTTGACACTGGCAGCAGCAACGGTAGGGGGTAGTACGAGGGCAGCGGGTGAGTCAAGTTCGTGAGCCATAAAGGATGGAAGAATGTTGTCAAGTGTTCGGCTCGCGTCGGGGTCACCAATATATTGATAGTTTAATAACGAGAGTTACAAGTGAGAGTTGAAAGTGAGAGGCTCGAGTATTACACAAAAACTGCCTTGACTATGTAAACATGACAACTGAACATGTGATCCAGAGTTATGTGGTTAACAATAATGATGATGTAATCTAATGATGTAATGAATAATGATGCGATGATAATGATGAAATGATTAAAGTTTAGTTCACTACAGAGTGCAAGACTACCACATGATGCTCATCACTCTGGTTTGGAGTGAGCTTTGGCAGGAGCATGAAGTGTGCAAGAAAATGTTTACAAGCATGTGATCTCTGGCATCAAGGCACTGGACAATAGTGCCAAAAGCGCTTGTAATCGTGGGAGAACTGGTTGAGAGTTGGCTGTTGCTGTGCATAACACACTAAACGGTGTGTCTTCTCGGGGAAATGGGTAATTCTATTTTTACCAACCTTTGTAGTGTTTCAGGCCAAGTTGGAGAGGAATAACTATCAGCCATGGGCAAACCACTATCATATTAAATCCTAGCACGGATTTCAGATAAATCTGCAGTGTATTACGACTGAATAAAAAAGTAGATCAATGGTTATGGAAGACAAAATTAATTAATAAGTCGAAGACATCTTTCTTACTTGTAAAAGTCCCAAGGTGTTCTTATGATTCAGGATATTCCCAAGCAATAATTAATAACATTTCATTAATGTAGTCAGTATTCTAATACCCTGGAGAAGATTAATTAGTACTGTATCTAGATTATAGTCACAAACATAATTATAGGTCATGAGATAATTAATGTATCTAGTAGCATATTATATTCTACTCCTGACAAGATTTATTAAAACATGAGAAAATTGTTCAAGACCAATTGAAGTTCTCCTTTTTAATAGTTAAGGTTTTTGCAATGTTTTTATGCTAACCAAAAGCTAACGATCAAATTAACTGCTCTACAAACAAGAAATAATTACAGCCCAAATTAAAAAAGCTGTTTGAGCAGGTCGAGTTGCAGACTGAGTAGGTGAAGCTGCAGACTGAGTAGTTTGAGCTACAGACTGTGGTTCAACTATAAACTGAGTAGTTTCAGGTGTAGAATTAGTAGTAGATTCTGTAGTAGGTCGTGTTGTAGGCTGAGTTGCAGGTTGAGTTGGTTGAGTTGGTTCAGTTGTAGGCTGAGCATCTGTAACCATAGTGAACCTTGACTCACATACTCCTGGGGGAGTGATTTCACACCTTTGCCAGACAGCATCTTCCACAGTTACCTTCTCATACACAAATGTGTTCAAGCAACAACCCAATTTTCTATTTAAGGTTGTTAATGCATTTTCGCAATATGCAGAGCAACTGGATATTGAAACACAGTTTCCTATTACCATATTTAACTGAGAATAATCTGCAATATTTTCAGCACAGTACTGCCCATTTCCATAACTGCAGATAAGTTCAATATCACTTATGAATTCAGGGCAATTGTCCACATTCACTGAATCAAGGACCGGCTGTATATTTTCCAATGCACAATAGAACTCCCTAACAGTGATAATAAAACTTTGATCAGATGAACAGGACTCTTTATCTTCAGCACTAGAAACATTGAGTGAGGGAGGACATTCGGCAGGAAAGGATAATCCACAGGTGGAAAAAAAAGGTTGAATATATGCATATTTAGCAAGACAGCAGCCATAATTGTTAACTAATGCAACCAAACTAGCAACACACAATGCAGAACAAGAGACAAAAGAGAGGCAATAGCTTGGAAATTCCACATATTCAATTAGGATGCAGTAATCAACATTGGAATTATGACGACATCTTCTTTCAATTTCTGTGGGTTCACCAAATTCTTTATCCCCGCACTGGTTGGCTGCATTAATGTATTTTTGTGCAAAAGAAGGTTGACATATTGCTCTGGTTATCTCAATTTGGCATTGCTTATTATAGTCCTCGATAATTTTTATGGGAATCCTGCTCGAAGATGTCTGGCGTTTTGAGATGGTAGCCGAAAACAATTGTTTCCCAGTCAACATTTGGTTTTTACTGACAGTGTAGATAACTAAAGAGCAGATAACCAAAGAGCATAATATTGGCACAAGTTTGACGATGATCATCACGTTATTCTGCAGGTAAGTCAGCGCGAGCGATAGTAAAAGGCTCTTTGGGAATTGGACACGATTACTTGCGTTTGTCGTTAATTAGCGTCAAGCGTGTGCGTATTGTTAACGCTGTGACGCCAATTGCGTCAATAAGCCTTCCACTATAATTATTGGGACTCACTTGTCTCCCGAGAAAAATCTCTGTTGGAAAGTAGTTCATAAAATTAGCGTATGTCCGCTTGTATGCGTAGTAACTGGAGTGCTTTCTTTGATTGTCGATATCGACACAATTAAAATGGAATGTATTTTGTTTCTCTACCTCGCTAGATTTTAGGCTAATGACCTAGCTAGCTAGTAGTCATTTTCAAGATCTAGGATGGCAGGCAGTGATTTTCTCTAAAAGCACTTTCACTTTATATGTTGCTTTCAGCTCTATTAATACACTCTATTAATTCCACACTGTCAATCTCGCCATTTCAAAGAGAACACTTGCCTAGATAAACCTCTCTATTTCAGTGTCTGCAATGTTATTCCAGTAGAGTAGGGTAGATACAAACTTGCTAGCCAAGAGCTTGACCTTTTGGTAATGTCTTCCCATTTATGCTGCTATGTGAAACCCACACGGGCATGGCTACCGTCTCTAAAGAGTTAGTGGTGAGTAAAGGTGTGATGGAGAGAGACTGACAATAATCTATATAATAATATGCCTTGTTATTATTAATATCATTATTATTATTATTTTGCTATGTCAAAGCCTGCCCTCAAGCATACACTTTCCTTATGTAGTCGAAAACTAGAGATACCAAGTTAGCTGTCCAGTACTGATGGGCCACCCCATATGGAGTTGGAATGTGTAGAGGAAATTGTCCATGTCATTGCTGTACTGGATCTTAGCATGTTCGGGCACACCCTTTCCAGTCCTCCTGGCTTATTTGTTGTCCGACATCTGATTTGTGACTAGCTTAATTCTCGTCCTCTAAATATTTTCTTCCTACCATCTCCGTTCATCTTCCTGGTGACATCTCTCCACATCTCTCCTCCTCCCTGCAGCACCTGTTGTTTTGTTCCTCTCCTCCTCCTCCTCTTGTCTGATCTGCATTACTCTGTCCTTCTCACGTCGACGTTGATCGTCCTCTTGTTGTTGTGCTTCCTGTTCTTCCCTCTGAGTTTTCTGCTTGGCTCGGTATCATTTCTGCTCCTTTCTATGATATCCAGATCTTCCTTGTAGTATTCCTTCTCTCTGTTGTACCTCTTGTTGTCCTCTTCTCTCCTCCATCTGTTGTCTTCATCGTCGCTCTTCATCCTCCCTGTATCAAGCATCCATTTGGCACTGCGTCTTGCTTATGGCCTATGCTATGGATAGAGCATCGCTGGAGCAGGGTGGCCACTCCATTACTGCATCAGAAGCCAGAGATGCCTCTCTCTCCTCTTCTCCCTCTGAACTGCTGAGGTTGGGCTCTTTCGCCTGAGTGCATTGTAATTTCCGTGACATTGTCTGTTGTCTGAAATACTGTTTGTCTTGACCATAACCATCTGAAAGGAAGAAACAATGAGTGTTAGTAGAACTGTTGTAGCCGGTGCAAGTATCGTTACTTAGAAGGCTAACAAATTGACAATAGCTTCATTTCAACTAAACTCAATCAACAAGACATGTCACTCGAATCAATAAAATGCAAAGGTCTAAGGTCATCATTACAGAGTTGAGTTTGGTAGGGGATGTCAAGTATGGAGTCGCTACAGGACCCCCCCCCCCCCACCAGTATAACGGTCAGGAGGTCGAATTGGTCGTCCACTGCGTGTAGTGGGAAACGGTGCCACTGTTGGAGGAGGAGACACACAAGTTTCTCCGAGGGGAAGTGGAGAGAGCTGAGAGGTGCTGAACTCTTCATACAAACGGGCTGGCTTAAGTCGGTCGATGGAGACTGTGTCTGTGCGTCCCTGAAGAGCCAGCTTTAAAAACTTGTCGTACCTTTCTAGGACGAGAAAGGGTCCATCATACTGACACTGGAGAGGTTTGCGGTGGGCATCATGATGGAGGAAAACGAACTTGCATGTCTGTAATTCATCAGGTACTCTGGTAGAGCAATATCCGTGGTGGACTGTCGGAGTGGCCTTAAGATTGTGCATCGATTCCCGCAGGCGAGAAAGCAGAGCAGTTGGATCTGAAGGTTGGTTTACAGTTGTGGTTGATTCGGAGAAAAAATCTCCTGGCAGTCGAAGCGTCGTTCCGTAGACCAGTTCGGCAGAAGAGCAGTTGAGGTCATCCTTGGGAGCTATGCGGATTCCCAGTAGGACCAGAGGTAATTCATCCATCCAATTCTGGTCCTGGAGTCGTGCTCGGAGGCATCCCTTCAGTTGTCTGTGGAGTCGTTTCACAATGCCGTTGGATTGCGGGTGGTAAGCCGTGGTGTGGTGCACCTGCACTCCCAGGAGGAAATTGGGTTGGGCCCAGAGGTCTGAAGTGAACTGCCGGCCGCGGTCTGAGGTAATACTGGTGGGAACACCGAAGCGGGAGATCCAGGAGTGCAACAAAGCCCGTGCGCATGTTGCAGCAGTTGCGTCAGTCATTGGAATGGCCTCCGGCTACCGTGTGAAACGGTCGATGATGCTTGTGTAACCCTGCGAAGTTGGGAGTGGGCCAACGATATCAACGTGGATGTGGGCAAAACGCCGATCTGGTGTATGAAACTGTTGGAGAGGTGCTGATACGTGCTGTTGGACCTTAGCTTGTTGGCATGGAATGCAGGTACGTGTCCATGCTCCGACGTCTTTGTGAAGGCCGTGCCAGATGAAACGGGTGGCCATCAGTCGTCGTGTTGTACGGATGCCGGGGTGTGAGAGCCAATGTATGGTATCAAAGAGCTTTCGCCTCCAGGAGGGGGGGACAATGGGGCGTGGTTGTTGGGTGGAGACATCACACAAAATTGTTTCAGAGGTGCCCTCGAGGGCAACATCTTCCAGAACCAGGCCAGTGATGGCTGTGCGGTAAGCTTGGACTGCTTCGTCGGCTGCCTGTTCCTGGGCAAGTTCTGCATAGTTGATCTTCTCGGTGTGGGCTAGGGCTGAGATGATGGAGGGTCTGGTGTCATTAAGCTGGATCCGGGATGGGGCGTCAGCTACCATATTATCCTTCCCACGGATATGTCTGAAGTCTGTGGTGAACTCTGCCACGAAAGATAGGTGTCGTGTTTGTCGTGGTGAGCGGTCAGTGTCATTCCCAAATGCAAAAGTGAGGGGCTTGTGATCGGTGTAGACGTGAAAAACTCTGCCCTCGAGGAGATGGCGAAAGTGCTTGATGGAGAGATAGGAAGCAAGGAGTTCCCAATCAAATGTGCTGTATCTCGTCTCAGCAGGTGTTAGTTTACGTGAGAAAAAGGCTAGGGGCTTCCACTCTCCGTCCTGAAACTGTTCCAGCGATGCACCGATGGCTGAGCCGGAAGCATCTACTATGATGCTGGTAGTAGCGGCCTGGTCTGGGTGGATAAGTAGAGTAGCATTTGCCAGGGCGTCCTTAGCTGCCTGAAAGGCGTCAGTAAGCTGAGGGCTCCTGTTGATGGATTTGTTTCCGGAGTTTACTTCTTGGTGTAGGGGGCGAAGGAGCTGAGCGGCATGTGGCACGAAATGATGGTAGAAGTTGATCATTCCTAAGAATTCCTGTAGGCCTTTCTTCTGCTGAGGTGGAGGGAAATTGTTAATGGCGGCTACACGCTCCGACATTGGCTGGATTCCGGTGGCAGAAACTTGGTGGCCTAGGAAATCGAGGATCGTGGCTCCGAAAACACACTTGTCTGTATTGAGGACAAGTCCATGGGCGGTTAGGGTCTTAAAAAGATGTCGAAGATGGCGTCTGTGTTGTGCTGGTGAAGAGCTAGCAACCAGGATGTCGTCAAGATATACGAAGGCAAAATCGAGGCTCTGCAGGATGTGGTCCATCATCCTTTGGAAAGATTGGCCTGCGTTACATACACCAAAGGGCATGCGAAGGAACTCGAAAAGGCCGAATGGTATGATGACGGCAGTTTTGGCAATGTCTTCAGGGGCCATTGGGATCTGATGGTAGCCTTTGACGAGATCGACTTTAGAGAAGATCGTTTTCCCAGAGAGAAGAGCGGTAAAATCCTGCACATGTGGTATCGGGTAACGGTCAGGGATGGTAATGTCTCATTAAGACGGCGGTAGTCACCACAAGGTCGCCAGTCCACTGATTTTTTGGGTACCATGTGGAGTGGCGAGGCCCATGCACTGGAGGAGCGGCGCACGATACCCAACTCTTCCATCTGGTTGAAAGCTTGGCGAGCGATGGCAAGCTTATCGGGGGCGAGGCATCTGGCACGGGCATGTGTTGGTGGTCCCTTCATTGGGATATGGTGCTCGACGCCATGTTTGACCTGGGTAGAGGAAAAATTGGTGGTGGTGAGCATGGGGAAATCTAACAGAATTCTAGTGAACTCATCCATAGATGTGATGGAGCAGAGTTTTGGAGCTGTAGATGGGCTGGGTCGGAGGAGACAGCTGGCGTAGGAGCAGGAATCAATGAGTCGGCGTCCATGGGCATCAATCATGATTTGGTGTGCCCTGAAGAAGTCTAGGCCAAGGATGGGCTGGGACACATCAGCTAGGATGAAATCCCATTCGACAGAGCAGAAACCGAGGTTGAGTGGCATAGTTTTAGTGCCGTAGGTGGCTATGGAGGTGACATTAGCTGCCACCAGTGGTTTACCTCGTTTTTGTGGTCTTCGGTCATGGTTGGAAACTGGGAAGACACTGACTTCGGCGCCTGAGTCAACAAGGAAATGGAGGCCAGATCTTTTGTCCCAGATATGTAAGAGGCGGGTAGAATTTTGGCCAGCTAAGTTTCCCACTAGAGGCTTGTTCGTTGTGTTGCCTGGATATGAACAAGGAGGTCTGCAGTTCTTTGCCTTTGCCCCAAAGTTGGTGTGATACCAGCATAAGCTTGGGGCCTCCTTGGTTGAGGTGGCAGCAGTCAGCTCAGGGGGCTTGGGGTTAAATCGCTTGGGTGGCTGTTTTACGAGTGAGAGTTGTGGGGTTGAGCGGGCTCTGGACTCCATGATCCTGTCAGCCGCCCTAGCCAGTGCAGACATCGTTTCCAGGTCCAGTGGTGCTAGGATGTCTCAGGGAAGAGCTCCCTAAATATGTCGTCCACTGGGGTGTTACCCTTGAGGGACGCCAGTAGGTCGGTAGGCCTACGGTCACCCAGGCCGTCCAGGTGGATTAATTTAGTGGCATTAGTGAGTGCAAGCAGCGCGCCTTTTAGAGCATCATATTTACCATTGTCAGGAGGAGCTAAGATGAACGCTCGAAGACGGTTGGCCACGCGTTGGTCGAGGGAAAAACGATGACGTGGTAGTAAGTCTCGTCCGTGACAATGTTTCGCACAGCTTCTGTCTGCGCGAACCAGACCTCTGGGTCGGCGGACCAGAACGTGGGGAGCTTGAGTGAGACTGCTGAGATGGCAGCTGCAGTTGCCGCGGCTGATTCTGCCATCCGTAGTGGTCTGGGAGTGACGTTGTGAGGGAGCGGAGTTTAGCTGTCGTTAATAACGAGTCCCGTTAATGTAGCGAGATGACAAATGAACTCTAACCTTTTCAAGCGCCGTGTCCTCGTTAGCGCATGCGCATAACATTTGCACGTTGACCTTTTCAGAAACCGCTCAACTGGCGGGAGTGTAGCATGGCTTCCAGAACAGCTGAAGACCCAGGGCTTCCCTTAGTAGCTGGTGCAGAATCTTTAGATCTTGAAGCAGGAAGTGACCCAGATAATGGTAACAGGAATTACAAGAATAATATGTGTCCAATGATGATTATGATTATTTAGATCTTCAGGGCAGGAAGTGCCCCAGACATTGGTAACAAATTTATTATAACTGAACAAGGCCATAGACAGGGGTGTTAATTTTAAGGGGTGTTAATCACTAAGTTTGAGCATTATAGCCTAATTTGTATTCATTTGGTTTTCCCAGAAATTGTAGGGGACATCCCCAAGCACCACCCCCTTGTCCTTGTAAACCCATGAAGGCCAAAAACAATTCTTTTTTCCCCAGGATATCTCTTGGTCAAGGCAGAGCCTCTAGAGGCAGGAAGTGTCCCAGACAATGGTAACAAGAATTCCAAGATTGTGCATAATTCTTACTTATATATGCTACATCCGTATATATGATTATCTAGATCTTATGGCACGAAACGCCCCAGACAATGGTAAATACCAAAAACATACGTATAATCCATAATTATTGATTATCTACAATATCTAGATCTCAATACAAGAAGTGACCATGACAACGGTAACAAAATTAAAAATGTTAATCCATGAATATATACTTGTATTATTAAACTAACACATACAACTAACACATACACACATAAGCATTGCAAGAGAAGTTTTCCTGTATAGCATGTGGAAAATTCTTTTCATGGAGAGATCGACTGTCCTCACACCTGGAACAAGAACATCAGTTTGAAATGAACACCAAGAAACAAGCTAGCCGCTTCTGCCCATTCAAGTGTGACTTGTCTCCATTCCGTACCATGAAACTCTTGTTGGGTCATTGTCAGTCATCACACGACGATTCACTGGGTAAATATAACCGTAGGTATACTATAATTTTGTCAGCTCTAGTTATTATTAGCATCAAACATGGTAAGGATCACTAGCATAGACTCAGCAGCTTGCCTAGTACAACCTGAATTCTTTTTTGTTAAATCCAATGCAATGTGCTTGAACCGAGATGCATTGAAGGATTATTTAGTAGACTAGGCATTGAAGTTATAATTACAAGCTATCCAAATAATGTGCACTCTGAAGTTATTATTAGAAGCTAGAACTACTATTCAAACTAAATGCATATGGATGAGTATGGAACCCATGATAGTGATCCTTTAAATAGTGAACTACAGTGGAACCTCGATTATCCGAACGTCAATCAACCAAACTGTCAATTATCCGAACGAGAAAAAAAGGGAATAATTTGAACGTCGATCATGTGCGGCCAGTTTACTTGTAGCCACCAACAACATGATGGAGTTTCGAGGTAAAAAGAAAAAGAAGGTGCTCTCCATCCAGCAGAAACGTGACATTTGCAAGAGAACTATGATGGTGTAGATGGTGTAGGGAAGTCGACAATTTGATAGTAAAGACCTGAGCTGTGCTAGGTGTATCTAGGTCAGGAGTGTGCTAGATGTATCTAGGTCAGGAGTGTGCTAGGTGTATCTAGGTCAGGAGTGTGCTAGGTGTATCTAGGTCAGGAGTGTGCTATATAGGTGTATCTAGGTCAGGAGTGTGCTAGATGTATCTAGGTCAGGAGTGTGCTAGATGTATCTAGGTCAGGAGTGTGCTATGTGTATCTAGGTCAGGAGTGTGCTAGATGTATCTAGGTCAGGAGTGTGCTAGATGTATCTAGGTCAGGAGTGTGCTAGATGTATCTAGGTCAGGAGTGTGCTAGATGTATCTAGGTCAGGAGTGTGCTAGGTGTATCTAGGTCAGGAGTGTGCTAGGTGTATCTAGGTCAGGAGTGTGCTAGATGTATCTAGGTCAGGAGTGTGCTAGATGTATCTAGGTCAGGAGTGTGCTAGGTGTATCTAGGTCAGGAGTGTGCTAGATGTATCTAGGTCAGGAGTGTGCTAGATGTATCTAGGTCAGGAGTGTGCTAGATGTATCTAGGTCAGGAGTGTGCTAGATGTATCTAGGTCAGGAGTGTGCTAGGTGTATCTAGGTCAGGAGTGTGCTAGATGTATCTAGGTCAGGAGTGTGCTAGATGTATCTAGGTCAGGAGTGTGCTAGATGTATCTAGGTCAGGAGTGTGCTAGGTGTATCTAGGTCAGGAGTGTGCTAGATGTATCTAGGTCAGGAGTGTGCTAGATGTATCTAGGTCAGGAGTGTGCTAGATGTATCTAGGTCAGGAGTGTGCTAGATGTAGTATATATAATATATCTATACTTGTTGTACTCCATGGCTAAATAGAGACACATGTAGTATATATAATGTCTATACCTGTTGTATACCCATGGCTAAATAGAGACACATGTAGTATATATATTGGATACAAAAGAGCTTCCAGAAACTGGAGTAAAGATCCAAACCCAAAGACTTTGGAGAAGCTTCAAAATTTCGGCGGTCTTCAATTTTGCTTTCCAAATACCCTAACCGGATGTAGGTTTGATTCTATTTTAATAAAGCAGCGCATAGCGTTGGGCATGCGTAGACAGATCTGCGTCTATCATCAATAATCGGTTAAGGACAAAACAAATACTGGTTTCAATGGGTTCCCAGGGTTGTATACAGAAATTTTGCCAAGGGGGGGCGAACTTCAGATATGGAAAAATAAGGGGGGGCGAGAATGATACAATGATGGTGTATGTAATGTATAAGGGTGGTGTCTAATTTCAAGGGGGGGGGGCGAGAATGATACAAGGGGGGGCGTATGCCCCCCCCCGCCCCCCCCTAAATACACCCCTGGGTTCCACTTACAAATGCAGGAACAAAGAACCTCAAATTTGATTCAATTGAAGAGTTTCACAAGTGGAAAGGATTGGAGGAGGAAACAACATACACCACATACATACAGCGACAAACTTCCTATCAGCCAAAAGCTACTGATGGTAAATGTAACCATATTAGAATCATATTTATTATTTTAAATGTAATTTGCATAAACAGCAATAAAGGTCACCTACTACTATTCTTGCTGTCGCGATGGTGAGTATCATTACAATTCCTCAGAGAGAAGAACAGATCAAAAGAGACTCCATCAAAAATCTACCCGCAAGATAAATGATGTCTGCCTATCTAGAATGTATGTGGATGAATATTTCGACCATCATGTGAAAGTCCAGTATATTACGGCTCATACCAACCACCAGCTAGGGGTTGCAGAACTACCACATCTTCCACTGCCTAAAAGCATACGAGGAGAAGTGGCTCTGAAAGTTAGCAAGGGTATTCCTGCTGAAAGAATACTTGAAGGTATGGTTTCGATTGGCAAACTTCAAATTAGATGACACCATGCATGTATAACATTTCAGATGTTAGAGAGAAAGTTGGCCATCGTGCAAAACGGCAAGATTTTTCCCAAGCTGCATCACGAAAACATTTCCTATCAAATCAAGATGTTCGAAACATCCGAGTGTCTGTTCTGGACAGACATATAAAAAGGCATGAAAATGATGCAATGTCTGTCAGCATTCTTGTGCGAGAAATCCAGCAAGAGCCTTTTGATCCAATTCTAATTTATAAACCACAAGGAATGACTCTGGAAGACCACCCCACACTTGTGAAAGATTCATTTGTTCTAGCGGTGCAAACAGAATTTCAAATGGAACTTTACAGACAATTTTGCAGTAAAATAGTTTGCATTGATAGTACACACTGTACTAATGCTTACCGCTTTAAGCTGATCACCTGTGTTGTTCCAGACAAGTTTGGCCAAGGTACCTATAATATATACAGTTATAAAAATAATAAATATACATGATCTGTGATAATGATTTAGGACAGCCAATAGCCTGGTGCATATCTGACCAAGAAACCACAGAAGTATATAGTGGAATTGTTTCTACAGAGCATCAAGAACCGGTCACCACTATCAACAGTCTCTATACTGATGACTGATGATGGTATAAATATTTTACTTCAATTCCAGCTCACTCACCATAACAGCATATTTTATTTCAATTGCAGATAATACTGCCTGGAATGCAGCAACTCATGTATTTGGACCAACACTTAGGCACTTACTCTGCCACTGGCATGTTCACAGGTTCAGAACAATTTTAACTGGTATATAAAATGACATGCTAGTATTCAGATCATGGAAGAACCACCTAAGGAGTTGCACACCTGACAATCAGGTCAAAATTTACCAAACATTGTGCATTCTGATTGACGAACACAATTTGAGCAAGTTCAACACTCTATTGGATCAATTCATTCTACACTGGATCAGCAAAGAACACGATTTTATCAACTACTTCAAACAACAGTATCAAAGCCGTCCTGGTAAGCAAACAGAATATTGCCCTTCAGTTTTTTGGGAGGTAATGATTAAATAGAAAAATGGGCCAAGTGTCACAGGCATTTTCCACATGCTGATACAGACACCAACATGCACTTGGAGAGGTACGCACGTACTTATCACTTGGTCATACACTTTGCACTGCACTATGAACATTATTAGAGTATGTACATTACATGCAGCTTTCACAACAAACTGAAAACTACCTATATACCTAAAAGGGAAAGTAAACAGAAGAGTGGATTTCTTACTTAGCGTGTTATTCCGCATTGAGGAAGATAATTTCTTCAACTATAGAAGAAAATGTCAGCTTCCAATGGTAGCCAGAGATTCAAGTCACCTGCGTGCCATTGCTATTCCTGCAGGGAATGTAGAGGTTTGCAAAGTTATAACATATACTATGCCATTTTGCCGTTTATACTATTTGTATATCACTCAAATACAGGTTATTGATTGTAGCACTTGGCGTATTCCTAGCATGTCAGGTAGAACTCCCGATGGCTACTTAGTTAAGCAGATAAAAGAATCTTGCACTGAATGTAGCAGTACTACTGAAGAATCAGCAACGATGTGCATCCAAAGGGAATGCAAGCTGCTTTGTTACCACATGTACACTTGTGGAAAGTATTGCTATGACTACACAAATGGAAACTTGTGTAAACACATACACAGAGCTCACTCTATGTGGTTGAAATTACAAGAGCCCAATAACCATTGTGCTTTTGAGTGTTCCTATCCCAATGATAGTGGAGCGGACAGTGATTCTGATATTGATGACCCCCTTGAATTTGCTGAGAGTGTGAGGAATCCATCCACAGGTATGCACAACTATGATTCATTGTATGCAGATATACCATAATTTTGATTATTATAGACCCGACATTTCAACTAATGACTTTTCAGTCATACATGAAAGAATTGGAAAAGGCAGTTACTCTTGAGAACACCCCAGTACATTCTTTTCTCCCTCACATCAATTCTCTGCTACACAACGCTGTACTAACTTGCACAGCTGCAATGTCTTCTGAGACGTCATGTGCAGAGCAGTTCAAAAGTGAAAAAATAGCACCAAACAAAAAGTTGGAACATCAATGGCGATTCCAGATAACAAGCAAGGCACCAGGTAGAAAGAAAAAAGGACTGGTACTCAGGTTAGTATCATTTATATCATAATACATATATAGACATTATTTATGAAGCTATGCAAAAATTTGAAGACATGCCAATAGCGAAGAAAGGAGAGATATTCTGGTTGAATTGGAAACAGAGGATAATGTAAGGAAACACACAACACTAATACTTCAGCTAGCTACTTATTATTCCTATACCCAGACAACAATAAACACAGCCACACAAGAGCTATCAACTACTCAAGAGCTATCAACAGATAACCAAAATGAGGTAATTTATTATTAATTCTAGAGTTTTCATAAGACAACCATGCACGATGGATATCGGTGCTATGAAAATTGTACCATTACAGAACAAGCAAACAGATAAGGCTTCAACCTCAAATTAAAAAAATCACATAGTTGTGCCAGGAGTGAAGAGGAAAAGTGGATCATCAACAACAGATAAACACAATGAGGTAATCTGTAATACTTGTAAAAAAAGTACCATATATGTAATTATAAAGATACCACCACTGATTCAAAGCATTGGTGTATGCATACTGTACCATTACAGTATTCACAAAGAACAACCGCTTCAACATCAAGTTCAAACACGGCTAAATCTGGTAAGATTGTATTTAGAAAGTGTCTACACATATAGTAATTATATGTGATTGTTCCAGGAGTGAAGAGGAAAAGATGTGGATCTTGTGAGAGGTGCAAACGATTGGATTGTGGAGTTTGTGTATTCTGCAAAGACAAGCCCAAGTTTGGAGGGCCAGGGAAGCGAAAGAAGTGTTGTGAGCTGAAAATATGCCAGCTCTTAACTAGCAAGGATACTAAAACATCAGTAATTCCTACCAAACCAATAATGTCAAGCCAGTCTACTTCCAGCAACAATTCCATCGATAATTTTCTCCAAATCAGTGGATGAAAACTTCATCCTATACTGGGAGATGGGAACTGCTTATTTCGCACAATATCATATGCTTTTCTAAACACTGAAGATCATCACTTTCCCATTAGAAGCCACATTGTCAGGCTTATAAACCTTAATTCTGGAGTATTCTCCCAGTATTTGATGCCAGTTAATCGACCAACCATCGAGGAACAAGTCCAACACATGAACCACCCATATGTTTGGGGGACTCACCTTGAAATCAAAGCAGCTGCTACGCTTTTCCAGCTACCCATCTACTTTTGTATCTGGTCAGAACAAAGTAGTTCCTTCACTTGGAGTGTCTTTCATCCTATCACACCAAACAACTAGACATTTCCTGTGATTGTAGATGAAGATCTGAAACAAAAGAAAGATATCAGTCACATTGAAATGTACCATCATCGAAGTCACTATGAAGCAATTATATCAATGGAGAGTGACCAAGTTTGTGAAGTACCACCTCAACTTACTGGTAAAGATGATCCCAAAAGAATTGATTTATAACTAAATGACCTGCAAACATATGAATTAAAATTGCTGTATTTAATAATAACAATGTCTCAGCATCCGCTTGTGTGGGCCTGCCAAATCCGTGTTTTGAGTGTTGTGAGTGAGAAGGTAAAGGGTCTGGCTACGCAAACTACTAAATGCCAACTACTAAATGCCTTGGGTACGAACATCTGATTCTGATTTTTTAGAGAAATTAAACTGAACAAATCCATGTATTGAACAAACACATTTTCTTGTCTCAATGAATAACTCACATACAGCTATTACACATACAGCTATTATAGAGAAGAATTTGGCCAGCAGATTCCTTGGGGTAAGAGTAAAGCTGAAGCATCTAGTCATACAATATATCCTGGCTAGGGAGGAGCAAAGTATCTAGCTAGTCACTATAATGGTTAAAAGGGAGGTGTATCTAGTCACACTGTGGTTAAATTACCTTGCTAGCAGCAAGACACTTGCATCAATGGGACAAAGGATTATGTTCATCCATAGATCTTATACCTCCAAGATCTATGGTTCATCCGTCCATTCGAAGTTCAAAAGTTTCCGGAAAGGTCAAAGTGCACATATTGTGCGCATGCGCTAACGAGGACACGGCGCTTGAAAAGGTCAGAGTTCATTTGTCATCTCGCTACATAACAAAATTCGTTAAGAATACGCACACGCTTACGCTAATTAACGCCAAACATGATCGTTCTCCTAGAGAGCCATTGTTACTTTTTCCATCACTCCCGCTGACTTACCTGCAGAATAACGTGATGATCATAGTCAAGCTAGTGCCAATGTTATGCTCTTTGGTTATCTACACTGTCAGTAAAAACCAAATGTTGACTGGGAAACAATTGTTTTCGGCTACCATCTCAAAACGCCAGACATCCTCGAGCAGGATTCCAATAAAAATGATCAAGGACTATACTAAGCAGTGCCAAATTGAGATAACCAGAGCAATATGTCAACCTTCTTTTGCACAAAAATACATCAATGCAGCCAACCAGTGCGGGGATAAAGAATTTGGTGAACCAACAGAAATTGAAAGAAGATGTCGTCAAAACTCCAATGGTGAATACTGCAGCCTAATTGAATTTGTGAATTCTCCAAGACTTTGCCTCTCTTTTATCTCTTGTTCTGCATTGTGTGTTGCGAGTTTGGTTGCATTAGTTAACAATCATGGTTGCTGTCTCGCTAAGTATGAACATCTTGCACCTGTCTTTGCCACATGTGGATTCACCTTACCTGCCGAATGTTCTCTCTCGCTCATTGTATCTAGTGCTGAAGATAAAGATTCCTGTTCATCTGATCAAAGTTTTATTATCACTGTTAGGCAGTTCTATTGTGCATTGGAAAATATACAGCCGGTCCTTGATTCAGTGAATGTGGACAATTGCCCTGAATTCATAAGTGATATTCAAGATATCTGCAGTTATGGAAATGGGCGCTACTGTGCTGAAGATATTCCAGATTCTTCTCAGTTAAATAATATAATAGGAAACTGTGTTTCAATATCCAGTTGCTCTACATATTGCAAAAATGCATTAACAACCGTAAATAGCAGATTGGGTTGTTGCTTGAACACATTTGTACATGAGAAAATAACTGTGGATGATGCTGTCTGGCAAAGGTGTGAAATCACTCCCCCAGGAGTATGTGAGTCAAGGTTCACTATGGTTACAGATGCTCAGCCTACAACTGAACCAACTCAACCTGCAACTCAGCCTACAACACCACCTACTACAGAATCTACTACACCTGAAACTACTCAGTTTATATTTGAACCACAGTCTGTAGCTCAAACTACTCAGTCTGCAGCTTCACCTACTCAGTCTGCAACTCGACCTGCTCAAACAGCTTTTTTAATTTGGTCTGTGATTATTTTTTGCTGGTAAAGCAGTTAATTTGATCGTTAGCTATTGGTTAGCATAAAAACATTGCTAAAACCTTAACTATTAAAAAGGAGAACTTCAATTGGTCTTGAACAATTTTCTCATGCTTTAATAAATCTTGTCAGGAGTAGAATATATATGGTACTAGTTACATTAATTATCTCATGACCTATAATTATGTTTGTGACTATAATCTAGTACAGTACTAATTAATCTTCTCCAGGGTATTAGAATACTGACTACATTAATGAAATGTTATTAATTATTTCATGGTAATATCCTAGTAACACATTGGGACTTTACAAGTAAGAAAGATGTCTTCCATAACCATTAATCTACTTTTTTATTCAGTCGTAATACACTGCAGGTTTATTTTAAATCCGTGAATAATAGACACTAACATATCGATTCCTCAACATGTTGTAGGCTAGAATTTAATATGATATGGCTGATAGTTATTCCTCTCCAACTTGGCCTGAAACACTACAAAGGTTGGTAAATAGAATTACCCATTTCCCCAAGAAGACACACCATTTAGTGTGTTATGCACAGCAACAGCCAACTCTCAATCAGTTCTCCCACGATTACAAGCGCTTTTGGCACTTATTGTCCAGTGCCTTGATCACAGAGGTCACATGCTTGTAAACATTTTCTTGCACACTTCATGTTCCAGCCAAAGCTCACTCCAAACCAGAGTGATGAGCATCAATGTGGTAGTCTTGCACTCCATGCATCCTGACAGCTCCTTCATAAAATGCATGGTATTCCTGATCATTGTGGGGCATTTATACAACCATGATTTCAATATATTATATATATGTTTATAGTTAAAAATAAGCCTATCTTTTTCAACCATCAAGCGAATGCATATATATTATCATCAATGGTTATGCTGAATATATAGTGGATCTGGTTTGGGACACACAGGTAGAGGCAAGATCAAACTGCTTTTCAGCTCCACCATGCTGTTTGGATTGACAAACAGCAAGCTGATCATTTATACAACACTGAGAGACCAGGTTAAATAAAAGCATAATTATAGTTATCTATGAGGAATGGAGATCTCATAACCATTACACTCCACTGGCTAGTCATTGAATAGAATTAGTCACTAAAAACATCATGTTCAACACATTGTACTTGACAGCAACAGTTCGGCTGTGTAAGTGAGTACTTCATTGCATGTAGGCACAACAACATGAGCATAATCCACATGGCCTTCAACAACATGAGCATAATCCACAAGGCCTTCAACAACATGAGCATAATCCACAAGGCCTTCAACAGCATGAGCATAATCCACAAGGCCTACAACAATATTAGCATAACCCACAAGGCCTTCAACAACATGAGCATAATCCACAAGGCCTTCAACAACATGAGCATAATTCACAAGGCCTTCAACAACATGAGCATAATCCACAAGGCCTTCAACAACATGAGCATAATCCACAAGGCCTTCAACAACATGAGCATAATCCACAAGGCCTACAACAACATGAGCATAATCCACAAGGCCTTCAACAACATGAGCATAATTCACAAGGCCTTCAACAACATGAGCATAATCCACAAGGCCCTCAACAACATGAGAATAATCCACAAGGCCTACAGTTGTTATGATGTCCTCAACACATCAGATGTAATGTTGGTGCCAATATTCTCCTGAGGCTTTGACCTGTTGGATGTTAGACAAATATTTGCTGACTGTGCAGATGGAATCACAAGAAATAGCTGATGGAAGGTTTCTGCAGTTGTACGTGGTTCCATAACTCCATGTTTAGTCAACTTACTAACCATATTTATTAAAACTGCCTGAACACACTAGCTATAGCTATTTACTGTGTATTGTTTTTATTCCACAGTAGCATCAATTCCTCTCGCTAGTTAAAATAAAACTTATCTTGTTTTACCCACTGAAGTAGAGAATGGGAGAGAAATGAGGCAAGTCTGATGTGTTGCATGTTAAAAATTATGAATACACAGCCAAGAGGTGTGACGCTGAGGTCTAGCGACGATGACAAAATTGAGACTTGAAATTTTACATGGATGAAGCAATAGCCTGAGGTATTGGTATATCATCAATAATAAATACTTGGAACTGCCAACTAGTGCAAAAGATATATTGAATTCCAAATAAATTAAAAAAGCAGTATTAATACTCTCAATGAATTCTCAGTTGAAATAATGAAATTGCATGACCTTCTCAAAAATCAACTTGAATATAATTATGCTCTCAATGTTTTGAACTAGATGCTCTACCCTTCATCAGGAATATTTTCTCTCTCGATGTTTCGACTAGATGCGCTAGCCAAAACATCGAGAGAGAAAAAAATTCAAGTTCATGTTATATAAATATTTGTAGTCTATATTCTTTTGTCTTCCAATATTTTAAATTTGACTTGTTTCTACTGGTACTTGTTTTTATAATCATGAATAATCAGCCAGTATAAAACCAGAACTTAGACTATGCTTATAATGGATATAGATAGATGGGCTTTTATATCATATAATACATGA
Source organism: Cladorhizidae sp. MBARI D1340-BT2 (assembly GCA_028752905.1). Classification (NCBI taxonomy): domain Eukaryota; kingdom Metazoa; phylum Porifera; class Demospongiae; order Poecilosclerida; family Cladorhizidae; species Cladorhizidae sp. MBARI D1340-BT2. Next base: position 31,462,338 of record JAQNBH010000002.1, on the reverse strand, counting down.
ATTTCAAGTAAATAATTACCTACTTTTGTTGAAGATTTTCACTTAAAGTTCTCATAAAACTACTGATTGCAAAACATCCATCGGCTTACTGACTCAGCTCATTTGGACTGTATTGCATGTGCACTAGTGGGTTTATGACAGTGAAAACCATTTACCAATCATTGGTGTCAGACAAACAGATTAGCAAGGAACAGGTTAGTTTCTGCAATTGATTGGAAGTCTTTGGATAGTAAAACTATGACCCAATGGACACTTTACAAAGTTAGGAAAGAGGAAAACACAGAGATAGATTGTGCTCAATTAAGAAACATATTCAATCGTGGTAATGAATTGGGAGAGTTTGGAGTCTTCTGGTAGTAAAATTATGAACAGTGTAAATACTATACACCAGTTATATGTGGGAAGAAAACAATACATACACTGATTGATGCATTGATAGATCCAAGATCTTGAAGACCAAAATCCATGATTTTAATGTTTTTAGGCTGCATATTTACTAACTTTGTGAAGGATTTAAGGCACACTCGAAATGAGTTCACAAAATGAGCTGAAGATAATATTTATAATATTATACTAATCAGCCAAAGTGAGTTTTAGCAGCTTGTTTTGGGACCATCATTATAAATAGGGGTCACACCATAATAGGGAGTGCTACCATATTCCGCCAATAGATAGATAGATAAGTACATACATATGCCATGCACAGCAATAACATTGAACTCCCTCCTGAGGGTTAGCTTCGTTTTATGAATACCAGCTAAGAAAAAGAAAAAAAATTCCAATTATTTTAGCTTGCAATCCTGATATTGTTAGTTTGCATTGCTCTAGGCTCTGTCCTATGCCTAGAATAGCTGAAGGACTAATACATGACTGTTCAGTACATTATTGATGTCATCGTGATTTTGTAATGCAACCTCACTCTTAGTGAAATGATGCTTCCCATCATCAATGGGATAAGTCGTCTTAACAAAATTCCTTTATATCCACTGCACATTTATCTTAAAGAATTTACCATCCCATATGATGCAGAACATAAGGCACTGGTTTATGAAGGAATTCACAAAGTGAAGACCATGCAGAAGCTGAGAAGAGCTGGAAAGTGATAGTTTGTATCCCTGAGACTGCATTGTGTCTTCAGTATACTCTCAATCATTATCAAATATCTCCTCTACTTACTTCATTGATCCAATTATCCATCCAACTATGCAGCCAATTCATTCCACAGTGAGTGGCAGTATGCCACCTACCAAGATTGATTGACAGGCAAAAGTTTCTATATCATGACAAATATCCCATCTCCATAATTATAGTATTTTGATAATTAGCCAGCATCCATCTGGTTAGTTATTATTAAATGATAGTTGAAGCGGATTTGATCTCATGTGAGGTCATTCAGTGAGGAAGAAATGAAACTGCCAGAATTGGATTGGAGGTTGTAGAGCTTTGACTATCAACTTCCATAAGGTAAAGAGATACAAGATTATGAAAACAATAATATAGTAAGCCTTGCTTTAATGTCCATTTGATTCTAGATATCCAAGGCAATCTTAATGTTTTGTTAAGACAGAATTTTGTGCTGCTCCTCCCCTTACAGAAACAAGGAGAGGTGGAGTGTTGAAACTTTGCTGGAGCCTAAGAAAGTTCTCAACAGTGGATGATGCAAAGCACTAGCAAAGAAGGTAAAACATAGGTATAATTTATTTTGAACACTAATAATTTTCTATTTAGCTTATCTTACTAGAGAGAGTTAAAGCATGGTATTAAGGAAACTGTCTTATGGAAATAGCCAAGTTTTGTGTACTCATTTGAGTTGGCGATAGTTCTAATCTAATCTAAATTTATGTTGTCTGTGGGTTTACTGAGTTTTATAAATGGCAAATAAATCTGATAAGGTATTGTGTATTGACAAAAAAAAATATATAGTTAGCTAATGTCTAATCCTATAGATTCCCCATTGCATTAACATTATCAGTGTTTATGGCAAGTTGTTATCCAGCATGAATTTTTTTCCTCGTGTCCAAGCCTTCTCATGCATGCCTCCTCTCTCTCCTCTCAAGTGTTAGACATTAGGACTATAAAAGAGACAATGATTGGTAATACGAAGTAACATGTTAGTTTATATTTGCAAACACGCCCACTCACACACACACAATTCCCTTCTGTCAGTGCATGATGCGTATGAAGCCAAACTGAGCATTCATAGCAAATTACTGCTTTAACCTAGTGTACACAGAGATCTGCTTGCTACTGTTGGGAAGGATTTCCTGACAATCTAATTATCTTTACTATAATATAGTATATAAGTATAATTCAGATAACAGATCAATAAAGTGCACATACTTGCGACTAGAATAAACCCACTGTGTATTGAATCATGTTAGCTTCTTTATAAGAATAGTTCTCTTTTCCACATAAGCAGTACCATACTCACTTCCTGTGTATCTCTTTTTCTTTCTTCTCTCTGTGAATCTTTTGTTGTTTTCTCGTTACCGTATTTCTTCGCGCCATCGAATAGTTCGCGCACATAATAATACCTAACCCTATTTGACGATAAACTTGGAATTCAAAAGTGTCCTGTTTTTGTTGCTTTACGAGTGTTAAATGACTAAAGGACTAAACTAAACAGGCTTGAGTCTGCAGTGGCCATCTAAGCGAGTGGAAGCGCAAGGTGCGTGTAGCTGTAAATTCCGGGACATTTCCGGGACAAGGACACCACCGGGACAAGGCTCAAAATTCCGGGACTGTCCCGGTCATTCCGGGACGGTTGGCCAATTGGCACTGGCGAAACTAAGATTTGTTGTTCTTTCTGACCATCCAATTGATAAACTACCACTCGACGCTAAGGCAAGCTTAGAAGTGCCATTGATCTTGTTAACTAGCTAGCAATTTGTTTTCTGTTTATAGCTCAACTGTTTCTATGGCAAACTCAATTAGTGCTTAAGGCTATCGAGTTGTTTTTGGGCCTTAGAAACGTTAGACTGGCAGATGTCCTCTCGAATATGCCGTAAGGGTTATAGGCCAATTTTCAGCTGACCACAGGGATTCAATAATTATTTGAGTGCCGTGGTCGGCTGAAAATTGTGACACGAAAAGGATACAGATTCACGGAGTGCCATTCGGTAGGCAAACAAGGCTTTGGGAATATGTAGATCCCAATCATTTTGGAATTCTCTAGCTTTCTTTGATAGCATTGCCTCCAAATTACAGCTGAAGGTTGAACCTGTCCATTTCTTTGCCAGTGGTAAGTAATCATTTAAGTGTGTTCAATTCACAAAGATTGGCTGATTAGCTCCTTGCCTACTCTCTCTCCTTACAAATATTGTCTATAAAGATACAAAGTTTGTTAACAGGTCATCATTTCGTTTATATCCCCCCTCCCACACAAAAAAACACACTCAAGTATTCTCTTCATTCCATTACTCCAACACAAGCTATTCCACCAGTACAAGATGCAATCATCACCATTTCCAAAATGATAAAGCCAAACTGAGACAAACTCTGTCAGCAGAATGTACACAGGGACCTGCTGGTTTCTTTTAAGGATTCCCTGTGATATGAAAGTTTACCACGATTGTCATAACTTCACTATTACAGATGGTTATGTAGTCCTGATGGCAGATCAGTACAAGTGCACATACTTGTGGCTACCAGATGAAAACTCACAGCATTATGCAACCCTGTTAGCAGTATGTAGCAGGGATTTTTCTTTCCTTTAGCTTGGAATATATATATATAGCTATAATTATTATGCTGCCATTTACTCTTCACTACAATGGCTTACATAAGCCCATATTATTTAAAGTGTATGATTTATTCATTGGCCAGCAAAGTGGGCCCTCATTTGAGAGTTGGATGATAAACTTGTTTTGCCGTACATGGCATATCTATAATTATATTGGGAACTGCGAGCAATTCCTATTGGTTTGACCCTTATTTTTAAAAAGAGGCAAAAAAACTACAACAAAGTTTATATCTCGGTTAAAACTCAGTCTGACAGCTTTTTAGTTTCATAAACAGTATCTTTAGCCAATTTTAACGTCAAATAAGTTAGTGTGCCTTGAATCCTAGTAAGTGTGGAGCCCAACAAACTTTTAAAATTTTCATTTTCAGGACCATGTATCTATCTTTGTATATATCAAATATTCGTCCCATATGTAACTTGCATACAGTATGTCTGTTTATCATAATTTTACTACCAGAAACTCCAAACTGTCCCACGATGGATCCGGTTCTTAATTTAGTAGCATCTATATATCTGATTCGTCTTCCTCCTAACTTCATAAAATATGTCCATTTATCATAATTTTACCATCAAAAGACTCAAAACTGTCCAATGAATTAAAAACACATACACCAGATTCTTGATCTATATAGTTTCTCTATGCCGCCAACCAATTGAAGATTGGTAAAGGTTATAAGTATCATAAGCACACTGGTGTATATCCGAAAGCAAAAGTGATCAGTTTGTTTCCTCAGAAATTTAGTCTTGTGATAACAGATAACAAACAGTCAACTAAATGTGGTAACTGGGTGTTGTCCAATTTCACCAGCAGCCCAGGAGTTTTATTACCACTTTGGGATCCAATTCATCAGAACTGCAGTCCATCCACAGATGGATTGTATGGTCAAGAGATACAACAGCACCCTCAAACAGCTAGCTACTGAGGAAGTTTATGAGCCAGTTTGACCAACAGTGGGACAAGGTACTCCCTTAAACATTTTTTCGTTCCATAGTGTTCCCAAGAGCCAACAGAGTTTCCACCCTTTGAGTTGCTTTACGGGAAAAACCTGAGGAGATAACTATATAGGTATTGTCAAGGAGGAGTGGGCAGCCACGAAGTCCCAGAGTCTCTCCTTCTTGCAAGAGAGATAAAGAAGACAAGGGGCAGCCCAAAACCTGGCTATCAGGACCAGACCTGACAAAAGAAGAGAGTAGGCTCACAAAAACCTGCGCAACTTTCTAACTACAATCTATCAACACTTTCACGCAATATAAATCATATTTTTTCATTATAACATATATTATTCCCTCAACACTTTAGTCTGAGACACTGATTATTATTTGTGTAATCGTTTGTAGTATCCTGATTGGACGGAGTCATAATCACACTGATGTTTTATCCTGAACCAATGGGAGGTAACCTATAAAAGGAAAGCTTCTTAGTGGTAAAGGAGATTTTACCTTGCATTGACAATTATTGTTAGGATTAGTTGATGAGTGATGTGAAGTTAAAAAGTAATATGTAGCAGTGCTTTATTGGTCTGGCAAAAAGAGGGGATATCCAAGTCCAAACCCCTTTGGCTAATTGGTATGAAATCACTCCAATAATTACAACCTTCTTTGCTCTTCAATATCAAACTACATATCAGTATCAAAATTTCATAATGCTATGATAATTGCTGTATTTTGCATGTACCTAATCTCCACTCATAATAATCACATCATTATAATAATATGCATAAATAATTATGAAATGTGTTATATAATAAATTATTGTGGTAATGTTGCACTGTAATAATTATTAGTTAAAGTTACCAAAGATTTGAATGTTCCTGATGCATTCATTGGCAATCTTTATGAGGCACATTTTGTCCAGCACTTCCTTGTAAATGTTAAGAACCATTAGATGATTTTATCTCAAACTTGCCTTTGTTATTATGCAAGTAAGACATCATGGCAGAGAAGGACCTTTCACTTGCTGTATTGGTTGCAGTTATAAAAGGATGAGGAGGCCTTCCAGCACAACTGATTGAACGAAAAGTGCTGTCCTTCCGAGAGATCCTGCAGATAAGAAATGAATTCCTTGAGTGTAACAGTTTTCTGTCTTTTAGGTCAACTAGAACAAAAGATCTGAAACTGTGTTGCAAGTTTACTTTGACTAAGGTCATCTCAGTAAAACTCAATGACAGCTTACAAGCGTAGCAAATAGTTCACTGTCTTTAATAGCAATTATTTGTACATTGCATAGCCTGGTTGATACAAAATGCTCTACACTGCATGATACTGCCTAGTCCAAGGCTTCACAGTTGGACTATGTTACCTCTCCTTCACTAGCTTCAAACTTCCTTGGTGCTGGAGATTAAGCTTGCTAACATTATTCAGGCCCTTTAACATTAGGACAGTATATGTTAAGAGCTCCTGAAGCTGACATGGACTCATTTTGAGTATAATTATAGTGTTAGTCAAATTAGCTGTAATTTTGAGGATTCTTTCACAGAAATGAAGATAAAACAGAAAATCATAATTGGACATCCGTTATTTCACTTTCCTTTTAAATCTTGATCTAATCTGTTCTCCAAACATAATGATGCTGATGTTAACTCACCTCTGATAGTCCATCTGGTGGGGCAGAATTTTCTCATACCAACCACAGGAAAATCTTCATCGGTACTCTCTAATTATATTTTGTCAAAAGCAGCGTTATGTTTGAGAGAAAACTTGATAAGTTTACACATCTCAAGTGCTATGTCTAAAGTATCATTACAAACCTTGTATTGCTTCATTGCATTGCCAACAGCAAGATTCAAAGCATGTCTATAATAATGTGCATGCAGCGCACACTTTTTGTCAGATAGAATCTGCGTAGACACACCATTTCTCCTTCCACTCATGTTTGATGGCATGGACAAGTTTGTCAGCACAGATGTTCTGTACCACATATAACTCCTATAAATTATCATGTACTTTAACAAATCCACCTAATGCATTCATCTGCCGCCATGGTAGTGAAACATCTACTCTGATGCACATTCTTACTCATCCTCTGATTGTTCTCTAGAGTTGTTAAGAACATCTTCTGTTGGCAGTCTTCTCTTCCTTGTGTTTCTAACTTAGTACATCACCAATGTCACATCTGGTGTTATTATGGCTTCATTGGCCTCCTAATGACAGTTGCTACTCTGATGCTTCTTAAATAAGTGAACCCTCAGCTGAGAAAAAAGCTCTCTTTTTTGTACTTCTTAAGAACTTGCCCTCATGAGATGGCTTCATTGCATCTTTGTTAACATCATCATGGGAATGTTGGACTCTGATCTGAAATATTTTTCTGTCATTCCATTCCCACAACCAAATTTGCTTTTCGGAAAAGGGAAGCTATTTGTTGGTGCAAACTGTTCTGATAGTAGAAGACTACCAGACGGAGAAGACATTTTAAGCTTGAAGTTAGACATGTGAGGGCCTCTAGAAATCATTCATTCACGTCAAGTATCATGGGGGGAGGGGGGTTAGAATTCTTTGAGGTAGGTAGAGGGGCCAGTTGGATGACAGCTACCACTAGACACCATTCCAGGAGTATGAAGTACACAAGCAATAACAACTGTGGTTAAAATATGTAGCTTACATTATTCTATAGAAGTTTATACATGAAGTTACACAATTCCTACATTAGTGTGTAGTAGAGAGGTGTCTTACAATGACTTTTTCAATAACCAACTTGAAATTTACTCTCTTGACATTTTCAACAAGATGCTCTAGCCTTCATCAGGGTTGTAGCCAAAAGAGAGTAAATTTCAATTGATTATTGAGAAGATCACTGTATTCATTATGTCAACTGAGAGAATGTTTCTATACTGTATTACTTATAAAATGTGTCAAATGTGCTTCAGTAACACTAATATTTATTTTTATATTTTAATAATTCGCTATTGTGGCCAGTTATCCATAGAAGTTAATATCTTGAAAACGTTATACAAGTCCTGTGTGCAGACTTAGAATAAATACACTAACAAACATAAGTATAGGTCATGAGATTAATTAAGTATAGGTCATGAGATTAACTGGTGATATATATACTTCTGGCATAGCTAATAAATGAGAACATTGTTCAAGACAGTTTAAAGTTCTCTGCTTTAATTACTTTGTTGAGTAATAGTTTGTTGAGTAACAGTTAACAATTTTAACCGCATTACATGCATGAAGTAAATATAGCCAAAACAAGAAAAACTGTTAGAGCAGGTCCAGCTGCAGACTTGGTGCATTCAGCTGTAGACTGTACAGGAAAAGCTGTGGTAAATTCTGCCTGACAGACCACTGCAGGAAGGATGTCACACTTTTCCCAGAGAGTAGCATCCACAGTGAATTTCTCATATGCAAATGGGTTCGTACAACAAACTAATTTGTTGTTTAAGGAGGTTAATGTATTCTTACAACTATCAGAGCAACTGGATAATGAATTACAGTCTGCTATTGCTTTATTTAACTGAGTATAATCTGTAATATCTACAGCACAATAATCTTCATTTCCAGGATTGCAGGTATTTTCAATGTTACTATTGAATTCAGGGCAATCATTTTCATTTACTGAATCAAGGAGTGGTTGAATATTTCCCCCTGAGCAATAGAATTCCGTGAGCATTGTGTTAAAACTTTCGTCGGACGTACAGAAAGGAATATCTGGAGGGTTAGGAATGTTGAGTGATGTGGTTGGACACACAGCAGGAAATGACAATCCACAGGAAGAGTAAAATGGTTCAAGATATTTTACATTGGCGATACAGCAACCATAGTTGTTGACCAATGTAATCAAACTTCCAACGCACAATGGAGAACAAGATACCAAAGACTGGCAAAAGATTGGAAATTCATATAGTCTAGGGGAACCACAGTATTCACCAGCTGAATTTTGGCGACATCCTAATTCAATTTGAGAAGGTTGACCAAATATCTTATTTCCACACTTGTTGGCTGCATTGATGTAGTTCTGTGCAAAAGAAGTGTTACATATTGCTATGTCCAACTCTCGTTGGCATTCCGTATTTTGGACCTCAATGATTTGTCTTGGAAGCCTGCTCATGGATATCTGGCCTTTTGAGATGTGAGACAGACTCCCAATGACAATTTGTTTCCTACTGGCAGCGTAGGTAAACAATACGCACATTATTGGCACTAGTTTTATTAAAATCATTACGGTGTTGCCGAAGTCTTCGGGAGCGGTAGTAATATGAGGAATATCGCTTTCTCTTGTCGGCGAATAATTATTGTGTCTCGACGGTAGTTCAAAAATTGGGGGAAAAATGCATCTCAAGACCCCACGGCGTATTCGAGAAGTTACCGGACAGTCTACGCGTTTCTAACCCTAACCGGACGGACGTGAAAATTGAATATTACCTACCGAGATGACGTCATATACGCATAATTACGAGGAAGGTAATTTCTACTTGCGTGGCAGTGTTCTGCGTGCCTCATGGCACTCTCCATCGTTACAGGAATACTACGAACTTTGTCCACCGTTTACAATACGTCGATTTTGACTAGTGCGCTTATAGCGCTTCTCCCGCTTCGTCCTAGCAAGATCATGTTTTAGTTTTCAGGTTGGGCATCTGTTAAACTGCTAGCATTGCTCTGGTAAGTGTATAGCTAGTAGCTAGTTAGTTACTGAATTATAAACAAATGAGTTGTCCCCGATAAATATAATTTAATTGTTCGGTCTAGCCTTGCCATTAAGTATTACAAACAATAAATGACAATGATTTACTCGAAAAGAACAGCATGAATTAACTATTTTAATGATTATTGCAGCAAAATAATGAATTACAAAGAGTTTGTTTGAGTTTATTTGGGGATGACAATGGGGGGGGGGGGGGGGAGTGCCAAAAACATAGGACCCTAGGTGCCAAACATTAAGTATTTCCTCTTCTCCCGCACATTTCCCATTACAATTCTGTGTACCCTATCCAACACCTCTTCCTTTACCCTTGCTACTGATCTACCGAACATTAGGCCTCCTCTCCCTTCATCATCTTCATTTCTCCATTCTACCACCCACTCTTCAGACCCTTCAATGCCCTCAATGATATCCAATAATCTTTCTCGATCACCAGCAAACTCCCTAGAGTACAACAACAAATGTACAACATCTTCCACAACACCTTCATCACATAGCTCACATCTAATATCCCGGCACATACCACACATCACCTTGTCACCCAAGAGTCCTGCTGATGCCGTCCTTAACCTAAATCTCAGCCTCACTTCCCCTGTGTTACTGAATCTTCTTACATATCTTTCTTGTCAAAACTCTTCTTTAGCACCATTTGAGACTTGATTTCCCTCGTTTTTACTTCTTCCCTTCACTCTTCCTTATGAACATCCCTTACACAATTCCTCCATGTCGATGAAGTTGAGCCTACTATCTCCAACCTCTTAACAGTGCCACAACTTTTTTCACTAGCCTATCTTCACTCATTCTCTGCAACCTTCATCCAAATAACACTTTCTTTTCTTCCCTTCTCTGCTCCAGCCTCCTCCCGCCCAGGTCTCCTCTTACTGCTACCCCTGCAACTGTATTACTCCCTCCAACCAGTTTCCTCCAAACGCTTTCTTGAATTCTTTCCAAATTCTTTCAGGCTGTCTTCCTTCCTGTCCACCATACTTCAGATGCATGTTCTAGACATAGCTTAGCTAGCAACTCCCATATTAGTTTACCTCTGTCCATCTCCATTTCTCCGTTTACCCTGCTCATATACCAATTCATGCCCTCCATTTCTCTGCCTTTTCCTTCATCTTGAACATTTCCTCTCATCCCCCTGTCAAACCACACACCAAGATATTTGAAGGCTTCTACATTCTCCACTCTCTCCTCATTAATCTTCCACTCTCCTCCACTATACTTTCAGCCAACTGTCATTGACTTGCTCTTCTCGCTATTAAACCTAAATCTCCATTTCATTGCATACTCCACACCACATCCAATATCACTTGTAACTCCACCTGATATCTCGCTAAAGTAAAATATCATCTGCATACAACAACCCACCACACCATGTTCCTTCCACTTCAATCCCTAACCTTTCCCCCTCCAAATCTTTCAAAAATTCCCATGACATACACACTGTAGAGAACTAGTGACATAGGACAACCCTGTCTCAGTCCTTCCACTTCAAACCAGCTACACCCCTCTCCATCTAACAACACACTTGACTGAATTCCTTCATTTGCATACATTGACAAGTTCTTCCTGAACTCCATACCCTCTCATCTTCATCCACAATCCTTCTCTCCACACAGTATCATATGCCTTGCACACCCAGAAATGCCAGAAATGTCTGTCACCCCTGTGACCTCAAAATATCACACACACACACCTCAACACTAGGAACTCGTCAGCACCTTCTCTCCCTGCCCTAAATCCACCCTGACCCTCTGTTAGTATATACTTTTCTGCAAACCTACTGAGTCTACCTACCAACATTCTTGTCATCACTTTTGCCACACAACTCCCCAGAGCTATCCCTCTGTAATTACTAGCCACCTCCTCATCTCCAGCTTTAAAGAGTGGCACAATCTAACTCTGTCTCCAATCATCTGGCGAAAACTTCAACTCCATCACCAAATTAACTAGAGAACATAACACTTCCACCATCCTATTCCCACCAGACTTCAACATCTCTTTAATTATGCCATCAGGACCAGGAGCCTTACCCGTTTCCGACCCCTTCACAACATTGTATATCTCCTGGAATCCAACCTGCTGCACCATCCAGCTAGGTTGTCAATTAGAACATCCTTTCCCGACACACTCCCTAATCCTTCCCAATGCTTGGCCAAAACTTCCAGTATATACTTCCTCTTCTCCACTACAAACCCGTTTTCTTCTCTCACTCTCCGAATTTGATATTGCTTCTTCTTTCCCTTCAAGTTCGTCCAAAATAACTTGCAGCTAGTCCCTCCCTGCTCTTTAATCTTTTCTATTGTAGCCTTCCTCAGTCTCTTCTTTTTTCTGAGAGGGGGAGCTATATCATTTGTGATAATGATTGTGGAGTATGTTATACTCACAAAATAAGAAATGACCTGTTCCAACCTCTGTCCAGGTATACTGCTGCAAAGTGACTGAGGCTACTCTCCTTCTTCCTCACCATCGCCATTCCACCCTTTCTACTTCCAAGACCCACACTACTGCCCCTGCTACAGAATTATACTCCCAAGCTACTGCTACAGAATTGTACTCCCAAGCTACTGCTACCCACTCCTATACTACTGCCTCCTGCTTGCATATCACTAATTCCCATTCTACCCTGACCAGTGCTACTGGCTCAACCCCCTATAAAAGCTGCCCCACCTTAGTCTTCTTAATGCATTACCCACACTACTTTCCCCATAGCTGTAACTTCTTGTACAATTAGTACACTCATTCACAATCTCTATATACCTGTTCAGAAAATTTGGAAGTGGTCACGTGATCCCCTTGAGAATCCCATTACTTTATGCACTGCTCCAAATACTGATGTATAATACAAGGTGACACTAACCGATTACATTTCACACATCTCTAATATGTCGGATACAGTAATTGTTATGGGGTATTTTAATCTACCAGACATTAACTGGTCAACTCTAGAAAGCACTAGCCTGTTTTCAAATTTGCTTTGTGATCTTTGTTTGAATACAACCTTTCTCAATTATTTAATGAGTCGACACATATAGGAGGTAATGCATTAGATCTGGTCCTTACCAATAAAGAAGATTGCGTTGATAGGCTGAAGGTAAAGAATGCTTCCCTACTGCCCTTTGACACTGATAATTTTTCTGTTTCCTTTGCCATAAATTCGAGGTGGCTATCTAGCAAGTCATCCCCATGCCATATCTATGATTTCTCAAAAGCTGACTGGCTAGGTTTGTGTGAATATCTAATGGACTTTGAATTTACTCTGAATTTATGTGATGTGGGCTTTGTGTGGTGGTCAATCAAAAGAGAGATTTTGAAAGCCTTACCCTTTTATATCCCACAAGTTAGACTACATTCCAAACAGAGGCCTAAATGGTGGACTAGTGAGTGCCAACATCAGTCAAATAATTATTGTGCATACTTTAAGGAGAAAATATAATCTCTGCCAGAGTGGAAACCTTCTGCACAAAATACACCAGTCAAAAGTATTTCTAGACAAACAATATCTGAAGTTAAGGCAAATTTTGAGAACAAACTTATTATGGAATACGCATTGGCACACAAGGCAAAAAATTTCGATTACATTAAGAGTATGACCAGAGGAAATTACTATACACCAAAACTCCATTTCAAACCCAACAGCCCTGTATCGGATAGGGGTAAAGCCGGCATGTCCAATAAATACTTCCACTCAGTTTTTAATACAAGTTTAACATCGCCTCCATCCTCGGAGGATATGCCCTCACTAAATTCTACCCTTGGCAGTATTGTCATTGATGAGGGTATCGTGTGGGAAAGCTTGCGTGCCTTGGACACAAACAAAGCTCAAGGTATAGATGGCACAGGACCTAAAATCCTTAGATCATGTACCGATGCTCTCTCTACTCCACTTCATCATATTTTCCAGCTGACCCTTGATAAACAAATCTTGCCCAGTGAGTAGAAAATTCACACCATTACACCAATATACAAGTCTGGGGATAGAACCCTTGCTAGGCCTATTTTTCTGCTTTGTTCAACATCGAAAGTCCTGGAGCATATTATGCCACAGTAAATGCATTGATTTTGTTCTAAGTAATATTTCAACAAACCAATATGGCTTTCTTGCCAACAGGTCTTGTCTACAACAGTTGCTCATCCTAGTGCACAATGTTTACAAAGAAGTAGACGTAGAACTCAAGTGGACATTATGTACATGGACTTCCAAAAGGTGTACCTCATACAGAATTGTTGATGAAACTATGGACATCAGGTATATCAGGTGACTTGTGGTTATGGTATTATTGGTTATGGTATTATAGGAGTCCAGAAATGACCATTCATGGGACTCCTAATTTGACAGGAAAGTTTTCATTTGATGTTCAGAACAAAATCATATATTGGTAAAGGGTCAAAGAATAACTTGCATGATTAATTAGAATAATTCTATAAAGTTGGCGGGAAAAGCCAAGCCGCCACAGAGCTCCCCCCAGTGGCTCAAGCCACGGTAGTGTGCAGCTTGGCTGGAAGTCGGAGTAGTCAGCCCTTTCTACTTCGGCCCACAATGCGTAGTGGGTGGTGGGTGTGGTCATTAACTACCTCAGGGATTTTCAGTTGCTCCTGAGGTAGCTGAACTGGTGTCCAATAAGTTTGCTGTGATGTGGGCAACTCGTGAATGCTGAAATCAGCATCCAAGAACGCAGGTTTAAGGCGATCAACTGATACTATGTCCCGTCTGCCATTGAGATCCAATGTGAAATACTTGGCTGACCTCTCAAGTACTCGAAATGGTCCATCATAGGCACACTGTAGAGGTGTGCGATGTGCATCTTGACGGACAAACACAAAGGTGCAGCTCTGCAAGTCCTTTGGCATGTATGTGATGCCTTGGTGATGATGTGCTGTCTCCTTTGGTCTCAGTCCAGCCATGGTCATACGTAGGTGGGTAAGGAAATGGGACGCTTCTGGCTGAATACCTGACGTTGCGACGAAGAACTCTCCAGGAAGGCAGATGGTTGTTCTGTAGACCAGTTCAGACGGTGAGCATCCTAGGGCTTCCTTGGGAGCTAAGCAGAGACCGAGTTAGGACCAACGGAAGGTCATCCATCCATGCAGGCCCCGTCAGCTGGGCTTTGAGTGCTGATTTTAACTGCCTGTGAAAGTGTTCCACAATTCCATTTGCTTGTGGATGGTAAGCAGTCGTGCGATGGTGATGCATCCCCACTAAGGTGTTCAGGGCCGTCCAAAGATTTGAGGTGAATTGTGGCCCCCTGTCGGAGGTGATGTCTGCTGGTACTCCAATATGCTGAAAGAGAAGGGCATGGGCACATGAAGTGGCTGTAGCGTCCGCCATTGGTATAGCTTCTAGCCACCATGTGTAGCGATCAATGATAGTGAATAGGTAAGTTTTACCTTGAGATGTGGGGAATGGTCCCACAATATCTACGTGAATTCGTTGGAAGCGACGATCTGGAAGTGTTCCATGCTGTAGTGGAGTGGTCACATGCAGCTGAACCTTTGCTTTTTGGCATGGCACACATATTCTGGCCCAGATGCCCACTTGTTTGTTAACACCATGCCACACAAAACGTACTGTCACCATCTTCCTCGTTGTCTTAATGCCAGGGTGTGCCAGGTTATGGATTGCATCATCGCCAAGTGAGGGGGACAATGGGTCGTGCGACCCCGGTGGAGGTATCGCAGAGTAGAGTCATGTTTGAACCTGGAATTGGTAGGTCATTTAAGACTAATCGGGTGATGGCAGTGCGGTAAGCGTGCACCTCAGTATCTTCTTGCTGTGACCGAGCCATGCCCAGAAAGTCAATGTCCGGGCAACTGACTGCCATGCACGTTGTGTTGGTGTCGAGATCCACACAGGAGAGGGCATCTGCGACTGAATTATCTCGGCCAGGAACATGTTGCACATCTGTGGTATACTCAGCTATACAGGCTAGGTGCCGTTGTTGTCATGGGGTCCTGTGTTCCGAGCTGCTGGCAAAGGCAAATGTCAGGGGCTTGTGGTCAGTGTAGATATGAAATCGGCGACCCTCAATGATGTAGCTAAAATGTTTAACTGCAGCGTACATTGCCAAAAGTTCACGGTCAAAGGTGCTGTAATTTTTCTGTGCCTTGTCCAGCTTCCGAGAAAAGAAAGCGAGTGGCTTCCACCTATTATCTAGGAACTGCTCCAGGACACCCCCCCCACTGATAAGTCGGATGCATCCACAGTGATGCACGTGGTGGCTGTGCTGCTGGGGTGTACAAGTAGGGTCGCAGAAGCAAAAGTATGCTTTGTTGAGTCGAAGGCTGACTGAAGTTGCACCGTCCACTGAAAGTCTTGCCCTTTAACATGAGACATGCTATGTAGCAGGCCCATGAGGGCGGCAGCATGGGGGACGAATCTATGATAAAAGTTTACCATACCTAAGAACTCGGTTAAGGCCTTGGCATCACGTGGTTTTGGAAACCGACGAATGGCATCTACTCGCTCTGGTAATGGCTCAACACCCTGCAATGTGACTCTGTCACCAAGAAAATATATTGTATCGACTCCAAACGTGCACTTGGCTACATTGACAATTAGAACATGTTCGGCCAGTCTCTTAAAGAGTAGACGTAGGTGACGGCGGTGTTCTCTGGGATCGGAGCTGGCAATGAGGATATCGTCTAAATACACAAAAAGGAATTCCTCGAGAGCACGACAAATGTGGTCCATGAGCCTCTGAAAAGCTTGTGCTGCATTCTTGAGGCCGAATGGCATCCTAAGGAATTCAAAAAGGCCAAATGGTGTTATCACAGCAGTCTTTGGGACATCAGTGGGTGCAACCGGTATTTGGTTGTACCCACGTACTAGGTTGATCTTCGAAAAAATGTTCTTGCCCCAGTTGTGCGGTGAAGTCTTGCATGTGTGGCACAGGATACCGATCATGCATTGTGGCTTCATTTAAATGCATATAATCGTCACATGGACGCCACGTACCTGGAGTTTTCTTTTCAAGCATGTGAAGTGGTGACGACCAAGTGCTGGAGGAGTGACGGACAATCCCCAGTCTTTCCATCTTGGCAAACTCACGTCGGGCGATAGCTAACTTGTCTGGCGATAAACGGCGTGCTTTAGAGTGTGTTGGGGGGGCTGCTGTGGGAATGCAGTGCTCTACTACATGTTTCACGTCAACACTGGAGAACTGTGGTCATGTGACAGAAGGAAACTCCTTGAGGATGGCAGCAAACACATTTGTAGAGCAGGTGTTGAGTCCGGTGGCATGTGCTGCATCATACTGAACAGGTATGCTCTCATAAGTTTCAGCATCGATGATGTGTCTAGTGTAGATATCTATGAGGAGATGATTGCTGCAAAAGAAATCTGCGCCTAACATAGGGCGATGAACATCGGCAAGGACCAAACACCAGATGAACCTGCGGAATCCCACGTATATCCATAAGGATTTTGTGCCATAGGTGTCAATCCTGCAGCGACTAGAGGTTCGGTTTTCTTCCGACGACGATCATCGGCAGAAGCTGGGAAGATGCTGACTTGAGCTCCGGTGTCAACGAGGAACTTGTGACCACCTCTTCGATCCCATACAAACAGTAAGTGGATCAGATTTTGGCCAGCAACCTGTGCCACTAGGTGCTGGCCTGACCTTTTCCCGAAGTCAGGGGGTGCTGGTTTGCCAAGTGTGAGAAGGCACATGGTGGCCTGCAGGTTTGGTCTTGTTGCCAAACTTAGCATGGTACCAATAAAGGTCGTTCTTCGGGGATCTGCGTGGAGAAGATTGTTTCCTTGGTGGCCGGATGGATGCATTAATTGACTGGATATGCTTTGCAGCCATGATGATGTCAGTTTGATGTGCTAAGGCAGATAAGTTGCCTTCATCCAGTGCAGCAAGCTGAACTCGGACATCCTCCGGTAACTGCTGTAGAAAAATACGTCGAAGTAGAGTGTCACGATCGACCGAGAGACCCTGAATATGTGCACAGAGCTGGAAAGGTGTCCAATCACATAGGCCGGTAAGGTTAAGAAGCCAGTCTGCCTTTCGGTCGTCTGTTAGGCCAGATACTTCAATCAATTTTTCTTTCAGGTATGTGTACTTATTGTCTGCAGGTGTTGAAGCCACATCGCCAGCGGTACGCTCGGCAACCACGGGGTCTAGGGCGGTAAGGAGGTAGAAATACTGAGTAGTAGAGTCTGTTATGTGGCATAGAGCAAATTGGACTTCCATTTGCTGAAACCACACATCTAGCCTCGCTGCCAGGAATGTGGGCAGCTTAAGCAATATGGCATGGATTGCAGTTGTGGCAGCAGCAGCAGGGTCGGCCATATAGAGGCTCACTTCTAGGGTGTGGCAAGAGTGTGCTTTAAATGGAAGAATGTGACTAACTCTTTGCCTGAAGATTTCAAATGAGTCAAATAGACGGTCTCGACAGAGATAATGCTCGTAGTCTGTTCATTTGTCGGGGTCACCACCGTTCATGGGACTCCTAATTTGACAGGAAAGTTTTCATTTGATGTTTCAGAAAAAAATCATATATTGGTAAAGGGTCAAAGAATAACTTGCGTGATTAATTAGAATAATTCAATAAAGTTGGCGGGAAAAGTCAAGCTGCCACAGTATAAGGTGTACCTCATTGGCTGACAGCAGTGTGTCTCCATAAATGGCCAGCACTCTGACCTATTACCCGTGTTATCTGGAGTGGCACAAGGTAGTATTACTAGGACCCATGCTCTATGTAACCTTCCCCAATCTTTAATGTATTCCTACTAATGTTTGCTGATGACACTAAATGCTTCCTACCAATCACATCTTGTCAGGAATCACATCTTGTCAGGACAGCAAAAATCTACAGAATGACCTTGTAGCAATTGAACATTGGAGTGATCAGTGGAAACTATCCTTCAATCTCAATAAATTAGTTCACCTTACCTTCTCGTGTGTTTTGACCCAATTAACACTTCCTGATGAAACACACCATCCCAGAAGTTCTACACACAAAGACCTTGGTATTATAATATCTTCTAATTTGAGCTGGAGAAAACAATATGATAGCATGGCTTCTAAAGGTTACAAACTTTTGGGGTTACTTCGTCGGCACTTTAGTGTTTCAACATCAATTGAAGCTAAGAAATTGCTATACATCTCACTCATTTGTTCAAGAATAACCTATTGCTCATCGATTTGGCACCCAATGATATTATATATTTGGAAAATATACAGAGGAGAGCAACAAGATTTACTCCAATACAGATTTCATTATAAAGAACAATTGATTAGCCTCAAACTACTGCCATTGTTGATGGAATACGAAATATACGACATCATGTTTCTGGTTAGAACAATGAAGATGGAGGATCCCAACTATATCATCTATGATTATATAGACTTCTGCTCTGGTCCTACTAGATCTGGCAGTCATATCAAGCTAAAAGCATAAAATATGCTCGGTCTAACAACGTAGACACTCGTACTTTTGTAGGATGCCGCTTTGGAATTCACTCTCATCCGTTGTTGATGTGAAACAATCGCAGCATATAATAAAGAAAAAGCTCAAGACATTCTTCTGGAATTTGTTTCTAGCGAGATTTGATCCTGCTCACCCATGCACTTTCCACCTTCGTTGTCCTTGTACTAAATGTTCCCTCCTACCCCCACTCTCAATAATACTCTAACTTATAATTACAGGCTGCATGAAGTTGCAGACCTTCAGAACCTTCTTCATCATTGCACATTGCTAATTCTGTAAAGCAATAATCTATCTATCTATCTATCTATCCACTTCCGGCTATAGTTGCAAAATACAAACGAGGTATCTGGGTATATATACGCAGAGGCGTCAGCAGCTTTTCATTTGGACGACTAATTCTTGACAAAAATGCAAAATAATGTCTTCACGAACTAAGTTCAAGCTCAGCTGGCACTTAGAGGAAGTTCAGACTAGCTACATATGTCGACTGCTAGTGGTAGGAAGCTAGCGCTTTCCATGCCATCAATATCTGGGACATCCCCATTAACTTCAGTGCATACTGAGCAGTTCCATTGGTCTGATTCTGAGAGAGCTGACTTCACAGGAGACTTCAGCTTGATCAAGAACCAGAGTCTTGTGGAGGCTGTGAGGAAGTGACAGTGTTATTGTTGGGGGACTTTGGCTGTCAAGACAAACCTGAAGAACCTAGAGGTTTATGTGAGAATTTAGTTGTCTTGTGAAAATTTGTCTAGCATAGATAAATATAGGTCTATGAATGCCAGGGAGCATCATGGCTGCAAAGGTTCGTGGCATGGAAAGCAGCCTTCAAGAGTTTCATAGTCTATCATGGCACCGAGCTTTCAGGACCACAACATAGTGGTGAGTGTTCTGAAAAGGCGGCTCTGTCTAGTTGTTTATCTGCCGCTGCTAACCTGCACAGATTATGGGACATCAACCCTGATCATATTAAGGACCTAAAGAGAAAAAAAGAAAGAACAGTCAAGCATTTGTCGGGACACTTGTAATAAAGTAGTAAAACAAACCTCTCCTGTAACTTTTTTCTCTTTTTTATTTGTTGTCCTATTTCTCTTGGCATGCCCACCTCTGTCATTTTTTCTTTTTGTCTCAGACTTTTGGTATAATGTGAAAGCACTTTCTTCAGTGCAATAAAACTATAACTTTGATAAATAACAAATATATGTTTAAGTTATAATACAATGAAGTGGTGTACCTCATGAAAAATTCTGACCCCTACTCTACAAACTTCATAAAAATGTAAGGCCTCTTAGCTGGCCAATTAGCAAAGTTTGATTGCAGCCATTCAAGCCTTCTGAACAACCACAACCACTTTAGCTGTTAATTAGACCTTCCATATTAGCTGCTAATTAGACCTTGGCATCTGCCAAGAGTAGCCCTACCCCCCAAAACAGGTCTACTTCAGACTATATACTAGTAACTGTATGTCTTATGTAACCCTATCTAACCCCAATATTTTAAAGTTAATTTAAAGCTCTAAGAGATATATCTTTTAAGAATAAATTACTGGCATAGGGGGTACGATTTTTAAGTTATGGGCCCTTGAAGGTGGACACTTTTGCCCCCGGTTTAAACACTATGAGGTCCACCTTAATCATATATTTTGTTTTTGAAACCAATGTTTCAACAAAATAACCTCAGTCATCATCACGGTAAATTTTAAAAAAACATGTAAACAATGCAACACATCCATACCAACTTCCAAAATATATAGACAATTGATCTCTACACTTGCATGAAAAACTTGTAAATATGTGGAAAACTCAGGAGCTTTTATGGATGCAGTCCAAATTTATAACTCAGTTCAGATGAGGTGCTAGTCAGTATTGATGTATCATCTCTTTTCACTTGCAAATCAATGGATAAGGAAGTTGATGTACTACATAACATGTTGAAGAAGGATAAAAGACTAGGGAAAACAATACGTTACTGCCTGACAGAACCTCTGAAGAGTTGGAGATTGGTCTAAAAACCAATCAACTTCAGTTTTAAGGAAGACTTCTATGAACAGAAAAAAGGAGCAGCTCTGTAATGTCCCATTTATACATGGAGTTGTTTGAGTAGCTGGTCTTGGGGTCATTACCAACAAAACCTGTCCTATGGAAAAGGTATGTAGATGATAAATTCTGCATAGTGAAGAGACGGACAGAAAAAACTCCTAAACCATCCCAACAACATCAGGCCTACAATCAAGTTTACCATGGAGTTGGAGTGAGATGGCCAACTTCCTTTCCTTGACTGCTTTTACTGGACAGGAGAGCAGAAGATAGCATGCTGGACTCCAGAATTTACAGAAAAAAGATACACAGATATTGATACCTTTATGGTTCACACCACCCAGTTCATGTCAAAAGAAGTGGCCTCTATGACAGAGTCAGAAGAGTGACCAACACATAATTGAATAGGGAGACCGACTACTTCTGCCATGCATTTTCCAACAGTGGCTACCCAATACCATTCATCTACTCATCTTCAAAGAAGTCACCTCGGGTAGTAAGGAAAAAAGATAAGAAACTAAAAAGAGTAGATAGGGGGAAAAAACACCTTAATCAACATTCCCTGTTTGGTTGGCCTAGTGAAGATATCAGATGTGTGTGTGGAAAAGTTGATGCCAGGGTTGTTAAGGTTGACATTTAAAATCTCAGCTTATCAGAGTCAAAAATAACTTGAACACTACCATGAAATCACAGTTGTGTATAGGATTCCCTGAAGCTGTAGGAAAGTGTACATTGGTGAAACAATGAGGAGAGATTGGAGACCTAAATATAAATGCATAGAGATGATATCAGAAAGATAGAGCATAGGTAGTCATTACAGTGCATGCGTGGAAGCAACACCACCCAAACTCGTAGGAAAATACCTCTGTGATTGATAGAGCCAAGAAATGGACAGAGCTGCTCATGAAATAGGCAGCAAATGGACACAGTTGCTCATGAAGGAGGCAGCAAATGGACAGAGTTGCTCATTAAAGAGGCAGCAAATGGACAGTGTTGCTCATGAAGGAGGCAGCAAATGGACAGATTTGCTCGTGAAAGGGGCAGCAAGTGGACAGAGTTGATCATGAAGGAGGCAGCAAATGGACAGAGTTGATCATGAAAGAGGCAGCAAATGGACAGAGTTGCTCGTGAAAGAGGCAGCAAATGGACACAGTTGCTCACGAAAGAAGCAGCAAATGGACAGAGTTGGTTGTGAAAGAGGCAGCAAATGGACAGAATTGCTCATGAAATAGGCAGCAAAAGGACAGAGTTGCTCATGAAGGAGGCAGCAAATGGACAGAGTTGCTCGTGAAAGAGGCAGCAAATACTCGTGAAAGAGGCTGCAAATGGACAGAGTTACTCGTGAAAGAGCACTGCTCAGGGAATCAGCACTTCAATCAAAATGTAGAGGCTCGAACTACCCAGTTGGTGTGTCAAAACTACCAAGACCATGTATGTGAAACTACACACATCCTTTCTGTCTGATGTGTTGGTGTGCACATACACTATCATTTATTTATACGGTTCATGAATCACTGGTATTTGTTGTTTGAAATGTATTGCCATCGAGTGTGTGTACGCTGCACCATTTTCATTTTGTGATTACACTGATGAGGATGGAAGTGTTTCTGTTGGAACATAAGCAGTAAAAACATAAACCTGATTTAAAGTGAATCCTTGTGTCAGCTGAAAGTTATCGTAAGTGTGGGGGTTTGTTTATGCCCTCTTGGTATTTGCTGCCACCAGATGTAAGTCTCCGTCTCTGAAATCTTCTCAACCCTGCAATCCCTCCCGATATTGACAGTTAGGCCGCTAAAGTTGTAATAGGACTGATACAGAATGATGACAGAATAAAACTCGCATAAAAGAATGAAGTCCAGGGCCGGGCTTTTATAGACAAGGCCCCGGATCACAAATGAAAAGTGAATCGACCAATCAGAATAGGTCATGACTTACAATAAGGTTGGGTAACACTTCCAAGTGGTAATAAGGTGATGTTAATACGTAGAGTTGTTATGACACTTAATTCTAGTCCCTAGTTCTAGCTAAAAATACTATTAATACTTCTAAATATAGTTCACACATAATATTTGGTTCTCTAAGTTCCTTCCTTGGGGGTTACGCCCCCACATCCCCCCGCACTGAGCTTGCAGCCGCCCTCGGTTGCATCTTCTTGATCTTGCTCAGCACTGGCTTGGCGAGACAATCCGTCCGCATTCCCATTCTCTGATCCTTTCCTGTACATCATCTTGAAGGAGTAGTCTTGTAACTTCAGAGCCCAGCCATGGATCCTGCGATTGAGAGATTTCCCTAGCATCATTGGTAGAAGTGCCTTGTGGTCTGTCACCACTGTGAAGCTTCTGCCATACAAGAAATGAGCAAAAAACGAAATCGTCCTGAACACTGCCAAACCTTCCAGTTCCGTTGCTGAATATCTCTTTTCTGCTCCCTGTAGCTGCTTCGAGTAGAAGGCTACGGGTAACTCCTTCCCTTCACGGATCACATTCAAAACTGCTCCAACACCTCCTGCTGAGGCGTCTGTGTGTAAAGAAAGAACATCCTGCGGGCCAGGCACCGTCAAAATACATATATCACATAAAACAGACCTTAAATGGACGAAGGACTCCAACATCCGCTCTGTCCACTCCACCTTGGCTGGTGCAGACTGGCAAGTGGCTGGCGTGAGGACTGATGAGAATGAGCTGTAGTTCTTGATAAACTTCCTGTAATAGTTGATACTGCCCAGAAAAGATCTCATGTTCTTCTTAGTCACTGGTTGTTTAAACTCTGCCATTGCCGTTGCACGCATTGATGGTACTGCTACCTGCCCACATCCTACAACATGTCCTAAATACTCAACGTACGACCTGCCCCACACACACTTTGATGGCTTGGCCGTAAGCCCATGCTGTCTGAACACATTTAATACTTTCCTCAAATACACCATATGTTCCTTCCAACTCATCGAATATACAATCACATCATCCAAGTACGGTGCTGCACAATCATAGCACTCATGCAAAACTCCATCCATTAGCCTCTGAAATACAGCTGGTGCATTTCTCAACCCAAAGGGCATCCTGGCAAACTGGTACTTGCCGTATGGGCTAATGAAAGCCGTTTTTTCCTGCGACCCAGCTGCTACCTTCACCTGGTAATAACCTTTACTAAGGTCCAACTTGGAAATGACCTGACACTGCCCTACCCTCTCTAGAATTTCGTCTAATGTAGGCATGTAAAAGGGGTCAGCCTTGGTTTTCTCATTTAATTTTCTGTAATCTACACAGATGCGTACTGATCCGTCTGGCTTGGTGACTGGGACGATGGGTGATGCCCAGGGACTAGTAGATGGTGAGATTATGCTGGCATCCAGCAATCCCTCCAACTCCTTTCTTACACCTGGCTTCAGCCTGTCAGGGATTCGGTAAGGGGCAAGCTGAAAAGGTACTTCATCCAACAACTCAATTGATAGAACTGCACTCTCAGTATTTCCTGGTTCATTCCTCAACACATCCTGATACTCACTCAATAATACATCAACATGTTCCTGGTTGTATTCACTACATACCTGCCTCAAACTCAAAGACCCTGCCCCTTCTTCCTCT
The DNA here is from genome assembly GCA_028752905.1 of Cladorhizidae sp. MBARI D1340-BT2. NCBI lineage: Eukaryota > Metazoa > Porifera > Demospongiae > Poecilosclerida > Cladorhizidae > Cladorhizidae sp. MBARI D1340-BT2. The sequence goes on along the minus strand of JAQNBH010000002.1, from coordinate 31,437,897 downwards.
TCACTTTCAGCCACTACAGTCAATCTTAAAACATTCTCTTCTCTGTCCACACATGCCTTCAAAGTATTGATGTGGACTACTTTAGTGTTTCCTTTCTGATCTAACCTCTTCACTCGGTAATTTACAGCATTAAGTCTAGCAACCACTTCCCATGGTCCAGACCATGCATCTGCCAACTTATGGTTCATACCAGGGATACGACTCCACACAACGCTACCCACCTGGAATGACCTCACACAAGAACCTTTGTCATAGTGAATCTTCCTGTCTAACACTGCCTTAGACATTCTTTGCCTAGTTGCTTCCCTGACTATTTCAAGTCTTTCCTGAAACTGCTCCACCCAACTTCCTGCATCTAGCTTCCTGCTATCTTTCCCTGACCACTCACCATATAAGATCTCCAGCGGAGTCCTGACGTTATGTCCATAGACCAACTCAAAAGGGGAAAATAAAGAATCACGGTGAGGCATCTGCCTGAGTGCAAAGAGAGCGACTGGAACCTGCTCTGCCCAGTCAATCCCTTGATGATGAGTCTTGGTAAGAATGCCCTCAAGCGTGGAGTGCATCCGTTCCACAGATCCGTTCGTCTGGGGATGGTAAGCCGTGGTCTTGAGCTGTTGTATACCTAACAACTGACACAAATGCTTGACCAAAGAACTCATGAACTGTGTTCCCTGGTCTGACAGTAGCTGTAAAGGAATGGCAGTGCGACTAAAGATGTTCAACAACCCTTCTGCTACAGCTCTGGCAGTAATCGACTTTAAAGGTATGGCTTCTGGCCATCTAGTAGCCATGCACACAGAGGTCAGCACGAACCTATACCCGCCCTTGGCTTTTGGGAGGGGACCAACAAGGTCGAAAGCCATCTGCTCAAAGGGTTCAGTAAGGACTGGACGCTCAACCATGGGTGCCTTCTGAACTGACGCACGACTGCAACTCTGACATACCCTACAGGACTGACAATAATGTACCACCTCCTTTGACATCAACGGCCACACAAAACTTTTCTTAATCATCTGGAGCACTTTTCTGTGTCCCAGATGACCAGTGCCATCATGAGCAGTCTTCAAAACTCTCACCCTAAAGCTAGTGGGTAGTACCAATGCTTCCACCGCTTGGCCTGCTGCATCATGCACGGTCAAAAACATCACTTCATCCTTCCATTTAAATCCCTTAATACCTTCTTCAGCTAAACTTCTCCAAACCGCTAGCGACTTGTCAGCCTTAGATTCCAAACACAACTTCTCTCTCTCTGAACCTTTTATCAATGGGGGTAAGACCAGATCATCCTCCCCTTGGCTAACACTAGGGTTACTCTCGGTGTTCCCTTCTACTTCCAGACACAGGGAAGCTGGCTCACTCTCATTCCCTTCCACTGTCTCTTCAACCTCTGCTACCTCAGCTGTCTGAACTGACTGTTGTTCAACACTCTCAGTCTCACCAACAAGATCCGCTACTGGTGTGCACTTTGGATGTTCCACTGCTATGAGAGCAGCTTCTTCAGCCTCCGTGGTAGCCACACTTTCACTCTGTGCGCGGGTCGACACTACCATAACAGGTTGAGCAGGTCGCCCTGAAGCACATTCCGTGACCAATTGTAAATGGTCTGGTTTACTGTAGTCAATAGCAAACAGAACCTGACCTTTCAAAGTCTCCTCTGGGGCTACAACAACTTCACCCTTGCTAATAAAACCCTTTAACTTAAGCTCAACATTTGCTAACTGGCGCCTAACTGACCCACCATTAGCATCCTCAACCATAATACACTCTTCTAACAATTCCTCATCTTTTACACAAGTCCTAGGAACCATAGAAATGCTAGCACCCGAATCCAACACAAAGTCTAGCTCTTTATCCCCTACCATACCTTTCATTACGTTTACTAACACGGGTTTCCTTGCCCTCACCACTAGATGTTTCACTGGCTCACTCTTGACTTGCACGCTCTTCTGGTAGGGTGGTCCCATCGCTTTAGATGACCTCAGAGGGCATGCTGGAGCTTTGTGTCCTGGCTTGTGGCATACGTAGCAGGTCACCTGTGAGGATACTGCTGCGTTTGTGTTGTTGTTGCTTCCATGGTACAGTGTAGATGGACTGGTGTTGCTCAGCTTGGAACGACACTCTGCAATTCGATGTCCTACTTTACCACAGTAGAAACATGTTGGAGGTTTCGGAGATCTCTGTTGGTGGAAGGTAGTCTGTCTTCCCAGAGACTCCTCTGCCTGAGTACTCTTGTTGATGGACCACCACTGCTGTAACGTCTCGAGCAAGGTGTCCATGGAATTAGGTCCCTTTTGATCTAGGAACGCTACACCATCCTTTGGTAGGATCTTCCTCAGGATCGGCTTGCACAGGGCTAAGACGCAATCCTGGATCGACTCAGCTTCCTTGAAAAGTCTGAGTACCAAACGCTTGAGCAGCTGGAACACGTCCAGTGCTGTCTTCCCTTGTAGTACAGATGTATTCAAGTCCAGGATCTGCTGCCCGGCTTCCATTGTAGACAGACCGGCAGCTTCCAATAATCTTCCCTTGACTTGTCCGTACTTCTCGTATGTGCCTATTGTGAGGCCTTGCACCAACGCTGCATACTTTCCTTGGAGATTAGTAGTGAGGTAGAAGAGCCACTCTTCCTCACCTACATGACACTGAAGAAGAATGTTCTCAAGTCCCTCCAGGTAGACCTCGAGGTCATCCTGTGGGGTGATGGCTTTAATCGTCCGTAGTTTCCATTCATTCTTCTTGGTTTCATCTGATTTTGCTCTGTACACTGCATCCTCTTGCGCCTTCTTGGCTGCAAGTTCAGCTTCCCTTGTGAGACGGACTTCAAATCGGGCCTCGTCTCTCGCCTCTCTGGCAATTTCTGCCTGTTCACGTCGCTCTTCTCTGGCTGCATCAGTACTTATTTGCATCTCCATAATGGCCCTCAGCATCTGTTGCATCTCGTTCATAGGCTGTTGAGAGGTTGCCATCTGTTCATGGGATTCGTGTAATTTAGTTGTTGTTCTTGTCCGTCTCTTCTTGATGTCCTTCTCGTGAAGGTGGGTTTCCTTATCGGTGTCGTAGTCTGACATTCCTAGCTCTATTGGTCTTAGCGAGCAGGGTTCTGCTCGTGTATCCAACGCAACGTGAAAGGAGGAATCTATTACGTGTATCCAACGTAACGTGAAAGGAGGAGAAATCTAATAACTCGTATCGGATTTTCTGTAGATGTGTACGCTCGCCCTTGCCAGCCATACACCAGCTTCCGGTAATTGCAGACTCACAAACGCTGGAGCCCTGTAGTCAAATAAGAGACGACAGTAAAACACACACAAAGACACGTAATAATAACTCTGATACACAATACACAATTGTTCTGGCCCAACAGAGATGTCTTTGCGATATTTCTCTTGAGTCTTCGTAGTAGCCGTTTGACTTTTTCTCTCTCGATGCTGTGGAGTTCGACTCTTTCCGCTGCCACCAGTTGTGGGGGTTTGTTTATGCCCTCTTGGTATTTGCTGCCACCAGATGTAAGTCTCCGTCTCTGAAATCTTCCCAACCCTGCAATCCCTCCCGATATTGACAGTTAGGCCGCTAAAGTTGTAATAGGACTGATACAGAATGATGACAGAATAAAACTCGCATAAAAGAATGAAGTCCAGGGCCGGGCTTTTATAGACAAGGCCCCGGATCACAAATGAAAAGTGAATCGACCAATCAGAATAGGTCATGACTTACAATAAGGTTGGGTAACACTTCCAAGTGGTAATAAGGTGATGTTAATACGTAGAGTTGTTATGACACTTAATTCTAGTCCCTAGTTCTAGCTAAAAATACTATTAATACTTCTAAATATAGTTCACACATAATATTTGGTTCTCTAAGTTCCTTCCTTGGGGGTTACGCCCCCACAGTAAGTATTACTTATTTTAAGACTGTACCATAGTGAATGCTAACCACAGGATGCTATACACACTGGTAAAGGTGCATGATAGCACAGGCTAGTGCATGTTAACATGACTTGGTTGTATTGAATCTAAAATAATAGCAAACAAAGTAAGTCCTTCAGGATATAAGTTTTTTAGCATTGGGTGTGCATTATAGCACAGGCTAATGCAGAGTAGTGTAGGGTAGTGTATGATGCAGACAATGCCTAGCATGGGTTCATAGTGTAGTACACATGCAGAGTGGTGCAAGTAATGATGTAAATTTATTGTAGGGTAGGGCATAATTGTAGTGATGTGCATGGCAGCACCAGTTTGGATTGGAAAGCCTGTATTAACACACATGGCCAGATATAGGGGCAGGATCTTGTTGTGTTACCTTCGTGCCATCCTTTGAAGCCAATTGCACTGTTATGTGATTTACTTTTGCATGTCGATTTTGTTTCATGTGGTTAGAGAAACACTGAAAGCTGCTTAAGTGTCACTATTACCAGAAGAAATGTAACATTATTGGGAACTCTGCAGGAAAGCAGTTTCAGACAATGTCGGAGAGAGAGAGGAATTGATGAAGTTGCTATGGTCAAGACAGAGCAGAGCATGTTACAACTGCCAGGAGGTGCATACTACACAGCTAACCACGAAACAAACTTGCACTTAATGGAGACCTCTTGATCTGTAATGGATGCATGATGACCGTGGTGCATAAGAAGTTAGTCCCTGAAGACTGGAGGTCAGATATTTATAAGGATCGGAAAATATTCTAATCCATTAATACTAAAAGATAGCAGAAATATGTATTATTATTCCCATTTGAAAATATAGCATTCATGTTGTTGACTGTCCAAAATGAGATTGAGTACATGGCAGAAGAGAACACCAGAACATGAGCAATAACTTGAGATCAGTTATTACATGATGCAATGTTAGTACTCTCTCTGACCAGGTGATTCTAGCAAACAGAGTAGGTATAGTTCAGTTGAGTTAATATAAAACAAGAAAGTCTACCCTAGAGTGCAGGTAGATGCACCTTCCAATCATTCTGTGTTGTGCGCTGACTTGAACTGATTTTGAAGCTTTGGTCATCTGGGAAACTGGAATGAAAGGAATGGCATTTGATGACATTGGATGATTAAGTGTAGTAAAAGGTGATCTACTAGACAAGTGTTAGATGAAGGTGATGACTTCAGGTCATGGTCAAAATAGGCTGTGTTCAGTTTATTGAGAGATACATTATCCGAATATTGTTAAACGCAATGTTGCAGGACTTCTCATGTTGGTTGACAACCTTGAACAGACTATCATAGGATTATTCGAGTGGCATCCAATGATCATCATTTGGAACAAAGACACGTGAACTGACTTTCAAGTCAAATGGAGCATGAAAGCCCTTGTTACCATGCCACCATACTTGGATGTTTGCGTAATCTGTAAATGGTTCATATACTGCTTCAGTCGACCAGCATAAGTAATCACATCGAGGTTGGTAGCTTATGCAATGAATACATCAAGTAGGTGTAAGTTTGTATCATATAGAAGCTTGGCAATGGAACAGGATAAGTATTTCCTAAAAACTTCCCAAATACCTGGTGTGCAAGACATTGTGCAGTGTTAAGTGCTGGAATGATTAGGCGTGTAAGGATCAAAAACACATTCAAGTGACCGGCGACGAGTTTGAGCTGAAGTGATGTGATAGCAGTTACATGTAGTAGGAGACAGGCATCATGTTGTCATCAGCCATCACCTCATAGTCAATGGTGTCCATAGATGAAGTGGCAATTTAATACAGCTGAACTCTAGAAACCGAATTGGTTGCCATATTGTTTTTGTCTGGTATGTCAAGGAGGTCGGTTGTAGATTTTGAGATGTGTGACATAGATGAACTTTACCATACAATGACATAAATATTGTGCAGATTGGTATTTACTAGATCTTCAGCTACACTAAGATTGCAACAGAATACATCGACCCCAGTTCCAATATTGTGCACCTTGACCCCAGTTCCAAAGTTGTGCACCTTGACCCTAGTTCCAATATTGTACACCTTGACCCCAGTTCCAATAGAGGGACCTACGTCCCAGTTTCAACACTGGGCACCTCAATTCCAGTTCCGGAACTGGGGTCAATGTATTCAATATTATTGGAACAGGGGCATAGGTGCCCTATATTGGAACTGGGGTCAAGGTGTTGTAGTGGACCTACTGATTGATTAATTAGTAACATGTCTCAAACATAACTTATAACTTATGTCATATTGTTACTTACGTCATTCTGATTGATGGTCATAGTCACGTGTTTTGATATACACTTTACCAGATGTATTTAAGAAGTTTTGCTTAAGACTAGTAGTTTGTGTCTCTCGTCTTCGTCGATTAGCGAGATACCCCGCACTACATTGGTGACCCTGACGTGATCATTCAAACGTGAAACACGCACACGCCATGGCCGTGAACGCCCTCTCTCTAAAACTTCCTCCGTTTTGGTCAGCGAACCCAGAGCTTTGATTCCTACAGATTGAGGCCCAGTTCGCTTCCAAAAACATCACCCTACAGCTCACCAAGTACCAGTACGTCGTGGCTGGACTACCACCTGAAATCGCCGAAAAAGTGTTCGATTGCATACAGAGAATTCCCGACGAAGCTCCCTACGACGAACTTAAGAAGAAGCTCGTGCTCCACACCTCTCTTACAGAGTCAGAGAGACTTCAGAAGCTCTGGGAACTCCAACCACTTGGAGACCTCAGGCCATCTGATCTGTTACGCAAGATGGAACAGCTAGTCAAACAGGATATCGACCGCGATCCAATGATGCGGGATCTATTTCTGCGCCGCATGCCATTACCAGTACGCCTCAGCCTCCAGGTGTTGGATAGTCCCAGTCTCTCCACACTAGCAGAGAAGGCAGACACACTCTGTTCAATTGCTAAGCAGGACACGACAATCCTTTCAGTGAGGCAATCAGAGGAATTCTCACTAACTCCTGGCTCAGGTTCAAAAGCAGTAACCCTCACATAAACCCTTGAGGGTGAAATTGCATCTCTTCGGGCTGAGGTTGCACAGTGAAGCGGAGGGGACCCCGTGTAGGACCAGTCCCATCAGGAACTTCACCTGCAATACCTGCACCCACTCCCTTGTGTTGGTATCACGCCAAGTTTGGAGATCAAGCCCAGAAATGCCGTCTTCCCTGTCGATTTTCGGGAACGCTTCCCCCGGCCACTGATGGCGACCAGTGCTCCGGGGAATCACAGTCGTCTCCTTTTCATCACCGAACGCCTTTTTCATAATACAGTTTTGAAGTTGGCATCATGGAAAGTATGTTATTAGAACATCAGAACACCACCCTTGCTAAAAAAATTAAAATTAAAATTTCATGCTCAGATGTCATCCCCAACTCTTTTCAGTGTATGTCCAAAAAGAAAGAGTGATGCAACTCCTCCGGCTCCCTTGTTCCTTGACATCTAACAATACTTTTGAAATAAGTTTTTCCCCCTCTCAGATCTCTCCATCACACCTGAATGCTTTACCACGTAAAATAATATAGCGATAGTAGAGGAGAAACTGACTATGATATTGTTATATCAAGTACTTATGCAGAAAGTCCTGATAATTATGCAGTATATTAGAATTGAGTGAATTCATGTGTCGGAATAGTGGTTGGTTATGGGGAGACTAATTAATGACTAATTAATGTGTGGTAGAAGATTCTTTCTACGTGTACATTGGATTACTTGTAGTAAAAAGTGGTAATGTATTCTGGTGCTTCAGTGACTTTCCCAATTGCCAGTTAGTTCCAGCCCCTTATTCATGAGAATGTTATAGCTATTAGTTATCTATAATTACAAGCCTACTTAGAGGTCAAAAGATAATTTATGTATACATATACCTGACATAGAGAAGCTTGTACAAGACCAATCAAAGCTAATAGCTAAGCTTTTACTACACCAGAAATAATACCAGCTAAAAATTAATAAGAAACGCTGTTTGAGTAGGTGCACTGCTATCTGGGTGGGTTCAGCTGCAGACTGAGCAAGTGCAGGTGTGGCCTGATTAGTTGCACTTGTATATAGTAAACCTTGCCCTACAGATTCCTGGGGGTGTGAGGTCACACTTTTTGCCAGATAGCATCATCCACAACAATATCCTCATGTGCAAGTTTTCAAGCAACAACTCAATTTGCTGTTTAAGTTTATTAATAATTTGTAGAGCAACTAGATATTGAATTACAGTTTGTGCTTTATTTAACCGAGTATAATCTGTAATATCTTCAGCACAATACTCCCCATTCCGATAGCTGGAGATATTTTAAATGTTACTTAAGGGCAATTGTTATTGAGTCAAGAAGTGGCTCCATATTTTCCCTCGAAAATTCAACACAGCCTGTTTTATAGGATGTAGGAAGGATTATCTGGAGTATTAGGAATGTTGAGTGAAGACAGGGAACAAACAGGCAAAACTACAAGCAGAAAAAATACGATTTAGTGTATGCAAAACTGGATACACAGCAACCATGAGATTGTTAACTAATATTGTCAAAGGTTCATGGCACAATGTAGAACAGAACTTGGAAGATGTGCAATAGATAATCATTTAGTTCAAGTCAACCACAGTATTCACCAGCTGAATTTTGGTGGCATTATTTTTCAATTTGTGCAGTTTCACAAAATGTTTTAATCTTCACACTAGTTTGCTGCACTGATGTCTTTTTGCACAAAAGAAGTATATAGGACATATGTTGGCATTCTAATTTGTCTTGAACCCTTCTCATGGATATCTGGCCTTTTGGAATGCGAGACAAGAACAATTGTTTTTCAATATCCAATTGGTTTCTAGGCAGTAACTGTAACCAAAGCACGCAATATCAGCAGTAATTTTATTACGATCATCATGGTATTGCTGCTGGGAAAGTTTGGCATAAGACAGGTGCGCGCTCTGAATGGCACAAATAGCGTCATAGGGAGAGAGCCGCTTAGGGCGAAGCGATGATCCCTCTTTAAAAATGGTGGAGGAAACAAAGCTGTCTCTTTGGCAGCTCCTTGGTTCATAAATGGTGTATTTTGCCAATTTTGAACCGCAAAACGCTTCAAGCATGCATTGAAACCTTCGCAAAGGTGTGGAAATCGGCAATTTACATCTTCATATTGTGTTTCTATATATGCTGTAAAGTGATATTAATAATAATAATAATAATAATAATAATAATAATGCTACATTACTAGCGTGAATATTGTATGTCCGTTCGTCATAACGGAGGACTCCTAACTAGATTGCAGCAACGAACCTGTTTCTTAGTTTACCTAAACTTCTTAGAATGATTCATTACTGCAAAAACTAACCCCATTTCTAGCAGCACTAATCGAATATCCAAAAATTTGTATATCATCAATACCCTGTGTAGGCTTAAGATGCTGTAGATTTTAGAGACTCTACGTTACTTTACAAATGCAAATCTCAAAGGGGTTTGCCTGTACAGTTTATTCTGAGAAGCACAGTCATACTGATTGTCAACCGGGTTGGTACAATAAACTCACTCATGAGTGTGCAATAGGATCTTTGCATGTAACTTCTCATTCCAGGTGTACATCTGATTTGTGGTGGGAAAATACTGGCATGCGAGCTGGCTTTTGGAAGAAATAGTACAGTAATCCAGTGGATGTGGTTTACTCTCAGGAGAGGTATATAATTACAAAAACATATCAAATATATCAATCTGCAGAGCTAGTGCATGAATATAAATAAGCATCAACAACAACAAACTGTTAAAATCACCTTCTCAATACTCAACTCCAATTTTTATTCACATGACATTTCGACTAGATGCTCTAGTCTTCATCAGGAATTAAATTTTTTTACAGCTTTAAAATATGTATGATAAAAAGCTGTATTGAGCCAAATGAGGAAGGATCCCTTGTGACCACACACACATAGACAAGCCTCTATCATAAAATGGTGATGCAGACCACACCAAATTAGAGTATAAAAATATATATATATATAAACCAAATGCTTTTTATCATACATATTAAAGCAGTATATATGAAACTGTATATATTTTTGATTAGGTGTGGTTTGCATGACTAATTTATGGTAAATGGTGGGTGTGGTCTATTATTGTTTCAAAATAAGAGTGTTAGTGCTTTTTTGAATAAAATATTTTTGTACTTTAGTATAAATTGAGCTTTTCCGCTTTACTATATATGTGGGCCAATCAAACATTGACTAATAGTTGTATGCGGAGTTAAATAGTGCTAATGTGCATGCTTCACTACATACCACAAAGTGACTGTTCAATGATAAGGACAAAGTTAGAAGAAGGCAAAAATATATAGAAGAGTGATGCATGACTCGGAAACCAAGGAAGAGAAGAAAGAAAGATGGAGGATAGGAAGTGAGAAGGATAGAGCAAGAAGAGTGCCTCAAAACCTGCAGCTGATAGAGGGAGTGCTTCCTTGTTGGAAGAGAGGAAAGGAAACAATGACCAAGAATGTTACTATTTAAACTACTAAATAATTGTTCATTGAACTACTGAATTTGTACACCAGCTTCAGTCATTTCCCATTGAGGAAAAAATTGGCCATTATAGTGCTCCCCGGACTACAGAGATCCCCACTATGAGCAGAATTGTAGGAAGAAGGTCATGCTATACCAACCATTTTAGAGGGTGAAAGAGTTTCTTGGAGCAAATGAAACCCACTCGGCTTATTTCCTTTGCCTCCAGTCAGGTAAAGTTCCCCCCACTCTCTTGCAGCTAACATTTATGGACTTGAATCAGTAGATACATTTTTTACAGCAATCCAGGAAGGTGAGAAATTGTGATGGTGATCAAACGGGTTGTTCAGTTTTAAACCATTTATTATTTTTGATTCATTTCGTATCCCATTAAGGAACAAGATCAAGAACAAGAGATAGATGACATTACATCACCAACTATCCATGACTGGGTGCCTATTTGCAAGTATAATGCAGAGTACTCTCAGTCTTGTATCAATGACCAGGGTTGTGATTAGTCACTTGCGGCCAGAGCATATCGCAATCTCAATGCCATCATTCCATTACACAGCAATACATGTCAGTACCTACAAATGCAAGTGCTGATCCTTGTCAACCTCCAGGAAAAGTATATAGCTTGAAGCTTACACAAGTATTATAGCATGTCAAAACAGCACATTCCTCAGGTTCGTTACCGGCACAGCAGGAACGGAAAGCTATTCCTGATCCAGTGCCTAAAGCTCCTTTTGAAGGACCATTTCATTGTTGGAGCTCCAACTGGCATTGCGGCATTCGGATGGACACCCTCGTCTCATTTATGAGCCTAACTTTCAAGGGGTGATTCAAATCTCTTGAATGAAAAGTACTTCAGATGATTCAGAAGACAATGTGTGGTGTGGATTACATCATCATCAACGAGATGTCCATGTTTCACTGGAAGCTGTTTAGTCAGGTAGACAAGATGTCTGCAGAAGGTATTTCCTCATAGATCTGAGGAGTTCGTTGGCAGATTCTCCTGCTTGCTGATTGTCCATGCAACACTGCTCGTAGCACATCACTGCGCACGGCTATACAACATAAAACTGCTCGTAGCAGACTAATGCATGACCATGCAACACTGTTCAATTGTTGTTGGGTACAGGTGCAGAGCTCCCTTGAAAGATGAGATATCCATAACTATTTTGCAGAAAGGCAAAAATTGAACAATACATAGATAGCCTATACATAAACATGACAAAAATATTAGAAGCACATGCACAAGACCACCAAACTCAGAGACAAAAGGTATGATCACATATCTCAACATAAGACTAATGAGCGCATGACAAAAAAGCCAACATTACATTGTCAGGTGACATGACAAAGTCAACACACCTGACAATTATAACTCACAGATGCATGCAGAATGAATTTTGGCATTCAATCCAGGTTTTTTTCTGGTGCCACAAGCAGTGAAGTGGCCACGCCATCACTGGAATGAAACACACTGGTCAAAATTCCATATTAATTTTGTGGGACTCAGTCCAGCATTGCTGACAGCTTTACCAAGTTAGCATTTGGTCAGCACAAAACCATATCCCGGGACCAACTCAATAGTCATTGGTCCAGCCTATCAATGCCAATTTTTTTTTTATAAACTGAGATGGCTATTACCTTATTAATGGGGTGGGGTTAGTTGTAGGCCACACAACTCTTGGAGCCTCTAGGCTTTCCCCCTTATTCTTGATATGAATGACTCTAAAACAAGGACACACCCACTAATTGGCTCCAAAATATACTCAATTTGTGTTCATGACATGTATTAAAGGTTTTACGCCCTGCAGGTTAACTACTAATATCATTATGGCGTACCAGTCACAATTCAAGATATATCATGATGTTCTACTATTTTATGCATAAAATAACGAGGCCATCACAAATGAATGTTAATAATTTCTACATTAGCAGAACTTGGAGCAGTATGGAAGCTCTTCAACCTACCACAGGATCAACCCAAATAAATGAGCAAACTCCTCTTTCATCATATAATTATGCATACTCAACTAACTTTAAGATATTCTATGTCATATAGCTTACTTGACCAGCTTTAGGCATCACTTGAGGTTTGAAGATCCTTTTAAAAGATTTGCCTTAAATTCAACAGTCTAGACAAAAATGTTGGAATAATTGGAGTGATTGGGATATATATGAACCCATCAGATGCAAGTTTTGCAAGTGGGAAAACAGCGTGGATCTTAAATTTGATTACAAGGATTTTTTCACACCTCCAAATGTTTTATGTCCTGCAGTTTCACTTATCTTAGCAAAGGATTCAAATCATGCTTGGAATCTTTTTGGAACTAATATCAGCATTTAGGAGGTATGAAGGTGCCAATGTGTGTTTTAGATGAGATGGAGGTTCGGTTCTGGGGGTGTTTTTGTAGCCAACCATTAAGGTCAAAATATCGGGAAAATTCTAGTTGGTAAAGTGTCTTCAACTGTGATGGTACAGGGTTTTGTTTTCTTTCCCGGCTAATTAAAAAAACATGACATTTATGCAATCTAGCAACCCCTTGTGTCCTACCAAGGCTAGTTCAAGAAATATTATGATGCATGGAGACATAAAGATCGGTTTTATGTCCTGTGTGTCATAACATCTTGGAAGATAAGGGCAAAAATGTTTCAAACTGCAAATGTTGGATATGACCGGTTGAAAAAAATGGAAACAAGCATAATTATTGTCTACATCACATACAGTTTGATGATGATGTATACACTTAGTGTATGTAATTTAAGTGGTAAAGGGTCATCTACTCTGTTGGTGATCCTTTACAAATACACCAACTGTGTTGGTACAGATTTGGTATAGCATTCTTTTTTGCCAGGCTAATTGTTATTGTTTTGAAGTGCATTCTGTTTCTTTGTTGTTGTTTTTTGTTGTTGTTTCTCTTTAAATTGGTGATAATTTAAGAACAATTCAGGAGTCTTCTGGTATCAAAATGGTCCTATTGTAAGCAAGTTATTTGTGGAAAATGGTAGATAGAAGATAGATAAATGTATATAGAAGATATAAACATAGATAGGTCTTGAAGAAAAATTTCATGCCATGCATTTTACATTTTTGGGAATCCTTCTCGAAGGATTTAACCTCACCATCGGATTATTGTGAGGTTTAATTAACCAAACTTCAGTTAAAAATTAAAAATCTATACCATGTAAAAAGTTTACCATAGTCCCAAGCAACCATATATTATGGGATAGCATAGACATTGTGGTTAGGGTTTTGTAACCACATGCTGGCCAAAAATATGAATATCATTATCACAATATTATATAGAACATAGTTCTTTTTGCATTTAATGCAGAATCTATTACTCACAAAAAATCAGTATTTATAATAGACTATAAGAAGCTGAGGTATTGAGAGATAAAATAAGCATATTGATACTATAAAAATGCCCACAACATAATATTGTATTGAATTTTTGTAGTTAACTTGTATTCTGTCCTAAACATAGACCAGGCATCACTTTTCGCCATCCTCTATATACCACACTTATGATTATACTTGCTACGTTTTGACTTGTTTATAATGCTCAACCATAGAGCGTAATAAAGCCTGGTCTATATGGTATGATGAACATGCAGGATCTTCTTCTTGGCTGTTTTGATACTGGCTGAGCTTCTTTTCTCCAGCTGGCAGGCAGGCGATATGTACTTTCATAAAAGCTTCCGCTTCGAATTGGAGCCTGATGTCTTTGGCGTTGGATGTTGAAGGAGTCCTTGACAGTGGCTGTGAATAGGTGTTTTCCTGACACATGTGTGATGGTGTAATCATATCTTGCTAAGCATAGTTGAAATTTCAATACTCTTGGTGGTAGGGAGTCACGGTGTTTCATTCCTAGAAGAGGGACCAATGGTTTGCGGTCGGCTTCTATAGTCACAGTGTTTCATTCGTAGAAGAGGGACCAATGGTTTGTGGTCGGCTTCTATGAGAAAGTTAACACCCAAAAAATATGTGGTAAATTTCTCACATGCCATGTGATTGCCAGTGCCTCTTTTTCGATTTGGGCGTATCGGCTTTCCATCTCGGTCATTGACCTGGATGCGAATGCGATGGGTTTTCAAGTAGAAGACTGATTTTTCTTCATCAAGACCACCCCTAGCCCAAATGAAGAGGTATCTGCAGAGACCTTTGTTAGTGCTTCTGGATTGTAAAGGGAGAGATCGGGAGGTTTAGATAGATCACTTTTGATGTTGATGAAGCTTGGCTAGAGCTTGGGCTGGGACCCACACCACATGGACTTCTTGCTGAGTAGTTGGCGAAGGGGTTGGTTAGAGAACTTCCCCAGTATATTAGTCACCCCTAGGAATCGCCTGAGCTGATATGTTCATTGGTTGTTCCATGTCTCTGATGGCACGTCTTGTCTGGGTCCACTCCCATTCCTTCAGCATCAATAAGGTGACCAAGAAATTTCAATTTACATTGGCTAAACTTACATTTATCTGAGTGTGCCTCCTAAAGCTGCGATTTTTCAGAGAACTGCAGTCAGTCATTTGTCATTGATTTTTCCGAAGACGATCATGTTATCGGCATAATACTCCATTGTGGCCTGTGAGGATGTTTGTGATTCTTTTTTGAAAGTGTTCTTGTGCACTTGAGATACTAAAGGTCATTTTGTTGAAGCAGTGGCAAGAAAGGTGTGAGGAATTTAGTGAGGGGGCAGGAGCTTTTGGCCAATGGTATCTGTCAGAATCCACTATTTGTGTCCAATTTAATGAAGATCCTTGCTGCGGATAGTTGTGCGAGTGTGTCGTTGACTTTTGGAAGGGGGAACACTTCTCATACGACATTTTGATTCAGTGGCTTTAGGTCCACACATATGCGAAGTGCTCCTTCCTTCTTTGACACCACTACCATTCCAGTGCACCACGGGGCAGGTTCGGCCATCTTTGAGATCACCTCTAAAGACTCCATTCAGTTGAGTTCCTTTTGGACTCTTGGGTGTAATGGCAGAGGTACATGTCGAGGTGTAAATAGTGAATATGGCCTCACATCTGGCTTGAGGTGTATCTCAAATTCATCTCCTAAGTTACCCAGTCCTTGGAATAGAGTTGGAAACTGATTCTGGACCTTGGCTGTTGGTTGGGCTATTGGGACAGCTAGTTCTAGTGCCATAATAGTAGGTAACCACTTTTGCCGCAGCATATAGCAGTTTGGATGCTTGTGGTTTTTCGATAGAGGGAAAAACTGCCATCAGGGCTTGTTGGCTAGATGGCAACCAGTGACCTAGAGTTCCTATCTCGATTGTGTACAAGGAGGAATGGAATCCTTGTGCCTCAAGGTCACTTAGGGCCAGTTGGTAGATCGCTTTTGACTACTTTTGTTGTTTAGCCTTTAAGATGGACTCCGGTGAATTGAACGGAATGGTCAGTTCAATCAAGAACATTTCATTGTTCCTCCTTACTACCACGTCTGGTCTAGCTGAGGTGTCTAGAATATTTGCAGGGATAGTTGCAGGGGGGGGGGGTTGTCACTTGCCCTGTAGCCAGGAAGATCTGCAAAGCAGGCATCACCCGGCTCCATGAACTTCTCAATCCCAGATATCACCACTCTCAGGACAGTCGTGCCTCCATGTTTACCTCGCCTGCTTCAGAGCCTCTGGACAATTGGATAGGATGTGTTGCACAGTAGGAGACCGATTCATGCACAGGGACAGCGAGGATCAACACGAATATGCCAGCATTTGAGACTGAGAGGGGTGGGTAAAGTGTCTGTACCTGCTCTCAGAATAAATGACAACTGTCCAGCTGGTAGTCCATCCGTGATGCGTCTCCATACCTCTTCTGGCTTTGTTACACCAAGGATTTCTTTTGTACCGATAATTTTGAGAGTTTGTCACTTGCCCTATTATCCTTCAATACTTTACGGAACTGGTATCCTAACATCTTACTGGTGATGGTATTAATTGAGGACTTTGCCCCCGAGTAGAAGTCTCACAGCTTCATCAGGGATACCAAGGTTGACACAGTTTTGATGGTCCAAAAAGATGTTTGATCAAAGGGTCATGTGAGGTTGAGATTGTACACAGCAAGGAGAGTTTAGCTTTGATTGTTTGATCAGTTAGAGATGGGATGTCAATCACATCAGGATGGTGAAGAGCTGATGTTGTGAAGGATCTGAGAAAGCCATCGCTTTCATCTTGTGTGGATCAAGGCCTCCTTTTTCTTGATGGTCCAATTGGCTACTGCCATAGAAAAATGGAAGGATGGGACAAGGAAACGCCTCAGAATCCATAGCTTATACTCTCCTAATTGTTACTCCATCAGGCGGGCATCTATCTTGTTAATGCTAGCGTTATGAACGATACCCGCTTGGTCATGGACCCACCCACCATATAACTCTAGTGCGCATGTCTTTGGATATGGGGAGGGGTGGGGCTATATAACAGCTCGAGGCCCGGTTTATTGGGTCGTCTTCGGTCGCTCAAGTCCAGTTTACGCGTGGGAGGGAAAGATTCTTGAAGAAACTTCGAATCTCACATTACCAGTCTCAGTATTCCAGACGGAACATAATGAGCTGCTCTAAGCATAGGACTGAAGTATTTGTCCTCGCCATATTATATCTACTGCCGCTAAAGACACTCGCAGGTGAAGGTATATAAGTGTAGGAGAGGAGAAAGTGCAGGCGATGGAGATCATAGTCTAATTCTCTAGTGAACCCTTGTTAGAATTGTGATCTACAGAGAGCCAATCCTAACTATCAAGACAAGTTCAATTATTCACAGGTCATAAGAATTTACACAACGTACAACATTACAGGTCGACACAGAATATAATGACTACAGAATATAATGACGAGAGAATATAATGACGAGAGAGTGGAGTCCAAATACTTGCAGCATATATGGTGACTGACGGCCTGGGTCTTTTATAGACCCAGGGTAGTAAGTCTCACAAGAATTACCATATAAGGGAAAACTAAAAACTGATAGTAATAATTCAACCAATCAAAATAGAGTCATGTGCCTTTCCTAAACTATGTAATTAAAATGTGTGGTTAACTACCATATGACCTAATATGAAAATATCTACACTGCGTGTGCGATAATATGAGAGAGGGTTTGGTTGGGGGAGTGGTTTGTTAGGAGGTTCCTAACATCTCCCCTTCCTTCTGGGAGGTGTCAGCCGGAAACATAGGGTCTTCTAGCCATGCTTGGCATGAGAGGGCATCAGCATTCTGGTTCTTGCTGCCAGGACGGTAGACGGTAGAGAATTCTAATTTTGGCGCATGATATCCGGCCAATCGTCCGTTGGTGGTGTCTTTCCGGTCTAGAAAGGGCAGGGCACGGTGATCCGTTATGATGGTGAAATGACGACCCAGTAGGTACGGGAGGAAGTGTTTACAGGCTTCAACTACTGCTAGGCATTCCTGTTCGGTGGCTGAGTACCGTGATTCACGGGGTAGCATCTTACGTGAGAAATATGCGATGGGATGGTCTTCTCCATGTTTGTCAGTTTGGGCGAGAACCGCTCCAATGCCACGGTTGGAGGCATCCATCTGAAGCTTAAATGGAAGAGTATAGTCAGGAGTTCTCAGGACGGGGTCCTTGCAGAGTAGGAGTTTCAGCTCAGTGAAGGCTGTCTCACAGTCTGCTGTCCAGTGGACGGGATCAGGAGCTAGTTTCTTGGTGAGGTCGGTTAGTGGAGAGGCTGTGTTACTGAAATTTGGTATAAATTTCCTATAATACCCTATGAGGCCAAGGAAGGCTCTGACGTCAGTCTTAGACTGGGGACGTTGGAACTGTTGGACTGCCAGTGTCTTTGCTTCTTGGGGGGTGATGTAACCTTCTCCAACTGTGTCGCCAAGAAAACAACATGTTCGCATACCGATATTAGACTTACAGGTCTGGATGGTGAGTCCTACTTGGGAGAGGCGTTTGAAAACTTGGTGGAAATGATCAAGGTGTTCCGCCCAGGAGTTGCTGAAAACAGAAATGTCATCGATGTAGACATTGACAAACTCACTGAGGTCGTTCAGAATGCCATCCATAAGTCTCTGAAATGTTGCTAGGGCGCTTCTGAGACCGAAGGGCATGATGGTGAACCGGAATTTCCCGAAGGGAGTCAAGAAGGTTGTCTTATCTCTGTCGTTGATGTCGAGTGGAACTTGATAAAATCCTCTGGCAACGTCAAACGTAGAGAAATAGTTGGCCTTGGCCATCTTAAGTGAGATCCTCCCACAATGATAACAGTGAATGTTGCACTTTTCAAATAACCACCAGAAGTTGGGTAGTTTAATTCTACTTTGGAACATTTCCCAGCTTCTTTATGCCTTTCTCGGATGAGAGCACTGCTGTAAGTCTCAGCAAGGAATTTGTTCTTAATTTCTTGGTGATTTACTCGACAGACGAGTCAGTCTCTCAACATCTCTTCCAGCTGATCCCTGGTACCAAAATTGCAATTGAGAGCTAGTGCTGCATTCTAGTCAGCAATGGACTTGGCTGGCTTCCACGAGTGAGGGTTGAAATGAAATCTGTGAATGATGGTTCAATGTTTAGTACCGTAATGACCTTTCCACAAAGCCGTCAGAGAGCTGTAAATGACAGCTTTGGTGTCCAGCTTGCCATCTGGTACTAAGCTGCGCAACAGCTTGAAAGTTGGGTCTCGGCAGAAGTAAACAGAATCGGGTGCTTCTTGGCTGCATTTTCTATGCTGTTTGCCACAAAGGTTTCTCCTCGTATATGTTTCAGCCATCCAAGATCAGGTTGAAAGGTTTGATTTTGCCGTAAGTAGTCATGGTTAGTTGCTTTAACCTTGTTGCCAGAAGTTTAGTTACCCGAGATGCGCTCTGTTGTAAGTAATGGTCACAATCGTTAGACTAGTAACCAACAACTGCCTAATACAACTACTTTAACCTGAAAACTATTGCTACTTGCAATAATGAATACCTGAATAGCCAAATGCTATGACTGGAGAACTTATATAAACACTTAACAGGAACCAGGAAATGGAATAAAACATGGTAATTAAGCACGCATATCAATACTGTTTGAGTCATTATGACAGAAAGGAAGATGCAAAGCTAAGTGCAACAGTTTACAGAAAACCCACACACACCAACCGGTACCCTGGTTATAGATCACATTATCCAATCCATGTCTGAAAAGGAGTAGTGAAAAGCGTGTATGATAAAACTAGGAGAGTAGTGATGGAGAAGGAGGATCTATGACAGGAACAACATCATTTGAATAGTGTCTTTAATTATCCGGAAAC
>JAQNBH010000002.1:31373237-31413237 GCA_028752905.1 Cladorhizidae sp. MBARI D1340-BT2 | reverse complement strand
TATTTAGACCACAACAATAATTATAGCCAGTTTGTCATTGAAGTATTTGTAACATTTATGTGTTCCATTCTCCACATAACCCCAAAGCGATCACTCAACTCATTCTTAAAACTTCAGATAGTCTGGATCCTAGCTAAATGAGGTTGCAATCACTTTTCAACAAATGTCTCGATGTTTTGAATAGATGCTCTACACTTCATCATGAAAATAGAGGTGTTCATGATTACTTAAAATATTAAAAGAGCTGGAGGCATGAGGCTATTGTATATATAATATGCATTTTAGCAATTCCCCCCTAATTCTTGTGTTGGAACATATTAAGCTCAAAATTATGCTCATCAATTAATTGTGAAAGATGGAAGTTTATTTGGTGAACTGTTTATCAATTATTGTATTGCAGCTTAATCACTGCTTGTGCCTATCAGCTGACTAGTTAGTAGAAATAAAGACCTCTTGTATTAGTGGAAAAGTCTGAAGAGGTGTTATGGACAAAAATCTTGAAATAGATATTTAGAGCCACTTCAATTTTTTTGTCACACAATTACACTCACAATTTTACTTATTTTGCCAACATAGTGGACGTACCGATTATGCCCAAAGTTATTCCCTTAGATTAGCCTCGGGCTACATCCGGCCAAATACAAATCTTGCAAGGTACAGTCCACATATTGATCACAGCTTGTGCACAACATATTGGAGTGCTCTGTGGTACAGTCTTACTTCATTATAATGAAATTGTGGAGGGCAGTAGCTTCCCTATTTTAAAATAAATGAAAAATCCTCAGCTAAAATTCACTTCGACTGCTTCTTAAAATCATATTAATTGCAATTTTGGCCAATTTTCAACCCAAAATCACTTCAAGCAAGCCTTCATTTGTAAAAGTAGTAAACTGGCAACCTTAAAACCTGTTAAAAGCATGACTTGGAGATGCTGTATCTGTAGCTATATATCTATCTAGTTTTCCACCCACGATATATACCTTCCATAAATAATGTATACTCATCATAATTTTACCGCCATTAGTCTCTAAACTGTCCAATGCATTGATTGCAATGACTAACTAAACCTTTTCTCGATTCAGCAAAACACTCAGATGTCTTTAGCATGCTTATGCATCTGCAAGATCAAATTTTGCTGGACACTATCAGTAACCATGTTGCTTTCCTAGGAAATGTACTCGTGTGTCAATGATTGACATCATAAACCTTCAATAATTTCAGGTAACTACTTATGATGCAGTTGGTTTCCTCAGAAGCTTATCTTATGACAATAGTTAACAGCACAGACCTTCAATAGGTTCAAGGATCTATATATGGTGCATATTTCTGTTTGTAAATTATAGTTTGTTAGTTCTGATGTTATACCGAGTTACTTCTTGTGATAGTTCTTTGACTATTTAAACTTGACAAAAATGTTTAATTTAAAATCTAATATATTATCGGTCAATAAACAAGGATTTAGACAATAACATTTCCTGGACCCTTTACCTATTAACAGAATGAAAAATAATCTATTGGTCTTCACTATGTTTATTACAGTGCTATATAGATTCTTGTTTAATTTAAATATCAGTGGAATGTAATATGTAGATACCAGAATGGCATACATGATGTATGTGCTAATACCGGGACATTGTTAATATTGTCCTGTAAAGTAATAGCCTTCTACATAAGAGTGACAAGTCTCTAGTATCCTCTCAAACTAATTCACTCTTCTTGAAATCTGTCTGTGTTTGTGCTTTCCATAGAGTAGAATAAGAGACATTTTCCTACAAAGAGCCATCAATCATCAATACTGGAGCTGCTGCAGCTGCAACCCATCTTAAAGCTATTCTTGAACTCGTTTCTCACAGAGCTCGATTCTGTTTTGTGTTTTTTTTTGGAAATGCCACAGAAAACAAGAAAATGGATAATTCTCATCGTGGTTTCATTAGGAACTGTACGCAACTCTAGTGCGCATGTCTTTAGATAGGGGGAGGAGTCGGAGGAAATCAGTGCTCGAGGACGTTTATTGGGCTGGCTTCGGTGAGGTGTGACATTAGCTGGTCTCTCCCGCTAAAGTCCAGTTTTCGCGTAAGAAGGAAAGATTCTTGAAGAGACTTCGAATCTCACATTGACCAGTCACAGTATTCCAGACTGAACATAATGAGCTGCTCTAAGCATAGGACTGAAGTATTTGTCCTCGCCATATTATATCTACTCCCGCTAAAGACACTCGCAGGGAAAAGTAAGTGTAGGACGGGACAAACTTCAGGCGAAGGAGGTCATAGTCTAATTCTCTAGGGAACCTCATAAAGGTTACCTCCTAGCACTAGGTCTAGTAGAGCTACTAATTGTCTGGGCACACAGAACGTCCCAGGTAACTATATAACTCACTATAGGTGTGGTGCAGAAGTTTGTTCTTCATTGAAAGTGAAGTTATCCACATCTTTACAATCCTAGCTAATTCCAGGTAGCATATTGGGCAGAGTCTACCTACTAAGCCAATTATCGGCACCATGCCTATTACCAGTTCCAGTTCCACATACAAATCAGTATACTCCAATTATCAGCACTGTGTGATGCTTATGTTTTTAGCAAGACCCTAACAGATCCATCATACATAGTATTTGCTTATAACGTTTACGCCGTAACACCATGTTCATAACTGGTATAAATATGATAAATCTGTCACCGAAACAATCCCATTTTATTAATTAAAGAAATATTAAGAGCTGCAACATCAATAAATGTAAGCATGTTACACGATGGAAAATAAAAAAATCAATCTCTTCTTCCATCAATGTCGTAGCTTAAAGAGTCAATACATTAGTCCTCCAAATAACAACTGGCAAACATATCCTATGCATACCCAGGTTTGTCCATTAGTCATCAAGTATGAAATCTTCTCTTCTTAAGAACTCCGGAAAAATTCTGCTGTGCTTTTATCTGTGATCCATTTTTGCCACATCGAATCTTTTCAACTACTTGGATGAATCCATCAAGTTCAATCTCCTAGTAGCAGTTAATGGTCTTGGTTCATGCCATGGGTAGCCAAAATGTGTGTACTGTCATGCTAAATGGCTTCATTTTGGACAGGTCAACCATCCTTAACAGCTGCAAAAACAGCTTGCATGACTCATCTGACCATTGCTTTTTTTTTTGCTCCTGGATGAGGTCAACAAAGGCAGAGCAGACTTCAATCCTGACCTTCTTCGCATCCAAATTGATATGTAACTAGCTGGATATTTTTTGTGAGAAATACATTATGTTAGATACAAGAGATCTTGAAATTGAATTTGATATATAGTATTGGGGGTTATTTCTGGTCTACAACCTTCACAAAGGATTTGCGGATCGCCTGAAGTATTTGGTGGGTCAAAATCAGCTAAAGTCATTAAAGATAAATACTAAAAATCGTTGGAAGTGAGTTTTTGCTCTAATATAAACTTTGTTTGATTGTGCGTCATTTTAGAGTACTGACAAATTAGGGAGTGCTATTTCATTGCCCAACACCAATTCAATTATTTTAGCCTCTATGATTCTGGTATCAAATGTAGTGCCAACAAAAACAGTATCAAATAACATTTTGCATTATTGTTCAATGTTTTTGCCATTTGTCATTGACTCACTGCAGGTTGCAAATTAGTAGATAAAATGGAGCTAAGTTATACTTCAGATTATAAATCTTCATTTCCTAACTGCACTGAATTGGATGAGGAGTATCGCATGTTTTTTTCCTCCAAACAACTGCAGAATGCGCAATGTATGTTAGTTTGCTACAATGGGACCAACGAAACCTCAGGGGGTGCTAGTAGTTTGCAGGCTTATTTCATTGTTTATCACAAGACAAAATCTGAGAGAAATGATTCACAGTCACTCACAGAGATGTGTCAGCAGACTCGAGCTCAAAATTCAAAGATGTGCAAAACAATTGTCCTGGATAATTGGAATGAAGGCAAAGTATATTTTGGAATGTTTGTTCCCAAAGAGTGCTTTAAGAATAATTATGGGGGAATTATCTGTCCATTAAATCTGCATGTTTTCAACAAATCAAATGGAATTATCCCTAAAAGGATGCCTAAATATGGCATTCAAATGAAAAATTTATATCGTCGCGATCTACTAAATCATTTAAGAAGTAATTCTCCAAAGTCTGATGATGTAAATTTGGAAGATAAATGTATGGATCTTGATATCAGAATAGAATATCCAGGTAATAAGAAAATAATGTTTTGTTTTAGCTTGTATTCATTGGTGTTCTTATATGCATTGTCAATACTTTGTATTTGTTGCTCTTGTTTATGCATTAATACTAAAGCTGTTTCTATTTTATAGTCACTGACTTGAGTGTGCTTATTCAAATTCAAACTTTGTAGATCCAACAAGATGTGGTACAGAATCTTCTTTAAAATGTTCAACTTCTTCAATGTGCTCGGTAAATTGTTTAAGATTGGAAGATTGTGATAAAAATCACTCAGAGTTGGTCATTGTTTGTGTAATAACCTTGGTTATTATCTCAGTATTAAGTGTTGTTGTTGCAGTTATGTGCTACAGAGAGAAATGTAAAGGCAAGCAAGGTATGTACATCACTTATACAATAAAATACTGTGGGGGAAGCTGCACAGGTGGAATGTTCACTTTAAAATGCTAAAAAACTATATTTGGTGAGTCTTACCTTCATGAATATACACATCCATTGTATACACATGACTCAAACATCAATCTTCACCAAATTGTGGCAATGTGCAAACATAATCCAATTACAAACTGGCAGGTTCAACAAAGCTGAAATATTCACTTTTGGGATATCATGTTTATTGTGACATCTGGGATACAGCTATTGATCTACATTCCAGAGAGAACAACAGGCAGAATAATTTGTGATGGACACTTGTATTAAGTTTTATAGTTACCAGCCACAATTCTAGATCTCAGTATGTTTGGTACATATTGTGGAAAATCTTTGGCTGTGGATATATTGATGCAAAGGCTTCTATTCTCTTTAGAAATTTAGCACATTATTTATGAGCAACTAGCTCATAAAAATGTGAATTGTTGCATCTGGTGAAGCACCTGACAGTATTAATCATTAGAGTTTTGTACACTCAATGTTTCCGTGAGATTCTCTAGCCTCATCGGGAATAATGACAAGGGCTAAAATTTTACTGTACAGAAACAATAATATCATACAAGTGTGGTACAGGGCAGGCCATCAATTTATCCTACTTGCAGTGAGGAATTATAACCAACCTCACTATTAAGTTTGTTCTTAACTGTAGGTAGTCAATTAGCACCTTTAGCTAGATCTCGACGAATGGTGGAAAGGTAATGGACATAATTCTTGCATCGGCATGTTAGCAATCTTTAGAATTTACAAGGAAGTCAGTTATCCGTTAGTGTGTTATATAAACATATTGGTAAGCTGAATGCTAGTAAGTAACCACACCCATGGCCATGCTGGCTGCTTATTTTTTATAATTTCTTGGTAACTATTTCTCTGCACATGAGGTATACTATTTATCCAACATGGAAGCTATACCAGAAGATTCTTTTGATTCTTCTAATTCTGTGTCAAAGCAAAGAGCATGGCGGCTATACATACTCAAAAGAGAAATGATATCCAGGATGAGCTCAAGATTTGTAGTATTGTGAAGAAGGGTATCACTTCAGTTAATTGAATATTTCAGCTCTCTGAACACCCACTGATCCCATCTCTCAAAGGAACTTTTGAACTAAGAAAACCTTGTTTGAAACATGTCTCACTACACACTGCTACATATGAACTAAAATGATCCTCTTCCAGTTTACATTTGAATAAATAATCATGCAAAATATTTGTATCGGCATGGATTGTGTAAGTTGATTATTTGAACCTTAAATTTTTTTAGTCACCTCTGTAGTATAGTGATTATGACTCTATAGTATGATAATATTATTTATATATGTGGTTGCATTATTCAACAGTTATTAATTACCAATGTGCTGTACTGGCATTCCCAGCATGCCTATTAGAACTGTATTGTCTTGGTCATCAAAACAGATCATTCTACTGAGCAAGAACCCATCGTCCCACATATTAATGACAACTCGACTCAATCATTCCAATTAAATACCCATCATGGAACTGGACCCTCTACCTCTACATATGATCCAAAAAGTGTGGTAAGCACAAAATCAATACCTAAATTTTTATATTTTTATATTTTACCAAAAAATTCTCATATATAGGTTGCAATTTCTCTTGACAATGCCCATGACTATGATGAGGTATACTTTGAACCTGCCAGTAAGGAAGAGGCACTTGTGGCACAAATCAGGAAACTTGGAGTCGCTGAGATATCAAGAGAGAGCGAGAGACTGAGGTTTGAATACCTACAAGTATAAATAGGTTTCAGTTATGATATCAACCAGTTTATTTTGAGATGAGTAATATACTACATATGCACAAGCTAATAACAGACAGTCACATGACTATAGCTGGTATTATCTGGTTTATTTTGTGACTAGTATTACACTACATATTCACCTGCTATTTACAGACTATTCACACAACTAAAACTAGTATGATCTTGGCCTATATACCATACACTCAGCATGTGATAGATAAGACTAACTTTATAGTATGTTGAAGTTCACATCTTCCATATAATAACTCCATAGACTGTTTGAAGTGATTGGTGGTAGTGCCTTTGGCACAGTGCAAAGAGGGGTGTGGCTTCATTCTGGGTCCTCTTCAGAGCAGCTGGTGGAGGAGGAGGTGGCAGTGAAGTCTATGAATGGAGTGGCCAGTGAAGAGGAGAGAATTAAGTTCCTACAGGAGGCCGCCATCATGGCCCAGTTCAACCATCCCAACATCATTACGATCCTGGGGATTGTACCAGACACTCCAGTATGTTTCAAGGCTTTTATGGTAGCTACTGAAAACTTTTAAGAGTTAATAATACTTCACAGCTAATAGCGGATACAACCACACATGCAGCTTTCACATTCCAATGATAGCAGATCTCTATTCCCAAAGAACACCATTTTTTGACATTGCCAAAATGTTTAACTAGATCTTGCACAGTGCAATCAACTCGAGCCATTCACTACCAAGGCTGCATCTAATCCTACACTAAAAGAAAAACATGAGATGGTGAGGTTTACTGTGGCAAGAGATATCTCATTGACTTTGACAAAAAAAAAAGGGGGAAAATAGGTGGCCAAATGTAGGTTTCTAGTTGATTGAAGCTAATAATTTAGGAAGACCACAGAAGTACTCTTAGAGAAATTCATTACCTGTTATGAGCTCAGATGATGGAGATACTAGCTAGCTAAAAGCTAAAATGATTGCTACAGTCTTTAGCTAGTGACTAGAGAAACAGAATAGTACTCCATGTTTTTTGTGCACTAAATTAGCTAGCAAATCAATAGTGTTTACCTGATAGAGTCTTCAAGTGATCCTTGTGTCACTATCCTGTTATTTCATTAATTGACTTAATTGACTTTAAGGTAATTCAGGAAAATGAGTGCATCTAATTTTTGTTTCTGCCCACTTGTGCATGCGGTGTAAATATTTTAAAGCATATTTTATTGCCAATGAACTCGTCCGTTGATATCTTCAATTGCAATGATATTCTCAATAATCATTATTCTCTCTATGTTTCAGCTAAATGCTCTAGTTTTCATTGTGAATAATGACATCTCATTAAAGTAAATTTCAAGTTGATTATTGAGAGAGTTATTGTATTATACTATATAGCATATCTTATTGTGTCATGACCTGAATAATATCATTATTCAACCACAGTAAGCATTTGATAATGCCTGTGCTTAGCCATACTTACATAGTTATTTGTGTATATGGGAGGAGGTCAGGATTAATTTTATTATTTTATTACAGATGATTTTGATTGAGATGATGAAGGCTGGTGATCTCAGGAACCACATTCTGGACATCAATGAAAGGCATAATTATATTGAACTTCATATATGTATTATATAGAAATAAATATAATTATCTGCTACAAAACAAATGCAATGAAAATGGACTGTGCTTTTTTTTAATTTTTTTATTAATTTTTTAAAATCGTATACAAAATCATATACAAATTAGCAAAAAATTGAGAAGATTAACAATTTTTTGTAACATTCTTATAATATAGGAAGATATTGTAGTTTGTGTCAGCATTTCTTCAAGAATCCAACTGCTGTACAGAGGTCTTGTCATAACTTACTCTGAAGGTGATTGTAGTGAGATATTACCTTTTATCTTGTAGGACATGAAGCTTTACAAAGGTCATGAAAGGAGTTAATTATTTTCGTATTGTTATCATTTAGCAGGAGTGAGTTATTACTGGTATCTAGGCTCTGCTGTTTACTGATGTGAATCCGACAGTCGGATGTAGAGATGCTTGTTATGTTTTCAAAATGTTTTAGCACCTGTGAGGAACCAAGGTTTTCATATAATTATAACAACACACTCAAACTTGGGACTTGTTTCTGGGAACACACCACGTCTTGCCAAATATCAATTATTTACCTTGAATTTTGCGTATCTTTGTGCATGCACATACTGCATGTGTATACTGAAAGCATAAGAACACGCTCATTCATTTCTTTAACAAAATAAATTAGGGTTTGCATCAGTGATTCCTGTCTCATCCTAACTGCAATGTCACACCATTTTCCCCCCAAGAGAGCCACAGTAGTTGGATGTCTAAACCATTGAAAACTTCAGTGGGAGTAATTGAATGATAGTCCTCCTCCTCTAAGCTCTCATCATCACTGCTATGGGGAGCCTTTAGTGGGAGTAATTGAATGATAGTACCTTCTCCCCTATGCTCTCATGATCACTGCTATGGGGAGCCTTCTGCATTGTTCCAGACTTAGATACCTTCATGTAAGAACCATAATCAAGAATCTAACTACGAAATTGTTCCATCGAAAGAATAGACTGTACTACTGTCAAAATTAGTCACACTTCTGCGAGCATGCATGATACACATGATACAATTGTGCAATGCGAGGGTGCCTGGCAGATGAGCAGGCACAGATATGTGGCATGTGGAAAGGGACAGTTTGAATGTAGTTCCAAGTTCTAATTTCTGTCCAGTTCTATGATACAGTTTTATATATAATATTATATTTAATATGAATTGGTATATATATATATATATTTAATATAAATTGGCTAGAATAGAGGCACAATATTTTGCTAAGCAACCCAACAATGACCATAGATACTGTTCATTTCTAAGGCTATCCACAATGGAAGTTAGTACTTGAAGCCCTTAGAAAATTGAATTAGGTTGTTGAGTTCATTAATCAAGTAAGTCACTGGCATTAAAACCTTTGACTGAAGTATATAGCTGAACCCTTGCTTTATTTATTTCAGTCCAAGTTATGATCTCTCAAATTAGATAAGTTCTAAACCTTCCCATGTTATATTATGCTGGTCCTCATAAGATCCCATTATTAATGTGTGATCATTTCTTGTTCATAGTAACAAAAGTTCAGTTCCTGATGAGCTCCCACCAACTTTGCTAAGCTACTCTCGCCAAGTTGCTAGTGGGATGGTGTACTTGGCCCTCAAGAAATTTGTTCACCGTGACCTAGCAGCAAGAAACATTCTCGTTTCTGAAAATGGGACATGTAAGGTAAGGGAACTCAATCCCCACAATTTAGTCCAGCAATATGTAGTATATATAAACACTAATAGAAATACCCTCCTTCTGGGCAGGTATTCCTGACCAACCCCTCCTAAATTGACCCTAATCTTCAACATTACATTTTGTTCTGACCCTGTCCCTGCCCTAGTTTGGTTGTTATGACATTGGTGGGCTGGCATGTCCAGTGGCATGTCCTAAAGGTTTAAAAAGTTTCCAATTATATGCAATATGTGTAAGCAGGCCCAAAGAATCCTGTTTGGATACTGATTGACAACTAGTTTAACCCTCTTTCTTGGAAGAGTTAAAAATATAATTGAACCAGCTACAATTAACCCTTTCACTGGGGACTTTCTAGAAGTGTACGACTGCAGCTAACTCCCTAGCAACCATATATTTTCAAAATATAAATGAAAGTGGAGAACAATGCTTTCCGCAAAATGATTACAGGTGTATGAATATTATTATCGACACCAGATGAAGAACTGCTCAATGAGGATGCTATCAACAGTTTCGCACTGGGAGATTTTCATAGCTGGGGGACCAGACATACCAGACAAATGACTGATATTAGTGCTCTGACTGGTACACCTGCAAAACACACACACAGAAACTTCACTCACACACACAAGCCAAGAGTACTGCCTATTACTAGAAAAATAATTTGTGCTAGATTTAGTTGCTTGTATATATTTTTACCATAAAAACTACGAATAGTCTGTGTTTCAAGATTTATTACCCTAGATACCGGAACTAAGGCATTTGAAATTCGGTACGAATAGAACAAGAAATACGAATAGAACAGAAAATATTCTATAAATGTATGGTTCATAAACAACTATGTACATATTTTATGTTAGCCCAAACACAGAGTACCTTATAACACTGTTGATTCAAGTAAGTTAAATAATGGTTTTGTCCTTCAGTAACATTGCTCAAAATTCCTTACCAACAAATGGTTGTCTCTAAGATATATTTCCTATCATCCTTACCCCCCTAGTTTCCCGAAAATTGACCCTGCAAAAGTCTACAAGTGACAAACAAAAGCATACAAACACACCTATTTAAATATATGTCATGATCATAATTATGTGATATGTTTGACATACTTCTATTATGAGACTACAAAGGAGTTTTGTTGTTTTAATGAGGAAGTAGTTTAACCCTCTCACTGTCAGCATTGTGGAGAATTATTTTAAATTTAACACAGCCACATTAAAAAATTAATATCAAATCAGATATTTAGCTGAACCATTTACCATTTGGTCATGTGATAGCATGATTGTGTTAGAAGTTGTGGTCAAAAGGCGTGACCACAAACTAACCACGTACTATGAATATAATTATGCAAACAATAGTCATGATTAGGAGTGCCATAACTTCTCCATAGTTCATGCTATGGACTCGATATATAGCTCATAAGATAGCTCTATCCTTATCCTTTCTTTTGCTTCTAAGAACGTAGGAATATACATTACTATACAAAAGTTATGCCAACCCATAATAAGGTCTTCATAAATCGACCACAAAAATGTCCTTATTTATCAACAAGAACTTTGTCAATACAACATTCAGTAAACATTTGATATAATTGTTTGACGTAATGTAATCGAAAGACATTTTGGGTGGAGTTTGAGGTGAAATCAGTGTCTGTGGCAAAAGTCAACCAAGTTGTGGAAAGCATGGAAACAATTCCGATCCTCAGGTGAACATTGCAGTATTTGCATTGCACACGACTATCTCCGAGGTAGGAATGGATGCCTTCACATTCTTCGTCACTTGATTCATCACCAGAAATGTCCCAAGCTGCCCTAGTCACTTTGGAAATAATTTCAGCTATTGACAGTCTCGTTGATATCGTCCGACTGAAAATCGTTCGTGTTTTAAATATAATTTCACTAACTTTCCTCCGTCCAACCGCCGTATTTTTTTTGTGTAAATAGAGTATGAATTCAGCTATCTTTTGATATAAAAATTATTGCAAATGCTTAGATATATATTTTTTTCCTTCCAAAGTCGTGGCGCCGTATGGCAGTGAGAGGGTTAAGAAGTAGGAGGGGAGAAAGATGGGAGGAAAGAGAGTAGTTGAAGTGTATATTCTATGTGGGATATGGAATACTGGTTATATCTGTATGACAAAATTCCTGAGCAAAACATCCCATTGTAAAGTTATAATATTATGATACAAGTCCTAAACATAACACTCCATTGCACAATATTTATAGATCGCCGACTTTGGGCTCTCTAGAGATCTGCAGGATGCCACTTACTACAAGTCCCATGGAGGGAAGATTCCAGTCAAGTGGACTGCCCCAGAGGCCCTCCATTATCACAAGTACTCCATAGCTAGTGATGTGTGGAGTTATGGATGTGTCTTCTATGAGATATGGTCACTCGGATACAAGCCTTTCCATGAAGACACCAATGCAGAGGTTAGTGCTATATGTATGTCTCAGGATTAGGTAAAATACCTCCTTCAATTAGATTCTTGAGGGAATTAAATGATTCCCTGTTAGATTCTTGAGGAAATTAAATGATTCCCTGTGGCTTAGATTCTTGAGAAATTAAATGATTCCCTGTGGCTTGGATTCTTAGGAAATTCAATTACTTTGACCTGATTATTCTGAAGCCACAAGAGAGGCCTGATGGTTGTATCTAAGCATGAGTGAACTAACTAGTTTGATTTAATTTTCAGTATCTGGCAATTTGTAAGTAATTTGTGTAAGAATGTTAAATTGCAGCTTTTGATATTTTAATTTTAATTTTTATTTTTTCCAGATAATGTTTGGCACATTTTAATAAGGCTTCCAGAGCAAGCTAGCTCTTTTACTTGTGAACCTTCCCAGCTCTTATTTATAAGTAGCGAGCAGGCACATAATCTTTGGCACATTTCACATAAATTAGTAACGAAACAAAAACAAAAAAAGTGATCCAGTTAGTCCAAAGTTGATTAACAAACTATACTCAAGCAGTTGTAGAAAGCAAGAGTACAGTAGTGTTGGTTTGTACTAGCCGGATATTGTGTTTTGGTTTCGTTAATATACTGTACCCCCAAAATGGATCATATCCACTGACTGGAATAGCGTGTGGTGAAATTTGCAAAGTTTGATGACCGATAAAGATATTGCTTCTGCTCCCCTTGCTTTCTGACCACAATGTGAAAGATAATTGAAGGAATTATCACACACTAACCATGTAGAATAGCTGCATCCTTACCTCATTTATACAAACATTCAGCAATACACAGCTTATATAATAAGCAGGAATTTGCAGTATCAGCTCTTTACAGTTAGTCTGTAGCCAGAAGCGTAGGTCCCTATTTTTGGTTACACACCTATGCAGGCTCACTCAATGAAGTCGTGAGTGTTAGGATTTTATCTCTCATATTTCCTGAGATTCTACCTGATCTCTCTCTGCTGACACCAGAGATCTAAACTACTACCCCTTCACATAGTTTAAAATGCATTCTTGTTGTTTTGTTATTAAATAATCTTGCCATAATTATGTGTAGATCATAAAGAAACTGGCTATAGGGTACAGACTGCCACCTCCTCCTGGCTGCCATGGAGCTATTTATGATATCATGATACAATGCTGGTAAGTTATGTAGGATATGGAAAAAATGCAGAGAGGTGCCATCTTATCTAGAGGTAACAGCTCTGTGTTTATATATAGTTGTTAACTTTTGCCTCACAAGTGCAAAATGACTTCATGTAGCTTACTGAGTATTATTAGTTCAAGGGTCATCTTTGCGTTAGGTATGTTTTCTTGCTATTATTTCCATTTATATAAACATGCAGGCATCCTGAAGCTGCCCAGCGCCCATCCTTCTTTGATGTGACAGTATCATTACTGAAGCCAGATTTCATGCTGCTGCAATGGAGTGGTGAAGAACTTAAAATATGTACGATGGAGGCTAGAACTCTGGGGTCACCTCTGGGTGCTGGACGCCAGTTACACATGGACCTGCAGAGGACATACATGATGGGACCAGAGCAGGTGACTAGTTGGCGGCAAGAAAGTGTTAACTCTGAGCCAAGTCAGGAGGAAGATGAATACAAAGAAATTGATATATACTTTTTAAAATTTGTATTTAGCAATTTTCCATCAGTCATTCCCGACCATTAAACTTTTATCGTGCTCTCAATATTAAAAAGTCTTTTTAGTTACCCATGTGTGTAAGATATCAAAGGAAATATGTCACAATAAACTCTGAAAATTGAATACTTCAGATGTCCATATATTAACAAGAAAATCAATATTCACCAGGAATGTTATATTCCACTTTTAGCCTGCAGCTGTAACAGCTTTAAAAGAAAGGCGGGAAGTGATGGAATAATATTTGTATTAAAATGGCTGGCTAACAAGTTGAGAATGGAAGCTTCACTGTTTAAACCCATATTGGGAGAGAGCCCAAAGAGTTGTAGGTGTCCTAAATTATGAGGAGATGAATTTTCTTGTGTGATGGAAAAGTTCAATAAGGCTGTTTTGAAAGTTATGAGAATCTAAACCACAAGCTTCACAAAATAGTTTTAACAACAGTCGAGTAGCAGAAAATGAAAATAGGATAGGACTGACTAAGCCTGGACTGCAGAGGGGTTTAAGTACCATTGCAGCCAGCTTATGATGTTGATAACAGTGTGATAGTAGTAGAATTACTGTATGTCCCTACAAGACTTATCTAAGAGTGTGAGAAGATATCATGATTGTCCTATGTGTTGATAGTCTGAGGTCATGAGTTCTAGCTCTATTTATTATAGTTCGATCTTTGCAGCCAGTCAGGGCTGAGGCCTGAGACCATATCCATTTTGAGTTATTTTGTTTCACTAGATAATCCAGATACATCTGCCCTGGGGATACAATTATGGAGCAACAGAAATTGTAATGTATGTCTCTCGCTACTTTGAGAGGATGCATAATAAGTTGAAGATGATATATCCTCCTTTTCTGTATGAAAAGAAACTCAGAAGCCATCTGTACATCAATTTCCAAAGTAGCATTGTTGTATCTACAGTTAAAAGCATGAACTTTAATTAGAATCAGTGAATAAATTGTCGGCTCATAAACTACATGTGATTTTGTGCAATTAACTCACTAGAGCTAGGCCAGTGCCGAATTAACCCAAGGCAGGGCCCCTAGGCTTCGAGCTTCTTTGGGCCCCTCGGGACCCCACACCCCCCCCCCCCCCCCCCCGCGCGATCTTCGCATGTTCATACCGCGGCCGCGAGTCTGGCGCCAGTTTCACAAGAGCTGGGGCTCAGTACATTCCATTGTTTACATCATTTTTGACCAAGTGAAAAATTAAGATTGGGGAGGGGGGTAACCCCAAGGGCCCACCCGCCGGACCATCGCTGACTGTGCTTCACATAAATTGAACCACAATTTTTTTATTTTTAATATAGTGTATATAACACTTAGCGGACATTGTCACGATTTCGTACGCTCAGGCTTATCTATAAGACCATCGTCACGTATTCGCGACAGTAGCCTTAGACCATTGTCACGATATCACGACAGCCACTTTAATTTGAACTGACGGATATTTTATTTTACTGTGGTTAGTTACCCTGTTCAGTTACGCTGTTCGTGGTTGTTACTAATATTTTTTTATATTTTTTACAACAACAAATGTAATTGATTTCTGAAGTCAGACTGTATGATATTATAATTGGTGTTCTAATGTTCGGGTGGGACACAACCCTCAGAGCAAGCCAGGGCTATGTCTGCATCTTTGATGGGGTGATGTCTCGAAGATCTGCTTCCTCTAATACACATCACAGCAGATCTGAGGATCGCAAATGATATTTTACATCTGAGCCACCCCATGAGTGTGCAGTACTCCACATTGTGCTTGGTGGCAAGCATATCAGCTAGGTGCTTGTAAAAAGTTTGTCCTTCTCTCCCCATGCCACCTGTTGTTGAGAACACCAGTGGGGTGAATACACCATGTTCCACATCTCAAACTCGTTGCCCATATGCCCTCTTTTTCTCATTTTCATGCCTCTTATATACGGCTGAAAGTCTTCCTGAACGGTTGCTTGGAGCGTTGGGGTGAAACACCCCGACATCAAAAAATTAATGGTCTGTGGTTATGGTCTGTGGTTATGATACCAAGACTCTACTAGTGATGTTATCTGATGATAATAGCATTGGTGATTGTATATACTGTGACTCAAATAGTTGTAGTGATGATGAGAGCAATTTTGAAGAGATCAAGAATGAGAGTGCAAGTATGGATGTTGGAGCAAGTGGAAATAGGGGGAGAGATACAGTGAGAGGTCTAAGTCAGCAGATGTCAATGGGAGGTAGTGGTAATAGGGGAAGAGCTGCAGATAGAGGACAGCAGAGGAAGGGAAGAGCTGCAGGAAGAGGATAGCAGAGGAGAGGAAGATCAGATATAGTGGAACCAGCCATGTGGATGCTAGCCAATATATCTGGACAACTGCTAGGTAAGGTATGTTATTCCTGCATTCCTGCATTCCTGCAATAAGAATAATAACAACTAATATTATTAGCTACTACACTACTACACAGACAAATGTTTTTATATCAAGCAAACTTTACATATAAACCATTATTATTTCATTTCAAATTCTAGATGACATTGCTCCACAGAGTACCCCATTCATCCTTACCAGGACCTAATGTTCCTCCATCCTGCGAAATGCAGAAGATTGTTTTCCGCTATTCTTTGGACCCACCACGCTAAAGTTTACCATTGGCAGGACCAATGCACATGCTGAGCATAGGTTGCCGAAGTGGGCCCAACCTGGCTGAGAAGTACCCCAACAGGCTGAATGGCAAGGGAGACCATTACCAAGTGTGAGGAAGTCAGAGGTGTGACTGTGCTTTCTGCAATGGCACGATGGCACCAGACACCTCACCCTGTATAGATGTACCGTGGCTAGCCGTCAGCTTTCAGACCTACCACTCACAGAGGCCGTATAAAACTGAATCTATATAAGTATACCTTCATCCTAGTCTCATGGTTATGATTACATGACAGATGTTGCTTCATCACAGATGTTGCTGCAATCATATATGTAAAATATATTAATAAGTGAACAACTGAATGTGAGCAAGGACTATATAACAAAACCAGCACAGTATTCTCAGGAAAGAAAAGGCTATTTAGCTAAGCTAGATAGCTATTTAACTGCCAACTAGCTATTTAACTGCTAACTAGCTATATGGGTGCGCTAGCTTGCTAGCTACTTGGGTACTTTAGCCAGCTAGATATATGGGTGGTTGGCTACTTGGGTCCGTTAGCTTCATGAAGCGCTATATAGCTAGTTACTATTCTACACTATTTAGATGCCGCTAGCTAAACTATTTACTATTCCTACACTATTTAGCTTGATCTAACAGTCATAAAAGAAACTACTAGGTTAGCTGAAGTAAAGTTAGTTCCTCACCTTGGTAACAAGATTTCTTCGCTTTACTTTTTTAAATTATTTTCAGCTCATATACTTGAAAACCTTTTGAGACTTGAGTAATGAAGTACCAGTTAGTAATCCTAGAGAGGAATAGCACCTAGAACTCCTCTATCAAGCCTCCGGTTCTTCGGATACGAGGAGAAACTAAATATTGCCCACCGATAAACACAATCCTAGGTCTCTGGTAATAGATGCGCGCACCAATCTCACATTTACTTTTCAATTAACGGGTACGGTAAAAAAAGGTTCCCCTGTTTTTGGTGGGCCCCTACTCTTGGTGGGCCCCTAGGCTTCAGCCTAGTCAGCCTTATGGATAATACGGCCCTGGCTAGGGCTAGGGCTAGGGCTAGGGGTGCTCCTACTCATTGTGCACTAATTACTGCCTGAAAAACAGTCAAGTTCTGTTGCCACATTTCAGTCTCCCATGAAGCATTACAAACATTCCAGCAAGGGGATTGCTGTTGATCACTTTGATAGACATGTTATATCTTGTAGAATTCACTGGATGTATGAAAAAAAGCATCTAACACTCACCACCATCTAGAGGGTTTTTTATCGGGATTACATAACTTGCTCAAAGAAATGGAATTTGGCTACAATAATCAACAATAAATGGTAAATATTGATACCATTGCAATATATATAGATCCAATACCCATATATTGTATACACTACTTTGAGTAGCCTGATATCATCGAACAGCGCCACAATTACCATAGGAGGATGATATGAAACTCTGAAGAGAAATGACTCCAAGAGACATGGGATAATGTACATGATAGCATATATAAGACATGGGTGGGAAAGAATAAAATTACTGGTCGCAATATTGTTCAAATTCAATGTCCACCTGGTAAAAGTTTGTGGTATCCTAGCAGATGCGCTAGGTGTTACACGCAATTGAATGATGAATCGAAATAGTAATTGAAAAACAGCACTTGTACAAAACAGCAAAATACTGACAACTCAACAAAACAGGAAATGAGTTAGCTAAAAGAACTAGTTCCACAATAAACCGCAATCATGAATATATTATACAATTGTTACTACTAACTAAACTAGGTCCAAAGTACAGATATCACACTCGCCCCTTTTTAAGGATGTTACTTGCTAATGAAGTAGTTAGGATGCTGACGTAATCGTGTAGAGTAATGTATCGGAGGTGGAATAGGTGGTGGAATCTGTGACGCATTTCCAAGTTGTTGACTCGGATGAATTATTGGCAAAGCCGATGGTCGAGTTCCCTCAGTAAGAGGTAAGTCTGGTGGGGGCACTACCAGTAGGTATGCACCATTTTGAGGCGTATATGTCACAACAATCTTTTCGTCTGATCGAATCCACATGCCAACGCATGGTTCTGCCATCTACTAGCTCGACTACGTATGAGAGTGGACCAGTCACCTCTGATAACTTACAAGATAACCATTTCGGTGACTTCTCTGTAAAATTCTCCGCAAAAACACAGTCTCCAATTTTGAAATTTCGCACTGGTTGTGATGAGTCATGTGACAACTTTTGCTTGGCTTGTCGATATTCCACTTTGTTTGAGATGTCCGGAATAAGGTTGTCTAATAAGGAACATGGCCGATGGCCCATGAGAAGTTCTGCTGGGGCTATGCCTGTTGTTGTGTGCAGGGTTAACCGGTAAGTAAACAGAAACTTGGATAACCTCTCCTGGATTGGAAGATTCTCTTCATTCTTCCGATTGCTTGTTTGAAAGTCTGGACTGCCCGTACAGCTAAACCATTGGTGGAGGGATGGTAAGGTGCAGATGTTACGTGCTTGATACCATTATTCACTGTGAATGCTCGGAATTCACTGCTAGTGAAGGGTGTTCCATTATCTGTAACTATTTTCTGAGGTAATCCATGGATGGCGAAGATCATGCGAAGTTTTTCGATTGTCTTAGCTGAGGTGGTTGATGACATCAGTTCAACCTCTATCCACTTGGAGTATGCATCCACCAGAATAGGTAATTGTGTCCAAGAAAAGGTCCTGCAAAACCCAGGTGCACTCTGGACCAAGGTTTGCTAGGCCATTCCCAGGGGTGGAGTGGAGCCACAGGAAGTGAAGGTCACAATTCCTGGCATTGTTTGAAAAACTCTTCAATGGCTGAATCCATCTTTGCCCACCACATGTAACACCTCACGAGAGCCTTCATCTTACTACAACCTGGATGAGTGTCATGCAGCTCCTTCAACACTCCTTCTTTGCCTTGTGGTGGAACAAATACTCTAGCTCCCCAAAGTAAGCATCCATCAACTACACTCAATTCCTGAGCTCTGGACTGGTAAGGTGTGAATTTAACATCCTTCATGCCTGATGGAAAACCTTGTAAAACAAACCTCTTCACATTTGAGAGAATTGGGTCCCTGTTGGTCCATTTCTGTATGTTAGCACTACTAATGGTGGTTGTGGTCAGATGATCCATGGGATGCACAACATTGCCTGGTAGCCCCTCGTGTGGATCGGTGATGTGTTGAGGAAGTCTACTTAGAGCATCAGCATTGGAGAGAGTTTTACCAGATTTGTATATATATGCAGATAGTGTCAAAGCCCATCTCTGAATGCGAGATTAAGCTAGTGCTGGAATTTCCTTCAATTCACTGAACAAGAAGGATATAGGTTGGTAATCAGACTGAATCGTGAAGTGAAGCCCATAATGAAACTTCTTTACCGCAAAAATAATAGCTAGCCCTTCTTTTTCCAACTGGGAGTATTTTTCCCCGGCAGGGTTTAAAGTGTGTGATGCAAAAGCTACTGGTCGCTCCTCACCATTCTCCATTTTATGAATTCAGCCCCAATGGCGTACTGTGATGCATCACAAGCCACTAAGAGTGGTTTAACAGGGTCAAAGTGCACCAATACGCTCTTACTTTGCAGTGCATTCTTGGCAACAGAAAATGCCTCCTGCTGTTGAGGACCCAATTCCATTTGGTCTTCTTACCAACTGTATAAGGGTGCCAACTTTGATGATAAACTTGGTAAAAAGCGACTGTAATAATTGAGGATGCCTAAGAATGAGCGTAGCTCTGTAATATTTTTAGGCTGAGGAGCATTTTTAATGGCTTTAATTTTATCTGCCTTGGGATGTATGCCT
This sequence comes from Cladorhizidae sp. MBARI D1340-BT2, assembly GCA_028752905.1. Taxonomy (NCBI): domain Eukaryota; kingdom Metazoa; phylum Porifera; class Demospongiae; order Poecilosclerida; family Cladorhizidae; species Cladorhizidae sp. MBARI D1340-BT2. The sequence continues at coordinate 31,393,072 of JAQNBH010000002.1, read as the reverse complement.
TTAGCATTTATCAAGTGTATGTATTTGTGTTTTAACTTGCAAGAGAGTATTTTACTACATTTCTTACTATTCTTCGAGTCAGTTAATCTCTTACAAGCTTACTGAGCCTGAGCTTACAGCTGTATAACCTATTCCACACATAACACCTGACAAGCCTACATAGCCGCTTTGTGCAAACAACAGACACCAGTTCAGCATCCATCTCAACCACCTGCTGTAGCACTACAGAACCCTATTGCCATATGGACAGCCCTTGCCAAAATGCAAGGCTATGTCAGGTGTTGATCTATGTGCTTGGACACACTGTGATTAGTTTGGACACATGTTAGGTTACATTATATATTTTTTTGTAGAGAGGGAACATATGTCGAATGGAACGATCTTTACTGAGTACATAATCATATGACCTTGACAATCTGTTATAAGAATATCTGCTGTTGCGTGATTCCTCATGTTAACTGAAGCCAGCAATGAGATTATCATCATTGTTGCCATCCAGGCCTTTAATTTGATCATCCTCATTGCCACCAATGTGTTTTTGTTTCTTTTAATTTTGCATATTTTTTTATATGTTGTGCTGGAGTGCCAGTATGCGGATATAGAGGATGAATGTATGCATGGAGGAATAATTATTACAGACATAAACATGGTAAAGCCAGTAATGACTTGTTTATGCAATATTAACAGTCCATAACTGCAATGTTGTTTATGTTTTTACCTCACTAACTGGTGTAGCATGTGAGCAAAGTAGATAAATTAGTTGTGTTGTCCATTGCTAATTGTATATGATTGTCTGACAAAAAAACTTCAAATTTCCACGGTTACCTCTATTATGATCTGATATACATGGATCAGTAAAACTGTTTGCTCAAATTAAAGGCTGTGCCTATTTCATGTATGGTTCATGATCATGTCTGGATAAACAGTTACTGGGGTATCTGTCAGGCCTCCCCATCAAAGGAGTTCCCATAATTATTAAGACAGACCTTGATCACCTACCACGGCATGACTCCAACATCCTACCGAATAAAGTGGAGGAAGCTAGCACTCAGAGCTAGCACTGATGCCAGGAAAATCTGGCAATGGGATGGTGGAGTGGTCTGACCTCTACCTGACAAGGTGGATCAAGACCACCACCTGCAAGAGAGAACTTCATGACATTTTGGTGATCGACCTGGTCACAATAGACAGACAGACCTCAGAATACAGGCCTGGCTACTTGAGAAAAAGCCAACCACCCAAGAACAGATGGCTGATCTAATTGACAAACAAGACAGAGAGCTCTCAGATTTCCAGGAGGGAGCGACACATTCCTTCAACTCAGACAAAGAATGGAAAGAAATGGACCAGGGAACACTCCCAGTGGCAGATATTTGAACTCCTTGATGATCTACTTACAATCCAGTGCAATGCCTGCTGTGTTTTATGGAGACTATGGACACAAGTGCCTGAAATAGGCGGTTTCTATGCTAGGTTTCTCATCTCTCTTTTACACCACTCAGGTAGCTACCATTGATGGATGACCAGTAAAAGAGATGACCATTGACTCAGCCTACATGTGGACACAGGCTCACAGCAGGTGGGTACACTGCAGGACCCTCACTGGAGAAACCCTTTTGGTCAAGTGATTACACACTCACACACACTATCTACCTCTGGATAATGATGAAAGTGTAGTTAACAAGCAGCAACTGAACAGTGAAACCATGCTAGGCTTGGACATTGATGATCATGCAAAAGAGCGAGACATCCAAACTAATGTGAGATGCTGTGCCGCAGACTAACAACATAATTATGCCGAAAATAGGTTGATGAGCTTGGCGATAGAGTAAAAAGTGATGACATGGTTTCCGACAAGGAAGGCATGGATAAGAAGATTTCTAATGTTTGTAAAAGGGATTTAGCTATAGTATTCTCCTGTTCGTGTCTAACAGCTGTTTTCAGTTTTTTTCTCAGGTAAAATGTGGCTGGTCCATATAGTTTGCCTCCTAGATATATCCAGGAACTTCGTTTAGTTAAAATTGTGCGTGTTTTAAAATTTTATGATGGACGATAATGCTAGAGAATTTGATTATCTTTTGCTTCCTTGTTCTCATGATGATAATAATTCTTTAGAATTATCTTCTTTTTTGCTTCCTTGTTCTCAATCACCTCTCATTATTATATAATTCAGCATTATAAACAATGTGATCTGTAGCAAAAAATAATCATATTTATATGTGTAGTATATTTATGGTAGAAAAGAGTAAGGCATGGTCTATGCTTTGTTCAAAAAGTCAGATGACACGTAATACAAAAATTCGTAGAATATATGTTGCAGATAATTATTGTTATAGTGAGAATAATATGCTTCGTTGTCTAGAACACGTTAATTACTTGTAGCCCTATGTTTGTATCAACAATGCTTGCTGAATGTTTTTAAGTAGATAATGATATTCATATATTTTGGTCAGTGTGTGTTCAAACCCTGACCATAATGTTTATCAACAATAGAGCTATCCCTTAAATATATTATGGTTGCTAGGGATTTTAATGGATTTCTGACTTAGCATAAATATTCAACTGAAGCATGTTCAATTTTTTTAAACTCTCCCAACAATCCGACTGTGTGAGGGTTAAGGAATACGTAGATAGTTACTCCATTTCTTACCACCACCATTGCTTCAGTCATTCCTTTCAGTCCCTGTGACACAGAAATAAAAGTTTGTGAAGTTCATACATGTTTGCGCTAAGGCCCTACACAAAGCCCTGGTTGAACAGAAAATTTAAGAAAGAAATCGGACTTATAGATATAATTTATAGCAACAGGCTATAATTATATAGAATGTGGACTTATAGCAACGGGCACTTATAGCTATATAATTATATAGAATGGGCATGTTCGTATCTGTACAGTGGGTGAAAGAAAATATGATTCTGTTTACATTCGATTGATACCCTGTTGCTGTTATTCCCTCCCTTATTCCCTCTCCAGGAACTAGTTATTGTCGAAATACCTCTGGTGTATCAACTGCATGCATGTATATTATTTATTTGTTTTGTTTGTTATAGTTTTAGTTTATTTGTTTGTTTGTTTGTTTAATTATTTATTATTCGTAAATTTAATATTTATTTATGTATTATTATTATTATTATTATTATTATTATTATTCCTTATATATTTTTTATTATCAATAAATACATAATTATGTAATACATATAATATATTATATAAGTTTCCTTATATTATTTATTTATTGTTTGTTTGTTTTTATATATTTTATTTATATATGTTTTGTTTGTTTGATGTTTGGTTGTTGTTTGTTGATTTATTGATTTATTTATTTCTTCATTATTTATTTCATTAAAACAGTAGCAGAGTTCAAATTTTGTATGTTTATAATACTGCTAGTTATAAATCTGCAAAGCCAGTTATCTATGCACATCCTACATCAGGAAGTGATCTAGCACTCTCTAGAACTAAAACTCTTATATCAGTTGAGGTTAACTTTGATAGCTTGTCAAAACTTCTTAAACCCCTATTATCTCCCCACAGCAATTATCATTTTCTCGATTACAGGAAAGAACTTGCATATAATTTTTCGTCAGTACAGTAACCAAGGTAGCTCATGTGCTGTTTTAAAATTTAAAATTAGAGATGGGTATAAATATTGTCAGTGTTGAAGAAATAACTCAAGTTATGCTCTATGCAGAAGAATTAGAAGTAAGCAGACTAATCTTCAAACCTGAATGTATGAAAAATCAAGGAACTATATAATAATACATGTGTATATATGCAATAAACATGGCACAGAATAACATTGTTAGTTGTTGAGTTCTTCTTTGCAATCATTGCCGAGCATTTGAAGAAATTCTAGCTCTTCCTTAATTTTATAGCACATTGAAGCATCTATTACAGCATGTAAGGCTTCATATCTGAGGAGAACACATTGGCCTATGAAGGACAACATAAACAATTTCCATTTGACCTTTTAGTTATCCGTTTAATTACTCATGTGTGCTATGGTGTGGTTATTGCTAGTATTGGTATGAATTCACACATGTCAAATTTAAATGCAGGGCTTTGTTTTTACTGTATAATTTAAAATCATATCCATTATAAAGTTGGTGTATATGAAAGGCCATTCACGATAGCATGCAAGGTAATCTGTTGCAAGTGTCACATCGTACTTATCTTTTGCACTAATAATGTATCGGAGGATGGAGCTTCTGAATTTATATGCGTAGGATGTGATTCAACTTTACATCCAATCCATTACGTTAAACAAATCAGAATCCTAGAACATTATACGTGTTGAACTTTGCACTTTTTCAATGACTCCTAGAGAGGAGATGCTTACTGAAGCAGTTAGTATCTTTCCCAACATCTCTCAGCTCCCAGCCAAAGGCTATAAAGACATCAGGGAAAAAGAAAATGCCTGGAAGGAGGTGTCTGATCATATAACTATCAAGCTATTATAGTTAATGTTTCAGCTAATGAGGCAGCTATTTATCTTTCATGGTTTGCATATTACAATGTATGCTAGAGAAACATCATTGTATGCTGGAGATATTAGCGCTGATATTAAGATCAAATTATCTACTCATCCAGGGTTAGGTAGCCTCATTTAATGTAATGGATTATAATACTCTCCCTGCTCTCACCAGAATAGAAAGAAAAAATTGATCATAATATATCTTCCTCTTTCTCTTTGTATGGACTTGTAACATATTAATTTTAAATTCAATGATCTTCGTAATAATCAACTTGAATTTTACTATTCTCTCATGAGTTTCGATTAGATGCTCTAGCCTTCTAGTTCAATGCAGAGGGCATTAGGGTATGCTATTATCAACTCAATAACATTAGGGTATGCTATTATCAACTCAATACTGTACCAGGATTATAAACCAAAGTAAAGAAGGTGTGATAATAATTATAATAGATTAGGCAACAGCAAACATCTAAAACTAAATTAGTAGGAGGAACAGTAACATTATTAAGAACACAATTTAACTACATCTATAGAAAAGGACAACTGATGTAAAAGTGCTTGAACAAAGGAAGGGAATGGTAAGTTCTGGGATTGGGGTACAATGGAGGCAGGTATGTGAAATAGGAGGAGTTTCAATTTCTGTCTCTTTCAATGTGAAAGAACTGAATGGTTTAGAATGGTGTAGAGTTTATTTTCATTACCAGACTAATTTATCCTTACTGCAAAGCTTTAGTGACAGCAGAAAGACCCCACAATGCTGAACAGGACTAAAAGACTACAAAAACATTAGAAAGAACTATAAAGGGAAAACTAGCTGAAACATTCCAAGAAGATCGATAAAAGCAGTAAAATATTTTCTTAACATGTTGCTGAATTGGCCAGGTCATTAGATTCAAGAGATATTTTTTTAATTGGGGGTGAAAGAATTCAATTTCACCGGCACATTTATGATGGTAATGATACTTTATATATAATCTGGTAGTTGGCTCTATAGAGAAATGCATTAGTGCTGAATCACGAAACGGGTGAAGTTTTTGCAATTCATTAGTTTGGAGGACAAATGAACACATTTTACAAAGTTATGTAATAGGAAAATTAGAGATGGTGCTTAATTTAGAAACAGGCAATGCATGGGATAGTTTGGAGTGGTGATAAAATTATGACAAACAGACAATACTATACGCAATTTATATGTGGGAATAAAACAAGATAGATACATAGATAGACAAAATGAAATTTTTTAATATATAAAACCAAAAATATATATTAGTAAAAAAAAAATGCAAATGTAGACAGCAAACATTTTTTCATGGCACATTACCTAATAATGGACACCAAATATAATTAGTATTAGTCTTAATAGGTAAAGGGTCATTATGTTTGTTGTCGACTTGATAAATTTTGTTTCGTTTCATTTTTGACTAGTCATAGTAAATATTTTTGTATATACTTACATTGTTCAAACAACCACCTACATGAAGTTACTCAGAGTTACCAGAACTAACCATGTTATTAACATGTTTATTACTAAGGTAGATTTTTTTATCACATAGAGAGATGTAGTTACCTGGTTCAGCTCAGTTCTGTCACAAGAATAAGCTTATGAAAAAAGACTATATATATATATACATCATTATAAGTATGTTGTCACCTGGCCTTGTTGAAGATTGTCTGTTAAATGCTGTCACAAGACTAAAGTACTGAAGAAACCAATTGATCACTTCATGGAATGAAAATGTGCATCTACTTGCTGACTTAGTTCAGCTAGAATACAAACACTAGCATGTCTTTGATAGTGAAAATCCGTTACCAATTACCAAGTTTTTGGCTCGATCAAGAAATGGATTAGTTTTTGCAATTCATTGGATAGTTGGGAGTCATTATGACCATATATAATGTAGTTAGGTAGGAGAGAAAAGTGGCAGAGTTAGATGGTGGTATATTGGATTGCTTGAGGCGATGGATTGGACAATTTTGAGTTTTCCAGATTGTAGATTTGAGGAGAAGGCACTTTGTTGAAAACTTAGTGTGGATTCTCAAAAGTGGAGGTAGACTAATCTTGCCTTAAAACACAACAATGGTGGCACAGTGTGGCTATAGAAGTTTAAACTGCTCAGATGTTTGCCAGTACTTCTGCTTGCTAGCCTCTGCCTTACTGTCTTGAGCTCTCTCTAATGGGGTGTTCCTTTCTTCCAATGTTTATTAATGCTGCTCTTGTTAATCTGCCTTTCTTTGTTCTGCTCACTTTAGACATTTCTTTTCTCACATGTTAATGCTATCTTTGCATTATTTCAGCTTCTCTTCTGCCTTAGTCAATCCTGCTGCAGTAACTCTATCTCAGACTTGCGGCATTTTTGACTGTTGCTATGTGTTGCCCTGTGCATGCTGAGTAGCATTATGATGCACATACACACATCATACACAGACAAGTATATAATAATAATAATAATAATAATAATAATAATAATAATAATAATAATAATAATAATAATAATAATAATAATAATAATAATAATAATAATAATAATAATAATAATAATAATAATAATAATAATAATAATAATAATAATAATAATGATAATAATAATGATAATAATAATAATAATAATAATAATAATAATAATAATAATAATAATAATAATAATAATAACAATAACAACAACAATAATAATAACAACAACAACAATAACAATAACAATAACAATAATAATAACAATAATAATAATAATAATAATAATAACAACAATAATAATAACAATAATAATAACAATAATAATACAAATAATAATAACAATAATAATAACAATAATTATATTATAATAATAATTATAACAATAATAATAATAATAATAGTAATAATAATAATAATAGTAATAATAAATCTTTCGATCACCCTCGTCTTAACTTTGCTATTTTTTAAATATTACTCTTTGCATTTTTATATCACCCCATTTACCTGTTTACTATTTAAGAGTTATTTCTACATAAAGACTATCATTTTCTGACCATGCACATTGGCACAACTCCAGTTCTTTCTGTTGACTGGTATTGTGTTTTTGTTGGTTTAGTATAATATGGAGTGATTGTAATTTAGAATAGTTAACAACAGAGCCAGCAGAGATTCTCATAACTCTCAAAACAGCTTTTCCATCCCACAAGCAAATTTATCTCCTCATAATTTAGGACACCTACAACTCATTGGGCTCTCTCCCAATATTGGTTTAATCAGTGAACCTTCCATTCTGGTCTTGATAGTCAACCATTTTAATCAAAATACATCTGCCGTACATAGTGCAATAGCTATTATTCAATCACTTCCCCCTTTCTTTTAAAGCTGTTATAGCTGCAGGCTAAAAGTGGAATATAACATACCTGATGAATATTGATTTTAAAGGGACATCTAAAGTATTCAATGTACTTTCTATTTTTAACAAGAAAAGAGTTTATTGTGACATATTTCACTTTGATATCTTGCACACATGGGTATATAACTAAACACTTTTAGAGCATGACAATGACAAAAGTTTAATAGTTGGGAATGACTGATGCTAAATTGCTAAATGCAAATTATAAAAATTAATTGTAAAAAAAAATCGTCAAAACTATTAGAGTCAGTCACATACTAAGAAATATTATGGAGAGTAATTGTATTCAGATCAATATAGAGATTTATACATTTATTTCTTTGTATTCATCTTCGTTCTGGCTTGGCTCAGAGTTCACACTTTCTTGCCGCCAACTAGTCACCTGCTCTAGTCCCACCAAGTATGTCCTCTGCAGGTCCTTGTGTAACTGGCGTCCAGCACCCAGAGATGACCCCAGAGTTCTAGCCTGCTCCGTATATATTTTCAGTTCTTCACCGCTCCATTGAAGCAGCATGAAGTCTGGCTTCTGTAATGATACTGTCAAGTCAAAGAAGGATGGGCGCTGGGCAGCTTCAGGATGCCTGCATGTTTATATAAACGCAAAATAATAGCAATAAAATCTATCTAACACTAACATGACACTTGAACTAATAATACCTCAGTTAGCTACATGGAGCCATTTTGCACTTGTGAGGAAAAAGTTAACAACTATAATAAATACAGAGCTGTTATCTCTAGATAAGATGGCACCACTCTGCATTTTTTCCATTCCACATCATACACAACTTACCAGCATTGTATCATGATATCATAAATAGCTCCAGGGCAGCCAGGAGGAGGTGGCAGTCTGAACCCTGTAGCCACCTTCTTTATGATCTACACATAATTATGGTAAGATTATTTAATAACAAAACAACAAGAATGCATCATGCAATTACATATTTTGAGGTTGTTTGAGCCAGATTTTAAACTATAACCTTATCAGTGAAGGGGTAGTAGTTTAGATCTCTTATGGCAGTGGAGAGAGATTAGGTGAAATCTCATGAAATATAAGAGATAAAATCCTAACAGTCAAGACTTCATCGAGTGAGCCTGCATAGGTGTGTAACCAAAAATAGGGACCTATGCTTCTGGCTACAGACTAACTGGCTAATATCAACATCCATGGTTCTTCAAAATCACAAGCTGAAGAACTTACTGGATCATTTGGAGATTTCTAAAACAAAGAAGGTGTGTGAAAGTTATAAAAATGTACTCTTTAAAGTAGAAGCTATTGCTAATCCGTTCACTCGTACACCTTCCGTAGGCCTTTAGATGGTGAACAAGAGCAAGAGTAGACAATATCACCGACAACTTAACGAGGAGAGTGTGACCAGAGTAAGCTAACCAAGCCTTTCTTTCTAAAAATAAATGTTGTAGGGAGGGGCAAACCTAGGCATTAATAATTTGCATGCAAGCTAATTTTTATTGAATGCAAAGTGTTAAATCCTGTCGGTCAAGTCTATCTCTGCTTGACCATCTTGTTTGTCATGTTGTTGCTGAAACTCTACTTTCTGCCCCTTTCCAAATTTCGGCGACATATTTAGCTGAGGCAGCTATTATATAAATGTATATTCTCACAAGTGGCAAGCATAACATGCTCGATGTAATTTTGTTGAATTTTTTTGGTAGGTAGTAAAAATATGAAGATGATGAATGTGCATGTAAAGAACAATTCATTTCCTACACAGAATGTGATTTTTGCTATGAGCAAATCGAAGGTTAAAAGGAGTCAGCAATCAAAATAGATGTGGACAAGCTATAAACATGGAGCATGACTTGTAGGAGGACTTCCCCTATGTCACAGAGTTCCTCATTATAAAATTCCTCTAAGAGCAATTCTACTTCCTCGACAATTCATTTTTTCATTAAGAATGGAACCAAGAAGAACATTTCTCCTACCAGGATTCTCTCTATGAGCTGGTTCTGTTGAATTTCTGCAGTTATATATGCTGATTGTTTGTATAAATGAGGTAAGGTTGTGACTATTCTACATGGTTAGTGTGTGATAATTCCTTCAATTATCATTCTATTATAGTAAGAAAGGAAGGGGAGCAGAAGCAATTTCTTTATCGGTCATGCTAATCATCAATCAAAATCTGCAAACTCCACCACACCCTCCCCCAGACAGTAATAATAAGGATGCTTAAAAATATGATCCATTTGAGGGGTACAGTGATAATGAAACCAAAACACTAAATCCGGCTACTCCAAATCAACTCTACTATACTCTTGCTTTCTACAATTACCGGTAGAGTATAGACAATTTGGATCACTGTTTTTTTGGTTTCATTACTAGTTTATGTGAAATGTGCCAAAGATTATGTGCCTGCTCGCTACTTATAAATAAGAGCTGAGAAGGTTCACAAGTAAATGAGCTAGCATGCTCTGGTAGCTGATTATTGCTTATTAAAATGTGCCAAACATTATCTGGAAAAAAGAAGAAAAAAAGAAAATATCAAAAGCTGCAATTTAACATTCTTACAAGTAATTTCCAAATTACTTACAAATTGCCAGATAGAGAAAATTAAATCAAGTGATTAGTTCACTCATGCTTAGATTCAACCATCATGTGGCTGCAGAATAATCAGATTAAAGTCATTGAATTTCCTCAAGAATCCAAGCCACAGGGAATCATTTAATTTCCTTAAGAATCTAAGCCACAGGGAAGTGAGGCCTTTTACATTATCCTGGTTACACACCAGACCTACACATAGCACTAACCTCTGCATTGGTGTCTTCATGGAAAGGCTTGTATCCGAGTGACCATATCTCATAGAGTACACATCCATAACTCCACACATCACTAGAGTTGGAGTACTTTTGATAATGGAGGGCCTCTGGGGCAGTCCACTTGACTGGAATCTTCCCTCCATGGGACTTGTAGTAAGTGGCATCCTGCAGATCTCTGGACAGCCCAAAGTCGGCGATCTATAAATATTGTGCAATGGAGTGTTATGTTTAGGACTAGTATCATAATATAACTTTACAATGGAATACTTGGCTCAGGCCTTTTGTCAATCAGATATAACCAGTATTACATATCCCTCATAGAATATACTCTTCACTGCTCCCTTTCCTCCCATCTTCCTCCCCCACTACTTCTCAAACTGCTTCCTCATAAAAGAACAAAACTCCTTTCTAGCCTCATAATAGAAGTATGTCAAACATATTTATTATGATCGTGACATATATATAAAGGAATGTGTGTGTGTGTGTGCATGCTTTTGTGTATGTCACTTATAGACTTTTGCAGGGTCAATTTGGGGAAACTAAGGGGGTGAGGATAAAAGAGATCTCTGAATATATCTTAGAGACAACCTTTTGGTTGTAAGGAATTTTGAGCAATGTTACTGAGGACAAAACCATATTTAACCCACTTGCCATCAACAGTGCCATATGGCACTCTGTGTTTGGGCTAACAAAAATATGTACATAGTGGTTTATGAGCATTACTTTTATAGCATATTTCCTGTTCTATTTGTGCACCGAATTTCATATGCCTTAGTTCTGGTATTTAGGGTAATAAATCTTGAAAAATGGACTGTTCATATAAAAAACATCTAAGCAACTAAATTTAGCACAAGCAATTTTTCTAGTAACAGGCCGTACTCTTGGCTTGTGTGCGTGTGAGTGAATGTTTGTTTGTTCGTTTCTGTGTTTGAGTGTTTTGCAGGTGTACCAGTCAGAGCACTAATATCAGTCACTTGTCTGGTATGTCTGGTCCCCCAGCTGTGCATCTCCCAGTGAGGAACTGTTGATAGCATCCTCATGCAGTTCTTCATCTGGTGTCGATAATGATATTCATACCTCTGTAATCATGCCTCTTTCATTATACATTCTGAAAATATATGGTTGCTAACGACGAGTTTAGTGATTGCTAAATATTTTACAACTGCAGTCGTAAGCTTCTATAAATTCACCAGTGAAGGGGTTAACTAAAGCTGCTTCAATTATATTTTTTAGCTCTCCCAAGCAAGAGGGTTAAACTATTTGTCAATCAGTATCCAAACTGGATTCTTTGGGCCTACTTACACATATTGCATATAATTGGAAACCACTAGACCACAAGAGGTTTTTTTTTAACCCTTACTTAGGACATGCCCATGGATATGCCAGCCCACCAATGCTTTAAAACAGCCACAACAACCAAACTAGGGCAGGCACAGGGTCAGAACAAAATGTAATGTTGAACATTAGGATCAATTTAGGAGGGGTTGGTCAGGAATACCTGCCCAGAAGGAGGGTATTCCTATTAGTGTTTATATATATTACGTATTGCTGGACTAAATGGTGAGGACTGAGTTCCCTTACCTTACATGTCCCATTGTCAGAAACGAGAATGTTTCTTGCTGCTAGGTCACGGTGAACAAATTTCTTGAGGGCCAAGTACACCATCCCACTAGCAACTTGGCGAGAGTAGCTTAGCAAAGTTGGTGTGAGCTCATCAGGAACTGAACTTTTGTTACTATGAACAAGAAATGACCACACATTAATAATGGGATCTTATGAGGACCGGCATAATAGAACATGGGAAGATTTAGAACTTATCTAATTTGAGAGAACATAACTTGGACTGAAACAATAATTTTAAATAAAGCTTCTGATAGCATGGGTTTAGCAGTGATTAAAAATTAATCAGTCATAGTTTTAATGGTAGCGACTTTCCTGATCTCTAATATACTCAACTACCTAATACAATTTTCTGTACACATATCCAATATTGCTATTTCAAATGAAAGCAAATGTCAGACAAACTAATACAATACTTCACTGATATTTACTGCCATGGAAATTACCTAGAAATCTAAATCAGCACTATCCTATATGCTACACAAAGGAAATTACCTTACCAAACTAATATTGGCTTCAGGTACTAAATTCTATTGTGGATGGCTTTAGAAATGAACAATATCTTTGGGTTGCTTGCAAAATATTGTGTATCTATTCTCTATTTGATTTTCATATTAAATATATATAATATTATTGCAAAGTGTATCATATATAGAACTGGACAGAAACTAGAACTTGGAACTGCATTGAAACTGCCCTTATCCAGATGCCACATATCTGTGCATGCTCATCTACCAGGCACCCTTGCATTGCACAATTGTGTCATGTGTACCACACACATGGTCTTTGAGCTCGCAGAAGAGTGACTCATTTTGATAGTAGTACAGTCTATTTTCTCGTCAACATGGATTTAGTTAGATCCTTGATTATGGTTCTTCCATGAAGGTATCTGAGACTGGAGCAATGCAGAAGGCTCCCCATAGCATTGATGATGAGAGCATGAGGAGGAGGCCATACAAGACTATCATTCAATTACTCCCACTGAAGCTTTCAATGCTTTAGACATCTCAACTACTGTGGCTTGAAATCTTCTCTTGTGAAAAAATGGTGTGACATTGCAGTTAGGATGAACAGGAATCACTGATGCAAACCCTCATTTCGTATTTAAAAGAAATGAATGAGCATGTTCATATGCTTTCAGTATACACATGCAGTATCTATATATACTGTATAATTATGTGCATGCACCAAGTATGCAAAATTCAAGGTAAATAATTGAAATTTGGAGTGTTCCTAGAAAGAGCCAGTTCTGAAATATAGACAGTGTCCAGTCCCAAGTTTGAGTGTGTTGTTATATTATATGTTTCCTCACAGGTGCTAAAACATTTTGAAAAAATAACAAGCATCTCTACATTCGACTGTCAGATTCACATCAGTAAACAGCAGAGCTAGATACCAGTAATAACTCACTCCTGCTAAATGATAACAATACGAAAATAATGACTTCCTTTTATGACCTTGGTAAAGCTTCATGTCCTTCAAGATAAAAGGTAATATCTCACTACAATCACTTTCAGAGTAACTATAACAGGACCTCTATAGAGAAGTTGTATATCTTGAAGAAATTCTGTCATTGCATTTGTTTTGTGGCAGATAATTATATTTATTTCTATATGATACAGATACTGAAATTCATTCTCAAGTCACAATAGTAAGTTCAATATAATTTTGCCTTTTATTGATGTCCAGAATGTGGTTCCTGAGATCACCAGCCTTCATTATTTCAATCAAAATCATCATCTGTAATAAAATAATAAAGATTAACCCTAACCTCCTCCCATATACACAAATAACTATGTAAGTATAGCTAAGCCCAGGCATTATCAAATGCTTAGTGTGGATGAATAATGGTGTTATTTAGGTCAGAGAAACATTCAAGTCAATAAGATATGCTACTATAATACAATAACTCTCTCAATAAATCAACTTAAAATTTACTTTAATGTGATGTCATTATTCACAATGAAAGCTAGAGCATCTAGCTGAAACATTGAGAGAGTTAACGATTATTGTGTATGCAATTGCATTCAACTGACAAGTTCATTGACAATCGATAGGCTTGAAAACATTTACACCACATGCACAAGTGCTGGACCAAAAATTAAAATAATTTGATGCACTCATTTTCCTGAATTATCTTATAAACTCAATTAATGAAATAACAGGATAGAGACACAATGTGACTTCTTCATCACTTGAAGATTCTATCAGGTAAGCAATATTGATTTGTTAGCTAATTTAGGAACAAAAAACTTGGAGTACTTTTCTGTTTCTCTAGTTCACTAGCTAAAGACTTTAGCAATCATTTTAGCTTTTAGCTAGCTAGTATCTAAGCTCACAGAAGGTAATGAATTTCTCTAAGAGTACTTCCATAGTCTATCCTAAATTATTTGCTTCTTTTGACTAGAAACATAATATTCATTTTTTTAGCCTTTTTATTGAAGTGAACGAGACAACTCTTGCCACTGTAAACCTCACCATATCAGCAACTGTAGTGTTTAGTAGGATTAGATGCAGCCTTGGTAGCCAAAGGTTTGAGTTAGATTATACTGTGCGAGATCTAGTTAAATGTTTTGGCAATGTCAAAAAATGACATTCTTTGGGCAGAGGACTATCATAAAAGCCTTGAAACATACTGGAGTGTCTGACATGATGCCCAAGATCATAATGATGTTGGGATGGTTGAATTGGCCCATGATGGCTGCCTCCTGCAGGAACTTAATTCTCTCCTCTTCACTGGCCACTCCATCTATAGACTTCACTGCCACCTCCTCCTCCACCAGCTGCTCTGAAGAGGATCCAGAATGAAGCCACACCCCTCTTTGCACTGTGCCAAAGGCACCACCACCAATCACTTCAAACAATCTATGGAGTTGTTATATGGAATAGGTGAACTTCAACATACTATAAAGTTAGTCTTATCTATCACATGCTGAGTGTTATGGTAGGCCAAGATCATACCAGTTTTAGTTGTGTGAATTGTATTGATTAGCAGGTGAATATGTAGTATAATACTAATCTCAAAATAAAGCAGATGCTATAGTCATGTGACTCTGTTATTAGCTTATGCATTTGTAGTGTATTACTAGTCTCAAAATAAACTGGTATATAATTTATGATATCATAACTGAAACCTAATTATACTTGTAGGTATTCAAACCTCAGTCTCTTGCTCTCTCTTGATATCTCAGCGACGCCAAGTTTTCTGATTTGTGCCACAAGTGCCTCTTCCTTACTGGCAGGTTCAAAGTATATCTCATCATAGTCATGGGCATTGCCAAGAGAAATTGCAACCTATATATGGGAATTATTTGGTGCAATATAAAAATATAAAAATATAGCTAGTAAATGTATTGATTTTGTGCTTACCACACTTTTTGGATCATAAGTAGAAGTAGAGGGTCCAGCTCCATGATAGGTATTTAATTTGGTAGAGGTGTCATTAATGTGTGGGATGGTAGTATCATGCTCAGTAGAATGAGCTGAAAAGGTTATATGAAGACACAAGACAAGATTATAGTTGTGGATACTTTTCTAATAGGTTTAATCCATGGAAATGCAAAGTACAGCGCATGGGTAATTAATAACTGTTGAATAATGCAAACACATATAAATAATATATAGAGTATAGTCCACTATACTGACTAAATAAAATATAAAAACTTGACAGATTCATATAATCAACTTACACAATCAATGCTGATACACTGTCATTATTATATTTTTCTTTAGAACATACACCAGCTTCAAATGGAAACTGGAAGAGGATCATATGTAGCAGTGTGTAGTCAGACATGTTTCAAACAAGGGTGTCTAGTTCAAAAGTTCCTTTGAGAGATGTAAACTGTTGGGATCAGTGGGTGTTCAGAGAGCTGAAATATTCAATTAACTGAAGTGATACCCTTCTTCACAATACTACAAATCTTGAGCTCATCCTGGATATCATTTCTCTTTTGAGTATGTATAGCCGCCATGCTCTTTGCTTTGACACAGAATTAGAAGAATCAAAAGAATCTTCTGGTATAGCTTCCATGTTGGATAAATAGTATACCTCATGTGCAGAGAAATAGTTACCAAGAAATTATAAAAAATAAGCAGCCAGCATGGCCATGGGTGTGGTTACTTATAGCATTCAGCTTACCAATATGTTCATATAACACACTAACGGATAACTGACTTCCTTGTAAATTCTAAAGATTGCTAACATGCCGATGCAAGAATTATGTCCATTACCTTTCCACCATTCGTCGAGATCTAGCTAAAGGTGCTAATTGACTACCTACAGTTTTAAGAACAAACTTAATAGTGAGGTTGGTTATAATTCCTCACTGCAAGTAGGATAAATTGATGGCCTGCCCTGTACCACACTTGTATGATATTATTGTTTCTGTACAGTAAAATTTTAGCCCTTGTCATTATTCCCGATGAGGGTAGAGAATCTCACGGAAACATTGAATGTACAAAACTCTAATGATTAATACTGTCAGGTGCTTCATCAGATGCAACAATTCACATTTTTATGAGCTAGTTGCTCATAAATAATGTGCTAAATTTCTAAAGAGAATAGAAGCCTTTGCATCAATATATCCACAGCCAAAGATTTTCCACAATATGTACCAAACATACTGAGATCTAGAATTGTGGCTGGTAACTATAAAACTTAATACAAGTGTCCATCACAAATTATTCTGCCTGTTGTTCTCTCTGGAATGTAGATCAATAGCTGTATCCCAGATGTCACAATAAACATGATATCCCAAAAGTGAATATTTCAGCTTTGTTGAACCTGCCAGTTTGTAATTGGATTATGTTTGCACATTGCCACAATTTGGTGAAGATTGATGTTTGAGTCATGTGTATACAATGGATGTGTATATTCATGAAGGTAAGACTCACCAAATATAGTTTTTTAGCATTTTAAAGTGAACATTCCACCTGTGCAGCTTCCCCCACAGTATTTTATTGTATAAGTGATGTACATACCTTGCTTGCCTTTACATTTCTCTCTGTAGCACATAACTGCAACAACAACACTTAATACTGAGATAATAACCAAGGTTATTACACAAACAATGACCAACTCTGAGTGATTTTTATCACAATCTTCCAATCTTAAACAATTTACCGAGCACATTGAAGAAGTTGAACATTTTAAAGAAGATTCTGTACCACATCTTGTTGGATCTACAAAGTTTGAATTTGAATAAGCACACTCAAGTCAGTGACTATAAAATAGAAACAGCTTTAGTATTAATGCATAAACAAGAGCAACAAATACAAAGTATTGACAATGCATATAAGAACACCAATGAATACAAGCTAAAACAAAACATTATTTTCTTATTACCTGGATATTCTATTCTGATATCAAGATCCATACATTTATCTTCCAAATTTACATCATCAGACTTTGGAGAATTACTTCTTAAATGATTTAGTAGATCGCGACGATATAAATTTTTCATTTGAATGCCATATTTAGGCATCCTTTTAGGGATAATTCCATTTGATTTGTTGAAAACATGCAGATTTAATGGACAGATAATTCCCCCATAATTATTCTTAAAGCACTCTTTGGGAACAAACATTCCAAAATATACTTTGCCTTCATTCCAATTATCCAGGACAATTGTTTTGCACATCTTTGAATTTTGAGCTCGAGTCTGCTGACACATCTCTGTGAGTGACTGTGAATCATTTCTCTCAGATTTTGTCTTGTGATAAACAATGAAATAAGCCTGCAAACTACTAGCACCCCCTGAGGTTTCGTTGATCCCATTGTAGCAAACTAACATACATTGCGCATTCTGCAGTTGTTTGGAGAAAAAAAACATGCGATACTCCTCATCCAATTCAGTGCAGTTAGGAAATGAAGATTTATAATCTGAAGTATAATTTAGCTCCATTTTATCTACTAATTTGCAACCTGCAGTGAGTCAATGACAAATGGCAAAAACATTGAACAATAATGCAAAATGTTATTTGATACTGTTTTTGTTGGCACTACATTTGATACCAGAATCATAGAGGCTAAAATAATTGAATTGGTGTTGGGCAATGAAATAGCACTCCCTAATTTGTCAGTACTCTAAAATGACGCACAATCAAACAAAGTTTATATTAGAGCAAAAACTCACTTCCAACGATTTTTAGTATTTATCTTTAATGACTTTAGCTGATTTTGACCCACCAAATACTTCAGGCGATCCGTAAATCCTTTGTGAAGGTTGTAGACCAGAAATAATCCCCAAAACTATATATCAAATTCAATTTCAAGATCTCTTGTATCTAACATAATGTATTTCTCACAAAAAATATCCAGCTATATAGTTACATATCAATTTGGATGCGAAGAAGGTCAGGATTGAAGTCTGCTCTGCCTTTGTTGACCTCATCCAGGAGCAAAAAAAAAAGCAATGGTCAGATGAGTCATGCAAGCTGTTTTTGCAGCTGTTAAGGATGGTTGACCTGTCCAAAATGAAGCCATTTAGCATGACAGTAACACACATTTTGGCTACCCATGGCATGAACCAAGACCATTAACTGCTACTAGGAGATTGAACTTGATGGATTCATCCAAGTACTTGAAAAGATTCGATGTGGCAAAAATGGATCACAGATAAAAGCACAGCAGAATTTTTCCAGAGTGAAAGGAGTTCTTAAGAAGAGAAGATTTCATACTTGATGACTAATGGACAAACCTGGGTATGCATAGGATGTTTGCCAGTTGTTATTTGGAGGACTAATGTATTGACTCTTTAAGCTACGACATTGATGGAAGAAGAGATTGATTTTTTTATTTTCCATCGTGTAACATGCTTACATTTATTGATGTTGCAGCTCTTAATATTTCTTTAATTAATAAAATGGGATTGTTTCGGTGACAGATTTATCATATTTATACCAGTTATGAACATGGTGTTACGGCGTAAACGTTATAAGCAAATACTATGTATGATGGATCTGTTAGGGTCTTGCTAAAAACATAAGCATCACACAGTGCTGATAATTGGAGTATACTGATTTGTATGTGGAACTGGTAATAGGCATGGTGCCGATAATTGGCTTAGTAGGTAGACTCTGCCCAATATGCTACCTGGAATTAGCTAGGATTGTAAAGACGTGGATAACTTCACTTTCAATGAAGAACAAACTTCTGCACCACACCTATAGTGAGTTATATAGTTACCTGGGACGTTCTGTGTGCCCAGACAATTAGTAGCTCTACTAGACCTAGTGCTAGGAGGTAACCTTTATGAGGTTCCCTAGAGAATTAGACTATGACCTCCTTCGCCTGAAGTTTGTCCCGTCCTACACTTACTTTTCCCTGCGAGTGTCTTTAGCGGGAGTAGATATAATATGGCGAGGACAAATACTTCAGTCCTATGCTTAGAGCAGCTCATTATGTTCAGTCTGGAATACTGTGACTGGTCAATGTGAGATTCGAAGTCTCTTCAAGAATCTTTCCTTCTTACGCGAAAACTGGACTTTAGCGGGAGAGACCAGCTAATGTCACACCTCACCGAAGCCATCCCAATAAACGTCCTCGAGCACTGATTTCCTCCGACTCCTCCCCCTATCTAAAGACATGCGCACTAGAGTT
>JAQNBH010000002.1:31360737-31368237 GCA_028752905.1 Cladorhizidae sp. MBARI D1340-BT2 | reverse complement strand
TAATAACAATAATAACAACAACAATAATAGCAACAACAGCAATAACAACAACAATAATAACAAAAATAATAATAACAAAACCAATAATAACAACACCAATAATAACAACAATAATAATAACAACAATAATAATAACAACAATAATAATAACAACAATAATAATAATAATAGTAATAATAATAGTAATAATAATAGTAGTAATAATAATAATAGTAATAATAATAGTCGTAATATAATAATAATGGTAATAATAATAGTAACAATAACAATATTAATAATAATAATATTTATAATAACAACAACAACAAAATAACAACAACAACAATAATAAGTATAACAATAATAGTAATAATAATATCAGTAATAATAATATAAAAACAAACAAACAAACAAATGAATACACAGCATCCTCTTCTGGGGATTCTCACCTGCCAGGCCCCTTCTAGGTTGGAACCGTCGGTGTTTCCTTCTGACAGAAAAAGGCCTGATGGATTGCGACCTATCCAAATACAGTTTACCCAATCATGTTGGGGTTTGGCAGTAATTAGTCCTGGAGCTATGGCGGTTATGGCTGAGAAGAAGAATTATGCAAGTCAATTTTTTGGTGCCTGTGGCCATTGACTCTTTGGGGGTCATCAGAGCTGCTTTTCTGAAGGAGCTCACCCACAGGATAAGGCAAAGAACTGGGGTGGTGAGTATATATATATATATTTATTTATTCTAGTTATGTATATCTAGTTATTATTTTTATGTTGTTTTGTTGTTGTATGTATAGGTATGGTAGTAAACCTTGTTTCAACCCAAAGAAGAGAACATGTTTAGATCAGTGGGTAATACATAGCACCTTTTTCCTTCTTCATCATCTTCTTCTTCTTCTTCTTCTTCTTCGATCTGTCATCCTGATGTGCAATGCCTCCTTCACTAGCAGATCCTTATGTCTTCTAGGATGGTTACTTCCTCCCACAAAACACAGTATGTCCATTGTCCCATGCATGTTTAGCTTCACTTTAGCACACTATTACAGGCATCTTGATAGTGTATCATTCTTCTCTCCATTCTTCTGTTGGTCTCCCCTACAGAGTACTTCCCATTATGTGCACAAATGAGTGCATATTAGGTGGTAATTCATCTTTTACTCTGCTCATTTGTCCCATAGAGTTTTCCCCTGATTTGACTAGTATTGAACTTCTTGCAGACCCTCTTGATGTCTTCACTCATCCCTGCCACATATGGAATTATTACCATAGGATCCTTCTTTTCAGATCCCTAATTGCTAGTACTAGTGCACTCATCTTCCTTTCTGATTTAGTTGTATCTACAGATAGGAAAGGCTGATGAAGGTTTCCGGATAATTAAAGACACTATTCAAATGATGTTGTTCCTGTCATAGATCCTCCTTCTCCATCACTACTCTCCTAGTTTTATCATACACGCTTTTCACTACTCCTTTTCAGACATGGATTGGATAATGTGATCTATAACCAGGGTACCGGTTGGTGTGTGTGGGTTTTCTGTAAACTGTTGCACTTAGCTTTGCATCTTCCTTTCTGTCATAATGACTCAAACATTATTGATATGCGTGCTTAATTACCATGTTTTATTCCATTTCCTGGTTCCTGTTAAGTGTTTATATAAGTTCTCCAGTCATAGCATTTGGCTATTCAGGTATTCATTATTGCAAGTAGCAATAGTTTTCAGGTTAAAGTAGTTGTATTAGGCAGTTGTTGGTTACTAGTCTAACGATTGTGACCATTACTTACAACAGAGCGCATCTCGGGTAACCAAACTTCTGGCAACAAGGTTAAAGCAACTAACCATGACTACTTACGGCAAAATCAAACCTTTCAACCTGACCTTGGATGGCTGAAACATATATGAGGAGAAACCTTTGTGGCAAACAGCATAGAAAATGCAGCCAAGAAGCACCCGATTCTGTTTACTTCTGCCGAGACCCAACTTTCAAGCTGTTGCGCAGCTTAGTACCAGATGGCAAGCTGGACACCAAAGCTGTCATTTACAGCTCTCTGACGGCTTTGTGGAAAGGTCATTACGGTACTAAACATTGAACCATCATTCACAGATTTCATTTCAACCCTCACTCGTGGAAGCCAGCCAAGTCCATTGCTGACTACAATGCAGCACTAGCTCTCAATTGCAATTTTGGTACCAGGGATCAGCTGGAAGAGATGTTGAGAGACTGGCTCGTCTGTCGAGTAAATCACCAAGAAATTAAGAACAAATTCCTTGCTGAGACTTACAGCAGTGCTCTCATCCGAGAAAGGCATAAAGAAGCTGGGAAATGTTCCAAAGTAGAATTAAACTACCCAACTTCTGGTGGTTATTTGAAAAGTGCAACATTCACTGTTATCATTGTGGGAGGATCTCACTTAAGCTTTTCAGTGCAAGCACAAGGATGTTATATGCCATTATTAGGACATTTTGCAAATGTTTGCAGGTCAAAAGGGCATCAAATGTCCAAAACCTAAACCCTTCCACAGCATGAAAATGAGAAGAAGACAACTTCACAGACAGATTATGTTGAAGAGGATGAGTCCACTTCCGAAGTGGGATAAAACATATAAAACCTCGATAACAAATGTAACGAACCTTACCCTGTTAGAGGTAATGCTCAATGAGATACCTGTAAAAGTGGAACTTGACATTGGAGCTGCAGTATCTGTCATCAGCGAATCAACATACAAGCACATCCAAGAACTGTCATTCATATCACCACTTCAACCTGCTGACAGTTTACTCGCACCTAAACTGGAGATCACATCCAGGTGTTGGGCATCACCCAGATGAAAGTAAGGTGCATTGTGCTTGTTTATACGTGTGGTACATGGGAGTGGCCCTAACTTACTGGGTAGAGATTGGTTAACGTAAACCTCAACTTTCCGCCCCTTTGAAGGAAGTTCTTGATACCTATCCCATAGTATTCAATGAAGAGCTTGATTGCCTGAAAGGAACAGCTGTGAAATTATTTGTGCATGACAAACCCAACCCAAGTTTTACAAGTCTACATCCCTTGCCCTTCTGTTGAAGTCAAAGGTGGAAAATGAGTTGAATCAATTACAGAAAAAAGGCATAATTTCCGCTGTCCAATTCTCTCCTTGGGATGCACCAGTAGTTCATGTGCAAAAAAAAAAAGGGAAAGTGAGTTATATGGGGACTACAAACTTACAATTAATCAAGCCTCCCTTACCGAAACATATACTCTTCCTCATGTGATGAATTGTACATTAACCTCTCTGGAGGAAGTTTTTCCCAGTTGCACTTCTCCAATGCATACATACAGTTGCCCCTGGACAATGAATCTAAACAATATGTGACAATCAACACACATAAAGGTCTCTACAAATATAATTGCTTACAATTCGGTGTTGCATCTGCTCCAGCAATTTTTCAGCAACACATGGAGACACTACTGTAGGTCATTAATGGCATTAGTCAATCACATAATTGTGATGGGTTCCACCATGGAGGAACACGTACGCAACTTCAAGGATGTTTACAAATGGCTACGTGCCACAGGATTGCATCTTAAGCATTATAAAAATACTTTTTCTTATGCACTAGCATTGACTACTTGGGTTACATAATTGACAAAAATGCCTTACACCCTACGGAAATGTAAGTTCATGCTATCAAGGACCCCCACAACCAAAGAACATGACTCAACTTCGATCGTTTCTTGGGCTAATTAATTATTACAGCAAATTCTTACCGAATTTATCTACTAAACTTACACCTCTCTACTCTCTCTTGAACAAGAAACAAAAGTGGCATTGGGATCGTGAGTAAGAACAAGCCTTCCAAGCTGCTAAGGATGCAAGCAGGCTCACTCCTTACTCATTATGACAGCACAAAGCCAATGGTGTTGGCATGCAATGCGTCTGAGTATGGCATTGGAGCGGTTCTCTCACACATTCTTAATGGCAACCAGCAACGCCCAGTCACTTGTATCTCCAGAACCCTATCATCTCTGTTCGCAGTCAAAATATTTCACTGTTAACTGCATGGATGTCACCTTGTGATTGCTGTTAGGTGAGAGAAACAAGGTTCCACAATTGGCATTATCTAGGATCCAATGATAGGCAATTACACTGTCTGCATACCACTAAACAATCCACTGCAAGGCTGGAAGACACCTCTGCAATGCAGATGCTCTCAGTCACCTTCCCCGCCCAGTCACTACTTGCAGTGATTGTGTACCTGAAGACTTAGTCATAGTGATGGTTTCATGGGGGCAGTTTTGAGTGCCAATTCCTCAAGAATTGCATGTAAAGGTTGGCTAACACTGAAAATCCATTGCTGCACCCACTTTCTGCTCTTTGTATTATTTTGATACCTGAAGTCGGTAGATTTTAGGAACAACTCCAATATTTCTCTTATCACCTATATAGTACAGTCCTCTCATGCAAGCCCTCTTCTTTCATCTGCATTCCAAAA
Source organism: Cladorhizidae sp. MBARI D1340-BT2 (assembly GCA_028752905.1). Classification (NCBI taxonomy): domain Eukaryota; kingdom Metazoa; phylum Porifera; class Demospongiae; order Poecilosclerida; family Cladorhizidae; species Cladorhizidae sp. MBARI D1340-BT2. The sequence goes on along the minus strand of JAQNBH010000002.1, from coordinate 31,363,785 downwards.
ATTAATTTCACCACCTCATCCATGAGAACATTGGTAAAAAGATAGGAAATATCAAAACTGATATGATGCTCACCCCACTCATAACATTCACCTAGAATAAGCTAGATAATTTTTCCAGAATCTTTGAAATATGTCCTTGTATTGCCAGCTAGAGGTGACATCAATTTTGCTATGAAATTGGAAAGATTATATGAAGGTGCACATACAAGACACAATTGGCCTAAGGGGAACCTCAGGTTTATCTCTTGGCAAGCCCACCAATCAGTGGTGGTCTACTTCCAGTGGGCCTAATCCTATCCTATAAGGCAGTTATTATTTCTCCTGGGCCTCTCAAAACTCTTCAGTACTCACTCATCTTGCTTTCCTGCATGTTGGTCGTATCCTTCTTAAGTATTCCATGTCTTCATCTCCAGCATTTCTGTCAGCTTTGAAATGTAACTTTCTTTTATCATCAGGACCATTGTCTTCCCCTTGTCTACTGTTAGGATCATGATTTCACAGGGCATTTCTCTGTTCCTTCATCAGATTGTTCTTTGGTTTCCTCACTCTTCCCAAAATGGCACATATTCTACCAGTCATTTGCCTTGATATCCTCCAGCCTCCTAGCAATCTCTTCCAACTGCAGCTATGGTATCAATATGTCTCTATGGAGCAGGGATAAAGTCGAGACCCAAAGCAAGCACTACTTCCTGAGTTGGAAAAGGATTCTTCTCTCTCACCATCTGTTTATTGCTAGTGGGTGCATCTTCACTTTTCTCAATCTTACTTCTCTCCAAAAGTGTCTCATCTTATTTTGATGTTGCTCTTAGATTTGCTGTGGGTCTTTTCTGCTACTTAGTCCATGGGCTGTTATATATATCGGTATCTATTTAGTGGCAAATAGTGTTTGGTATCATTGCAAAAGTATTGACATGTAGAATATGATTATCAATGATAGCAAGCTCAAACTTACAGCTTAACCCTTTCACAGGTTTATTTATTACGGTTTCTGATGTATAATAACTTAATATAAATCCAGGATTTATTTATATATTTAACAAACATAATATTAGATGACAGCCAACAAGTTGGAGTGTTTTAAGGCGCATTTTGGTAGCTTTAAGCTTTAAAATATTATATATACTATGTGGAAGTACCTGATAAAAGGACCAAAAAGTCTTGGGAAAAAGTGTTTATAATTATATTTCCAACCCAGCAATGCTGAGAGATCAAGATTCCTGGACATCCTGGACTGGCTTGAACATTCAAGTGCATAGACAAGAAGAAAATATTATTGAGTACAAGCTACAGATATGTCAACAGTACATGAAATACTGACAAGATCTGAATAATTATGTTCGAAGCTCTTTGAAGTTGTCCATGTATTTGACATGGCTTTGTTTGCTAAGGCTGCAGAAATAAAATGGACAAATTTGGAAAAATTGTTCTTAGAATGAGAGTTTTCCATACAATCTGCAATTTGCTGGGAATTTTTGGAAAAAGATTTGGCCATGCAGGCCTGAGGGAGATGGGAATTGAAGCAGTGGAGCTTGGTTCTATCACTGGAATTCTAGAAGGGAAAAGGTATAACAGAGCAGTGAGAATGCATAAATTAGTGTATGAGGCTCTAAGTCGTATTGCCTGGGACAGTTTTCTAGAAAAAGTGGATGAACAGGAAGATTATTTTGAGGAACTTAGCGACTGCATTGAAGAATTAACCACTATGAAGATGTACTAAGAACTATGCTGAAGTAGCTCGCCAATATGAAGAGCACCTTGACTTTCTATGCAATGACAATGGAGACCTTGCAGCATTCTGAATGTCCTACCTTGATATTGCTGCGGTAATGCTCAACTTGTTTAGAGCTTCAAGAGAATGTAACTGGGATTTGCATCTGGCCTCCAACAAAGCCTTGATTCCATGGTAATTATGCCAAGTATATGTCAGTTTTTTACTAAGACATGACACTTCTCCCTATGGAACATCCAGAAATTGATGAATATTTGAATAATGGTTGGTTTAGTGTCCAGATGTCTACATCCACCTTTGGCAGGATTCCTGTCGATCAGACGGTTGAGGAATCTGTCAACAAGGACACTCATACATCTGGTGGCACAAGAGGATTCAGCTTGAAGCCTATGGCTGTTCAGAAATTCTACATTACAACTGAATACAGAACCCAGTTTCTTCGGAGCATGAGGCAGATGGTGTCACTAAAATGATCATAATTATCATGATCATCCTGATTTACATACACTACAGATACAGAAAGGTGAAGTAATTGTGAAATCTATCACAGAGCTTGTATCAAACAGTTGGATCAACCCATTTCAGCTGAAAGAGCAGGCACTCGTGAGAATTTCTTCAGGACTAGCTGCCCCAGAAGCAATTTAGACAAGATCTGTTATGTGCATTTAACATTGGTGCACAAGTCTGCAATACTTTTAAAGGAAGACTGTCAGATCCAGATTGTCTCAAATTCACTGACCCACTCACAAATTGCAAGTTAAAAACCTTTAAGCACATTGCTAAAACTACCACAATCAAAGTAAAAAATGCAGAGAAGATGATACGGCAGACAGAGACCTCTTTGCACAAATGGCAGAGAACAGGAAACTTCAAATGGAGGTGGTGCTGCGGCATCTACTAGGACCATTGCCTTGGTCTCTTGCTACGAACGATGGTCTTACGAGAAAAACCAACAAAGCTACGCTAGGGAACTACATTGTGACAAACATCAATGCCATTGAAAATATCCCACAGCCACATGCATCTCTGATAGATGGAATGGCTCTTGTGCAGAAAATGAACTGTGACAACAAATCATTTACAGAGATAGCTCTAGCAATTCTTGACCAGATTCTTAGAGTAGGAGATTAATTGATTTTGTCTTTGACATCTACATGAAAGACTCAATCAAAAAGGTTGAGAGGATTCTTCGAGGAGAGGGTACTGGAGTAACTTACAGAAATAGTTCCTTCTCATAAAATGAAACAGTGGAGATCATTCCTAAGGAATGAATCCAACAAGACAAAGTTGATATCATATCTTGTTTCTGTGTGGAAATC
>JAQNBH010000002.1:31340737-31355737 GCA_028752905.1 Cladorhizidae sp. MBARI D1340-BT2 | reverse complement strand
AGCTTGCTATCTGACGTTCATCTCAGAAGTAACATATTGTGGCAGTGCCACTCTACTCCAACCATCTAGTCATTGCGGCTGCACACTCAACTGATCAATGGAAGCCAATCAACACCCTCTCTGCATGTGGGGGTGTTAACTCTGACTTGGATTCTAGAAGATTCTAGACAACTTTGATGTGAATAGCTAGGTTATAAAAGAACTACAGCCATGTTTGGTCTTGTTCTATTGGGCTTTGTGAAAATAAATTTCTTGTCGAAAGCAACTCACTTCAGTGGTGACCCTGATCTCCAAAACATTCTTTTGGAGCACAATGAATGAAGCCAATACTGTCAGCCTTAAGCTACCTACCTTCTGGACCTCCCAACCTCAGGTGTGGATCCAGCAAGCAGAGGCTCAGTTCACAATATGCAACATAACATCAGACCAGACCAAATATTGCTACACCATAGCCGCTCCCCCGAACAGGAAACAGCAACTTACAGTTACTCCGTGTACCTCCATTGGTAAACAAGTATGAAACCATCCAGGCCCACCTCACAAAGACCTTTGGCCTCACCCATAGGGTCTGAGCCAATGGGCTCCACCAAATGGGTGACGTCGGAGACAGGAGGCCCTTGGTCCTAATAGATGAGATGCTCTCTCTACCCGATGGACATCAACCGTTTAAGCAGCTGTTCCTCAACCGGATGCCAGACCCATTGACTTCAACAGGCTGAGACACTGATTTCATTGACCACGCAAAGTCGCTCAGCATGCTGACAAGTTGTGGCAGTCCATGAGTCTGAACAAGTTGACCTCACCCCGGCAACAGGTTCAGGCAATGCCAACAGGCCCAGGTAAAGAGACTGACAACAACAATGCTGACTGGTGCTTTTACCACAACAAGTTTGGAGACAAGGATAAGAAAGTGTGCACGTTTTTGGGAAATGCCTTGCCAGCCATCAGTAGTGAAGGTCATTGGCATTAACAAAACTCACCTTCTCTATGCTTGGGAGCACCATTAAGGCCACCATTTCCTGGTGACATGGGGGCAGAAGTAAACATTTTCCCAACCACCAGAGTGGATATATGCCAGGGATCTAATCTAACCACTGCCAATGGAAGCAGTATCTGCACTAACGGAAAGCACACCATCCAACTGGATTTTGACAAATGCCACTTTGAGTGGAGCTTCACCATCACCCAAGTCTTTCAGCCATTGGTCGGTGCAAACTTTCTCCGATTCCACTCACTTCTTATTGATATCAAGGTTCAATGCTTCATTGACCCGGGAGATTTTATGTCCATCACCCTATGCAGTATCACTGCAGCAGCATTCCACCTCAGCTCCTTCGCTTCAGTGGATGATGGGTTTGCCAAATTGCTGGCCGACTTCCCAGATGTCACAATGCCCGCATTCTCAAACCCGTCTCCGAACACAGAGTTGAGCTTTTCATCCTGACAAATGGGCTACCCCTCCATGCCAACACATGTCAGATACCGTGAGACAAGTTGCAACTAGCCAATGACAAATTCAAGAAGATGGAAGAGCTGGGCATCATACGTCATTCTGACAGTAATCAGTGTTCTTCACCTCTTCACATGGTACCCAAACCATCAGGTGGTTGGAGACACTGTGGAGACTTCTGGCATCTAAACAACTCCACAATGCCATGTCCCATATATACAGGATTGTACTCCAAACCTGTCTGGTGTGAAGTTCTCTCAAAAATTAATCTAGTCCGTGGCTATCACCAAATCCCACTGCACACAGAGGACATCCCCAAGATGGCTGTCATCACTCCATTTGGTCTGTGGAAGTTTCTCTGCATGTCTTTTGGCTTTAACAATTTGGCACAAATGTTTCAAAGGCTCATAGACACAGTTCTCCTAGGTCTGGATTTCACTTTTGCTTACTTCAATGATATCTTAGTTGCCAGCCACTCCAAAGATGAACACAGAAGGCATGTACGGCAGGTTCTAGGATGCTTACAGCAGCAGGATCTTGTCACAAATTTAGCCAAGCGCCAGTTCGGCCTGCATGAAATCAAGTTCCTTGGCCATTACATCACTAAACATGGTGTAACTCCTCTGTCCTCCAAGATAGATGCCATTAGGTGTTTTGCCAGACCCTCTACAGTCAATGGACTCCAGAAGATTATCGGCATTGTGAATTTCTATCAATACTTCGTGCCTTCGGCAGCATCATGCAACCTCTCTTCCAGGCCTTCACAGGGAAGCCCAAACAGCTATGATGAGAGAAGAAGATGACCTCAGTTTTCAATCCCGCAAAGGAGGCATTAACAGGTGCAACCATGCTCGCCCACCCGCACGCTGATGCCCCCATGGCCGTTACTGATGATGCTTCGGGAGTACCTGTAGGCACCGGGCTTGAACAGTTCTATGTGGGTCATTGCAGCCACAGGTTGTCTTCAGCTGGCAGCTCAGACCCACCAAGCCAAAGTACAGTACCTTCAACCGAGAGCTCTTTGCCCTCCACCTCGCTATGGACACTATCGTTACTTCCTACATGTTTGCTTTCTTCAAAGTGTGTGATCCTTGGTCAGCTCAGCAACAAAGCCACCTCTCTGCAATGTCTGAGTACACTACTTGCATCAAACATTTTGCAGGAAAGTGCTACCTCATGGTCGATGCACTGTCCCATACTATCATCATTACTGTCCACACCTTAGAGCCTGGGTAGACTACACAGCCATGGCAGCAGCTAAGCAAAATGAGAAAGAGATGGCAGCATACCACACAGCTATATCAGGGCTGGTCCTCAAGGACATTCAGTTCGGCCCAACAGACACCATGTGCTCCTCTGCGATGTCTCCATGGATCCATAGCCATTGACACAATTCCAGTTCTTTCTGCTGAACTGGTATTGTGTTTTTGTTGTTTAGTATAATATATTGAGTGATTATGATTTACTGGTTAGAAAAGTTACAAAAGAGCAGAGATTCTCATAACTCTCAAAACAGCTCATCTTTCCTTAATGAACTTTTGCATCACACAAGCAAATTCATCTCCTCATAATTTAGGACACCTACAAATCATTGGGCTCTCTTCCAATAATTATGGGTTTAATCAGTGAACTTTCCATTCTGGTCTTGTTAGTCAGCCATTTTAATCGAAAAACATCCACCGTGCATTGGTCAATAGCTATTATTCAATCACTTCCCACATTTCTTTTAAAGCTGTTACAGGTGCAGGATAAAAGTGGGATATAACATTCCTGGTGAATATTGATTTTCTTGTTAATAAGGGGATATCTAAAGTATTCTTAACAAGAAAAGTGACGAATTTCACTTTGATATCTTACACACATGGGTAGCTAACTAACGACTTTATATTATTGAGAGCTTGACAAAAGTTTACTAGTTGGGAATGTCCGATGCAAAATTGCTAAATGCAAATTAAAAAAAGTAAGTAAAACAAAATCATCAAAACTATAATAAATCAGAGTCACAAGCTAAGAAATATTATGGAGAGTAATTGTATTCAGATCAATATAGAGATTTATACATTTATTTCTTTGTATTCATCTTCGTTCTGGCTTGGCTCAGAGTTAACACTTTCTTGCCGCCAATTAGTCACCTTCTCTGCTCCCACCATGTATGTCCTCTGCAGGTCCACGTGTAACTGGCGTCCAGCATCCAGAGGTGACCCCAGAGTTCTAGCCTCCTCTGTACATATTTTCAGTTCTTCACCGCTCCATTGCAGCAGCATGAAGTCTGGCTTCTGTAATGATACTGTCAAGTCAAAGAAGGATGGGCGCTGGGCAGCTTCAGGATGCCTGCATGTTTATATAAATGCAAAATAATAGCAATGAAATGTATCTAACACTAACATGACACTTGAACTAATAATACCTCAGTGAGCTCCATGGAGCCATTTTGGGCTTGTGAGGCAACTATAAACAGCGAGCTGTTATCTCTATATAAGATGGCACCACCTGCATTTTTTCCATTCCATATCATACACAACTTACCAGCATTGTATCATGATATCATAAATAGCTCCAGGGCAGCCAGGAGGAGGTGGCAGTCTGAACCCTGTGGCCACCTTCTTTATGATCTACACATATGGCAAGATTATTTAATAACAAAACAACAAGAGTGCATCTTGCCATTACATATTTTGTGGTTGTTTGAGCTAGATTTTAAACTATAACCTTATCAGTGAAGGGGTAGTAGTTTAGATCTCTAGTATCAGCAGAGGTGGAATCTCAGGAAATATAAGAGATAAAATCCTAACACTCACGACTTCATTGAGTGAGCCTGCATAGGTGTGTAACCAAAAATAGGGACCTATGCTTCTGGCTACAGACTAACTGGTTAATACCAACGTCCATGGTGCTTCAAAATCACAATCTGAATAACTTAGTTGATCATTTGGAGATTTACAAAGGTCATAAAACAAAGAAGGTGTGTGAAAGTTATAAAAATGTACTCAACCCTTAGAACCCAATGCTCCCTAATATGTGCGTGCCTGCCACCCTGTGGTCCTGGAGAAAAAAATTACTAAAAAGTTTAAAGTTGATTATAATGCAAAAAAAATTAATAATGATAAATAAAAAATGAAGAAAAAAGGAAAAAAGAAGGAAAAAAAGCCGAAAAATAAGCCGCTCGGGTATATAGCTACCACTCTAGGTATCGGCCGAAAAATCGGCCGCTCGGGGTCTAAGAGTTATAATTAATTAATTAATTAATTAATTAAAGTAGAAACTATTGTTTTCTTGGCTAATCCGTCCACTCATACACCTTCCAGAGGCCTTTAGATGGTGAACAAGAGCCAGAGTAGACAATATCACCGACAACTTAATGAGGAGAATGTGACCAGAGCAAGCTAACCAAGCCTTTCTTTCTAAAAATAAATGTGGTTGGGAGGGGCTAACCTAAGTATAAATAATTTGCATGCATGCTATGTTAAGCTAATTTTTATTGAATGCAAAGTGTTAAATCCTGTTGGTCAAGTCTATCTCAAGATGTTCTGCTTGACCATCTTGTTTGTCGTGTTGTTGCTGAAACTCTATCTTCTGCCCATTTCCAAATTTCGGCGACACATTTAACTGAGGCAGCTATTTTATAAATGTATATCCTCACAAGTGGCAAGCATAACATGCTCGATGTAATTTTGTTGAATTTTTTTGGTAGGTAGTAAAAATATGAAGATGATGAATGTGCATGTAAAGAACAATTCATTTCATACAGAGAATGTGATTTTTGCTATGAGCAAATTGAAGGTTTAAAGGGAGTCGGCAATCAAAATGGATGTGGACAAGCCATAAACAAGGAGCATGACTTGTAGGAGGACTTCTCCTACATCACAGAGTACTTCCTCCTTATAAAATTCCTCTAAGAGCAATTCTACTTCCTCGACAATTCATTTTTTCATTAAGAATGGAACCAAGAAGAACATTTCTCCTACCAGGATTCTCTCTATGAGCTGGTTCTGTTGAATTTCTGCAATTATATATGCTGATTGTTTGTATAAATGAGGTAAGGTTGTGACTATTCTACATGGTTAGTGTGTGATAATTCCTTCAATTATCATTCTATTATAGTAAGAAAGGAAGGGGAGCAGAAGCAATTTCTTTATCGGTCATGCTAATCATCAATCAAAATCTGCAAACTCCACCACACCCTCCCCCAGACAGTAATAATAAGGATGCTTAAAAATATGATCCATTTGAGGGGTACAGTGATAATGAAACCAAAACACTAAATCCGGCTACTCCAAATCAACTCTACTATACTCTTGCTTTCTACAATTACCGGTAGAGTATAGACAATTTGGATCACTGTTTTTTTGGTTTCATTACTAGTTTATGTGAAATGTGCCAAAGATTATGTGCCTGCTCGCTACTTATAAATAAGAGCTGAGAAGGTTCACAAGTAAATGAGCTAGCATGCTCTGGTAGCTGATTATTGCTTATTAAAATGTGCCAAACATTATCTGGAAAAAAGAAGAAAAAAAGAAAATATCAAAAGCTGCAATTTAACATTCTTACAAGTAATTTCCAAATTACTTACAAATTGCCAGATAGAGAAAATTAAATCAAGTGATTAGTTCACTCATGCTTAGATTCAACCATCATGTGGCTGCAGAATAATCAGATTAAAGTCATTGAATTTCCTCAAGAATCCAAGCCACAGGGAATCATTTAATTTCCTTAAGAATCTAAGCCACAGGGAAGTGAGGCCTTTTACATTATCCTGGTTACACACCAGACCTACATATAGCACTAACCTCTGCATTGGTGTCTTCATGGAAAGGCTTGTATCCGAGTGACCATATCTCATAGAGTACACATCCATAACTCCACACATCACTAGAGTTGGAGTACTTTTGATAATGGAGGGCCTCTGGGGCAGTCCACTTGACTGGAATCTTCCCTCCATGGGACTTGTAGTAAGTGGCATCCTGCAGATCTCTGGACAGCCCAAAGTCGGCGATCTATAAATATTGTGCAATGGAGTGTTATGTTTAGGACTAGTATCATAATATAACTTTACAATGGAATACTTGGCTCAGGCCTTTTGTCAATCAGATATAACCAGTATTACATATCCCTCATAGAATATACTCTTCACTGCTCCCTTTCCTCCCATCTTCCTCCCCCACTACTTCTCAAACTGCTTCCTCATAAAAGAACAAAACTCCTTTCTAGCCTCATAATAGAAGTATGTCAAACATATTTATTATGATCGTGACATATATATAAAGGAATGTGTGTGTGTGTGTGCATGCTTTTGTGTATGTCACTTATAGACTTTTGCAGGGTCAATTTGGGGAAACTAAGGGGGTGAGGATAAAAGAGATCTCTGAATATATCTTAGAGACAACCTTTTGGTTGTAAGGAATTTTGAGCAATGTTACTGAGGACAAAACCATATTTAACCCACTTGCCATCAACAGTGCCATATGGCACTCTGTGTTTGGGCTAACAAAAATATGTACATAGTGGTTTATGAGCATTACTTTTATAGCATATTTCCTGTTCTATTTGTGCACCGAATTTCATATGCCTTAGTTCCGGTATTTAGGGTAATAAATCTTGAAAAATGGACTGTTCATATAAAAAACATCTAAGCAACTAAATTTAGCACAAGCAATTTTTCTAGTAACAGGCCGTACTCTTGGCTTGTGTGCGTGTGAGTGAATGTTTGTTTGTTCGTTTCTGTGTTTGAGTGTTTTGCAGGTGTACCAGTCAGAGCACTAATATCAGTCACTTGTCTGGTATGTCTGGTCCCCCAGCTGTGCATCTCCCAGTGAGGAACTGTTGATAGCATCCTCATGCAGTTCTTCATCTGGTGTCGATAATGATATTCATACCTCTGTAATCATGCCTCTTTCATTATACATTCTGAAAATATATGGTTGCTAACGACGAGTTTAGTGATTGCTAAATATTTTACAACTGCAGTCGTAAGCTTCTATAAATTCACCAGTGAAGGGGTTAACTAAAGCTGCTTCAATTATATTTTTTAGCTCTCCCAAGCAAGAGGGTTAAACTATTTGTCAATCAGTATCCAAACTGGATTCTTTGGGCCTACTTACACATATTGCATATAATTGGAAACCACTAGACCACAAGAGGTTTTTTTTTAACCCTTACTTAGGACATGCCCATGGATATGCCAGCCCACCAATGCTTTAAAACAGCCATAACAACCAAACTAGGGCAGGCACAGGGTCAGAACAAAATGTAATGTTGAACATTAGGATCAATTTAGGAGGGGTTGGTCAGGAATACCTGCCCAGAAGGAGGGTATTCCTATTAGTGTTTATATATATTACGTATTGCTGGACTAAATGGTGAGGACTGAGTTCCCTTACCTTACATGTCCCATTGTCAGAAACGAGAATGTTTCTTGCTGCTAGGTCACGGTGAACAAATTTCTTGAGGGCCAAGTACACCATCCCACTAGCAACTTGGCGAGAGTAGCTTAGCAAAGTTGGTGTGAGCTCATCAGGAACTGAACTTTTGTTACTATGAACAAGAAATGACCACACATTAATAATGGGATCTTATGAGGACCGGCATAATAGAACATGGGAAGATTTAGAACTTATCTAATTTGAGAGAACATAACTTGGACTGAAACAATAATTTTAAATAAAGCTTCTGATAGCATGGGTTTAGCAGTGATTAAAAATTAATCAGTCATAGTTTTAATGGTAGCGACTTTCCTGATCTCTAATATACTCAACTACCTAATACAATTTTCTGTACACATATCCAATATTGCTATTTCAAATGAAAGCAAATGTCAGACAAACTAATACAATACTTCACTGATATTTACTGCCATGGAAATTACCTAGAAATCTAAATCAGCACTATCCTATATGCTACACAAAGGAAATTACCTTACCAAACTAATATTGGCTTCAGGTACTAAATTCTATTGTGGATGGCTTTAGAAATGAACAATATCTTTGGGTTGCTTGCAAAATATTGTGTATCTATTCTCTATTTGATTTTCATATTAAATATATATAATATTATTGCAAAGTGTATCATATATAGAACTGGACAGAAACTAGAACTTGGAACTGCATTGAAACTGCCCTTATCCAGATGCCACATATCTGTGCATGCTCATCTACCAGGCACCCTTGCATTGCACAATTGTGTCATGTGTACCACACACATGGTCTTTGAGCTCGCAGAAGAGTGACTCATTTTGATAGTAAGTACAGTCTATTTTCTCGTCAACATGGATTTAGTTAGATCCTTGATTATGGTTCTTCCATGAAGGTATCTGAGACTGGAGCAATGCAGAAGGCTCCCCATAGCATTGATGATGAGAGCATGAGGAGGAGGCCATACAAGACTATCATTCAATTACTCCCACTGAAGCTTTCAATGCTTTAGACATCTCAACTACTGTGGCTTGAAATCTTCTCTTGTGAAAAAATGGTGTGACATTGCAGTTAGGATGAACAGGAATCACTGATGCAAACCCTCATTTCGTATTTAAAAGAAATGAATGAGCATGTTCATATGCTTTCAGTATACACATGCAGTATCTATATATACTGTATAATTATGTGCATGCACCAAGTATGCAAAATTCAAGGTAAATAATTGAAATTTGGAGTGTTCCTAGAAAGAGCCAGTTCTGAAATATAGACAGTGTCCAGTCCCAAGTTTGAGTGTGTTGTTATATTATATGTTTCCTCACAGGTGCTAAAACATTTTGAAAAAATAACAAGCATCTCTACATTCGACTGTCAGATTCACATCAGTAAACAGCAGAGCCTAGATACCAGTAATAACTCACTCCTGCTAAATGATAACAATACGAAAATAATGACTTCCTTTTATGACCTTGGTAAAGCTTCATGTCCTTCAAGATAAAAGGTAATATCTCACTACAATCACTTTCAGAGTAACTATAACAGGACCTCTATAGAGAAGTTGTATATCTTGAAGAAATTCTGTCATTGCATTTGTTTTGTGGCAGATAATTATATTTATTTCTATATGATACAGATACTGAAATTCATTCTCAAGTCACAATAGTAAGTTCAATATAATTTTGCCTTTTATTGATGTCCAGAATGTGGTTCCTGAGATCACCAGCCTTCATTATTTCAATCAAAATCATCATCTGTAATAAAATAATAAAGATTAACCCTAACCTCCTCCCATATACACAAATAACTATGTAAGTATAGCTAAGCCCAGGCATTATCAAATGCTTAGTGTGGATGAATAATGGTGTTATTTAGGTCAGAGAAACATTCAAGTCAATAAGATATGCTACTATAATACAATAACTCTCTCAATAAATCAACTTAAAATTTACTTTAATGTGATGTCATTATTCACAATGAAAGCTAGAGCATCTAGCTGAAACATTGAGAGAGTTAACGATTATTGTGTATGCAATTGCATTCAACTGACAAGTTCATTGACAATCGATAGGCTTGAAAACATTTACACCACATGCACAAGTGCTGGACCAAAAATTAAAATAATTTGATGCACTCATTTTCCTGAATTATCTTATAAACTCAATTAATGAAATAACAGGATAGAGACACAATGTGACTTCTTCATCACTTGAAGATTCTATCAGGTAAGCAATATTGATTTGTTAGCTAATTTAGGAACAAAAAACTTGGAGTACTTTTCTGTTTCTCTAGTTCACTAGCTAAAGACTTTAGCAATCATTTTAGCTTTTAGCTAGCTAGTATCTAAGCTCACAGAAGGTAATGAATTTCTCTAAGAGTACTTCCATAGTCTATCCTAAATTATTTGCTTCTTTTGACTAGAAACATAATATTCATTTTTTTAGCCTTTTTATTGAAGTGAACGAGACAACTCTTGCCACTGTAAACCTCACCATATCAGCAACTGTAGTGTTTAGTAGGATTAGATGCAGCCTTGGTAGCCAAAGGTTTGAGTTAGATTATACTGTGCGAGATCTAGTTAAATGTTTTGGCAATGTCAAAAAATGACATTCTTTGGGCAGAGGACTATCATAAAAGCCTTGAAACATACTGGAGTGTCTGACATGATGCCCAAGATCATAATGATGTTGGGATGGTTGAATTGGCCCATGATGGCTGCCTCCTGCAGGAACTTAATTCTCTCCTCTTCACTGGCCACTCCATCCATAGACTTCACTGCCACCTCCTCCTCCACCAGCTGCTCTGAAGAGGATCCAGAATGAAGCCACACCCCTCTTTGCACTGTGCCAAAGGCACCACCACCAATCACTTCAAACAATCTATGGAGTTGTTATATGGAATAGGTGAACTTCAACATACTATAAAGTTAGTCTTATCTATCACATGCTGAGTGTTATGGTAGGCCAAGATCATACCAGTTTTAGTTGTGTGAATTGTATTGATTAGCAGGTGAATATGTAGTATAATACTAATCTCAAAATAAAGCAGATGCTATAGTCATGTGACTCTGTTATTAGCTTATGCATTTGTAGTGTATTACTAGTCTCAAAATAAACTGGTATATAATTTATGATATCATAACTGAAACCTAATTATACTTGTAGGTATTCAAACCTCAGTCTCTTGCTCTCTCTTGATATCTCAGCGACGCCAAGTTTTCTGATTTGTGCCACAAGTGCCTCTTCCTTACTGGCAGGTTCAAAGTATATGTCATCATAGTCATGGGCATTGCCAAGAGAAATTGCAACCTATATATGGGAATTATTTGGTGCAATATAAAAATATAAAAATATAGCTAGTAAATGTATTGATTTTGTGCTTACCACACTTTTTGGATCATAAGTAGAAGTAGAGGGTCCAGCTCCATGATAGGTATTTAATTTGGTAGAGGTGTCATTAATGTGTGGGATGGTAGTATCATGCTCAGTAGAATGAGCTGAAAAGGTTATATGAAGACACAAGACAAGATTATAGTTGTGGATACTTTTCTAATAGGTTTAATCCATGGAAATGCAAAGTACAGCGCATGGGTAATTAATAACTGTTGAATAATGCAAACACATATAAATAATATATAGAGTATAGTCCACTATACTGACTAAATAAAATATAAAAACTTGACAGATTCATATAATCAACTTACACAATCAATGCTGATACACTGTCATTATTATATTTTGCTTTAGAACATACACCAGCTTCAAATGGAAACTGGAAGAGGATCATATGTAGCAGTGTGTAGTCAGACATGTTTCAAACAAGGGTGTCTAGTTCAAAAGTTCCTTTGAGAGATGTAAACTGTTGGGATCAGTGGGTGTTCAGAGAGCTGAAATATTCAATTAACTGAAGTGATACCCTTCTTCACAATACTACAAATCTTGAGCTCATCCTGGATATCATTTCTCTTTTGAGTATGTATAGCCGCCATGCTCTTTGCTTTGACACAGAATTAGAAGAATCAAAAGAATCTTCTGGTATAGCTTCCATGTTGGATAAATAGTATACCTCATGTGCAGAGAAATAGTTACCAAGAAATTATAAAAAATAAGCAGCCAGCATGGCCATGGGTGTGGTTACTTATAGCATTCAGCTTACCAATATGTTCATATAACACACTAACGGATAACTGACTTCCTTGTAAATTCTAAAGATTGCTAACATGCCGATGCAAGAATTATGTCCATTACCTTTCCACCATTCGTCGAGATCTAGCTAAAGGTGCTAATTGACTACCTACAGTTTTAAGAACAAACTTAATAGTGAGGTTGGTTATAATTCCTCACTGCAAGTAGGATAAATTGATGGCCTGCCCTGTACCAGACTTGTATGATATTATTGTTTCTGTACAGTAAAATTTTAGCCCTTGTCATTATTTCCGATGAGGGTAGAGAATCTCACGGAAACATTGAATGTACAAAACTCTAATGATTAATACTGTCAGGTGCTTCATCAGATGCAACAATTCACATTTTTATGAGCTAGTTGCTCATAAATAATGTGCTAAATTTCTAAAGAGAATAGAAGCCTTTGCATCAATATATCCACAGCCAAAGATTTTCCACAATATGTACCAAACATACTGAGATCTAGAATTGTGGCTGGTAACTATAAAACTTAATACAAGTGTCCATCACAAATTATTCTGCCTGTTGTTCTCTCTGGAATGTAGATCAATAGCTGTATCCCAGATGTCACAATAAACATGATATCCCAAAAGTGAATATTTCAGCTTTGTTGAACCTGCCAGTTTGTAATTGGATTATGTTTGCACATTGCCACAATTTGGTGAAGATTGATGTTTGAGTCATGTGTATACAATGGATGTGTATATTCATGAAGGTAAGACTCACCAAATATAGTTTTTTAGCATTTTAAAGTGAACATTCCACCTGTGCAGCTTCCCCCACAGTATTTTATTGTATAAGTGATGTACATACCTTGCTTGCCTTTACATTTCTCTCTGTAGCACATAACTGCAACAACAACACTTAATACTGAGATAATAACCAAGGTTATTACACAAACAATGACCAACTCTGAGTGATTTTTATCACAATCTTCCAATCTTAAACAATTTACCGAGCACATTGAAGAAGTTGAACATTTTAAAGAAGATTCTGTACCACATCTTGTTGGATCTACAAAGTTTGAATTTGAATAAGCACACTCAAGTCAGTGACTATAAAATAGAAACAGCTTTAGTATTAATGCATAAACAAGAGCAACAAATACAAAGTATTGACAATGCATATAAGAACACCAATGAATACAAGCTAAAACAAAACATTATTTTCTTATTACCTGGATATTCTATTCTGATATCAAGATCCATACATTTATCTTCCAAATTTACATCATCAGACTTTGGAGAATTACTTCTTAAATGATTTAGTAGATCGCGACGATATAAATTTTTCATTTGAATGCCATATTTAGGCATCCTTTTAGGGATAATTCCATTTGATTTGTTGAAAACATGCAGATTTAATGGACAGATAATTCCCCCATAATTATTCTTAAAGCACTCTTTGGGAACAAACATTCCAAAATATACTTTGCCTTCATTCCAATTATCCAGGACAATTGTTTTGCACATCTTTGAATTTTGAGCTCGAGTCTGCTGACACATCTCTGTGAGTGACTGTGAATCATTTCTCTCAGATTTTGTCTTGTGATAAACAATGAAATAAGCCTGCAAACTACTAGCACCCCCTGAGGTTTCGTTGATCCCATTGTAGCAAACTAACATACATTGCGCATTCTGCAGTTGTTTGGAGGAAAAAAACATGCGATACTCCTCATCCAATTCAGTGCAGTTAGGAAATGAAGATTTATAATCTGAAGTATAATTTAGCTCCATTTTATCTACTAATTTGCAACCTGCAGTGAGTCAATGACAAATGGCAAAAACATTGAACAATAATGCAAAATGTTATTTGATACTGTTTTTGTTGGCACTACATTTGATACCAGAATCATAGAGGCTAAAATAATTGAATTGGTGTTGGGCAATGAAATAGCACTCCCTAATTTGTCAGTACTCTAAAATGACGCACAATCAAACGAAGTTTATATTAGAGCAAAAACTCACTTCCAACGATTTTTAGTATTTATCTTTAATGACTTTAGCTGATTTTGACCCACCAAATACTTCAGGCGATCCGCAAATCCTTTGTGAAGGTTGTAGACCAGAAATAATCCCCAAAACTATATATCAAATTCAATTTCAAGATCTCTTGTATCTAACATAATGTATTTCTCACAAAAAATATCCAGCTATATAGTTACATATCAATTTGGATGCGAAGAAGGTCAGGATTGAAGTCTGCTCTGCCTTTGTTGACCTCATCCAGGAGCAAAAAAAAAAGCAATGGTCAGATGAGTCATGCAAGCTGTTTTTGCAGCTGTTAAGGATGGTTGACCTGTCCAAAATGAAGCCATTTAGCATGACAGTAACACACATTTTGGCTACCCATGGCATGAACCAAGACCATTAACTGCTACTAGGAGATTGAACTTGATGGATTCATCCAAGTAGTTGAAAAGATTCGATGTGGCAAAAATGGATCACAGATAAAAGCACAGCAGAATTTTTCCAGAGTGAAAGGAGTTCTTAAGAAGAGAAGATTTCATACTTGATGACTAATGGACAAACCTGGGTATGCATAGGATGTTTGCCAGTTGTTATTTGGAGGACTAATGTATTGACTCTTTAAGCTACGACATTGATGGAAGAAGAGATTGATTTTTTTATTTTCCATCGTGTAACATGCTTACATTTATTGATGTTGCAGCTCTTAATATTTCTTTAATTAATAAAATGGGATTGTTTCGGTGACAGATTTATCATATTTATACCAGTTATGAACATGGTGTTACGGCGTAAACGTTATAAGCAAATACTATGTATGATGGATCTGTTAGGGTCTTGCTAAAAACATAAGCATCACACAGTGCTGATAATTGGAGTATACTGATTTGTATGTGGAACTGGTAATAGGCATGGTGCCGATAATTGGCTTAGTAGGTAGACTCTGCCCAATATGCTACCTGGAATTAGCTAGGATTGTAAAGACGTGGATAACT
>JAQNBH010000002.1:31328237-31333237 GCA_028752905.1 Cladorhizidae sp. MBARI D1340-BT2 | reverse complement strand
AACCATCATTCACAGATTTCATTTCAACCCTCACTCGTGGAAGCCAGCCAAGTCCATTGCTGACTACAATGCAGCACTAGCTCTCAATTGCAATTTTGGTACCAGGGATCAGCTGGAAGAGATGTTGAGAGACTGGCTCGTCTGTCGAGTAAATCACCAAGAAATTAAGAACAAATTCCTTGCTGAGACTTACAGCAGTGCTCTCATCCGAGAAAGGCATAAAGAAGCTGGGAAATGTTCCAAAGTAGAATTAAACTACCCAACTTCTGGTGGTTATTTGAAAAGTGCAACATTCACTGTTATCATTGTGGGAGGATCTCACTTAAGCTTTTCAGTGCAAGCACAAGGATGTTATATGCCATTATTAGGACATTTTGCAAATGTTTGCAGGTCAAAAGGGCATCAAATGTCCAAAACCTAAACCCTTCCACAGCATGAAAATGAGAAGAAGACAACTTCACAGACAGATTATGTTGAAGAGGATGAGTCCACTTCCGAAGTGGGATAAAACATATAAAACCTCGATAACAAATGTAACGAACCCTACCCTGTTAGAGGTAATGCTCAATGAGATACCTGTAAAAGTGGAACTTGACATTGGAGCTGCAGTATCTGTCATCAGCGAATCAACATACAAGCACATCCAAGAACTGTCATTCATATCACCACTTCAACCTGCTGACAGTTTACTCGCACCTAAACTGGAGATCACATCCAGGTGTTGGGCATCACCCAGATGAAAGTAAGGTGCATTGTGCTTGTTTATACGTGTGGTACATGGGAGTGGCCCTAACTTACTGGGTAGAGATTGGTTAACGTAAACCTCAACTTTCCGCCCTTTTGAAGTAAGTTCTTGATACCTATCCCATAGTATTCAATGAAGAGCTTGATTGCCTGAAAGGAACAGCTGTGAAATTATTTGTGCATGACAAACCCAACCCAAGTTTTACAAGTCTACATCCCTTGCCCTTCTGTTGAAGTCAAAGGTGGAAAATGAGTTGAATCAATTACAGAAAAAAGGCATCATTTCCGCTGTCCAATTCTCTCCTTGGGATGCACCAGTAGTTCATGTGCCAAAAAAAAAGGGAAAATGAGTTATATGGGGACTACAAACTTACAATTAATCAAGCCTCCCTTACCGAAACATATACTCTTCCTCATGTTGATGAATTGTACATTAACCTCTCTGGAGGAAGTTTTTCCCAGTTGCACTTCTCCAATGCATACATACAGTTGCCCCTGGACAATGAATCTAAACAATATGTGACAATCAACACACATAAAGGTCTCTACAAATATAATTGCTTACAATTCGGTGTTGCATCTGCTCCAGCAATTTTTCAGCAACACATGGAGACACTACTGTAGGTCATTAATGGCATTAGTCAATCACATAATTGTGATGGGTTCCACCATGGAGGAACACGTACGCAACTTCAAGGATGTTTACAAATGGCTACGTGCCACAGGATTGCATCTTAAGCATTATAAAAATACTTTTTCTTATGCACTAGCATTGACTACTTGGGTTACATAATTGACAAAAATGCCTTACACCCTACGGAAATGTAAGTTCATGCTATCAAGGACCCCCACAACCAAAGAACATGACTCAACTTCGATCGTTTCTTGGGCTAATTAATTATTACAGCAAATTCTTACCGAATTTATCTACTAAACTTACACCTCTCTACTCTCTCTTGAACAAGAAACAAAAGTGGCATTGGGATCGTGAGTAAGAACAAGCCTTCCAAGCTGCTAAGGATGCAAGCAGGCTCACTCCTTACTCATTATGACAGCACAAAGCCAATGGTGTTGGCATGCAATGCGTCTGAGTATGGCATTGGAGCGGTTCTCTCACACATTCTTAATGGCAACCAGCAACGCCCAGTCACTTGTATCTCCAGAACCCTATCATCTCTGTTCGCAGTCAAAATATTTCACTGTTAACTGCATGGATGTCACCTTGTGATTGCTGTTAGGTGAGAGAAACAAGGTTCCACAATTGGCATTATCTAGGATCCAATGATAGGCAATTACACTGTCTGCATACCACTAAACAATCCACTGCAAGGCTGGAAGACACCTCTGCAATGCAGATGCTCTCAGTCACCTTCCCCGCCCAGTCACTACTTGCAGTGATTGTGTACCTGAAGACTTAGTCATAGTGATGGTTTCATGGGGGCAGTTTTGAGTGCCAATTCCTCAAGAATTGCATGTAAAGGTTGGCTAACACTGAAAATCCATTGCTGCACCCACTTTCTGCTCTTTGTATTATTTTGATACCTGAAGTCGGTAGATTTTAGGAACAACTCCAATATTTCTCTTATCACCTATATAGTACAGTCCTCTCATGCAAGCCCTCTTCTTTCATCTGCATTCCAAAAATTAATTTCACCACCTCATCCATGAGAACATTGGTAAAAAGATAGGAAATATCAAAACTGATATGATGCTCACCCCACTCATAACATTCACCTAGAATAAGCTAGATAATTTTTCCAGAATCTTTGAAATATGTCCTTGTATTGCCAGCTAGAGGTGACATCAATTTTGCTATGAAATTGGAAAGATTATATGAAGGTGCACATACAAGACACAATTGGCCTAAGGGGAACCTCAGGTTTATCTCTTGGCAAGCCCACCAATCAGTGGTGGTCTACTTCCAGTGGGCCTAATCCTATCCTATAAGGCAGTTATTATTTCTCCTGGGCCTCTCAAAACTCTTCAGTACTCACTCATCTTGCTTTCCTGCATGTTGGTCGTATCCTTCTTAAGTATTCCATGTCTTCATCTCCAGCATTTCTGTCAGCTTTGAAATGTAACTTTCTTTTATCATCAGGACCATTGTCTTCCCCTTGTCTACTGTTAGGATCATGATTTCACAGGGCATTTCTCTGTTCCTTCATCAGATTGTTCTTTGGTTTCCTCACTCTTCCCAAAATGGCACATATTCTACCAGTCATTTGCCTTGATATCCTCCAGCCTCCTAGCAATCTCTTCCAACTGCAGCTATGGTATCAATATGTCTCTATGGAGCAGGGATAAAGTCGAGACCCAAAGCAAGCACTACTTCCTGAGTTGGAAAAGGATTCTTCTCTCTCACCATCTGTTTATTGCTAGTGGGTGCATCCTCAATCTTACTTCTCTCCAAAAGTGTCTCATCTTATTTTGATGTTGCTCTTAGATTTGCTGTGGGTCTTTTCTGCTACTTAGTCCATGGGCTGTTATATATATCGGTATCTATTTAGTGGCAAATAGTGTTTGGTATCATTGCAAAAGTATTGACATGTAGAATATGATTATCAATGATAGCAAGCTCAAACTTACAGCTTAACCCTTTCACAGGTTTATTTATTACGGTTTCTGATGTATAATAACTTAATATAAATCCAGGATTTATTTATATATTTAACAAACATAATATTAGATGACAGCCAACAAGTTGGAGTGTTTTAAGGCGCATTTTGGTAGCTTTAAGCTTTAAAATATTATATATACTATGTGGAAGTACCTGATAAAAGGACCAAAAAAGTCTTGGGAAAAAGTGTTTATAATTATATTTCCAACCCAGCAACACTGAGAGATCAAGATTCCTGGACATCCTGGACTGGCTTGAACATTCAAGTGCATAGACAAGAAGAAAATATTATTGAGTACAAGCTACAGATATGTCAACAGTACATGAAATACTGACAAGATCTGAATAATTATGTTCGAAGCTCTTTGAAGTTGTCCATGTATTTGACATGGCTTTGTATGCTAAAGCTGCAGAAATAAAATGGACAAATTTGGAAAAATTGTTCTTAGAATGAGAGTTTTCCATACAATCTGCAATTTGCTGGGAATTTTTGGAAAAAGATTTGGCCATGCAGGCCTGAGGGAGATGGGAATTGAAGCAGTGGAGCTTGGTTCTATCACTGGAATTCTAGAAGGGAAAAGGTATAACAGAGCAGTGGGAATGCATAAATTAGTGTATGAGGCTCTAAGTCGTATTGCCTGGGACAGTTTTATAGAAAAAGTGGATGAACAGGAAGATTATTTTGAGGAACTTAGCGACTGCATTGAAGAATTAACCACTATGAAGATGTACTAAGAACTATGCTGAAGTAGCTCGCCAATATGAAGAGCACCTTGACTTTCTATGCAATGACAATGGAGACCTTGCAGCATTCTGAATGTCCTACCTTGATATTGCTGCAGTAATGCTCAACTTGTTTAGAGCTTCAAGAGAATGTAACTGGGATTTGCATCTGGCCTCCAACAAAGCCTTGATTCCATGGTAATTATGCCAAGTATATGTCAGTTTTTTACTAAGACATGACACTTCTCCCTATGGAACATCCAGAAATTGATGAATATTTGAATAATGGTTGGTTTAGTGTCCAGATGTCTACATCCACCTTTGGCAGGATTCCTGTCGATCAGACGGTTGAGGAATCTGTCAACAAGGACACTCATACATCTGGTGGCACAAGAGGATTCAGCTTGAAGCCTATGGCTGTTCAGAAATTCTACATTACAACTGAATACAGAACCCAGTTTCTTCGGAGCATGAGGCAGATGGTGTCACTAAAATGATCATAATTATCATGATCATCCTGATTTACATACACCACAGATACAGAAAGGTGAAGTAATTGTGAAATCTATCACAGAGCTTGTATCAAACAGTTGGATCAACCCATTTCAGCTGAAAGAGCAGGCACTCGTGAGAATTTCTTCAGGACTAGCTGCCCCAGAAGCAATTTAGACAAGATCTGTTATGTGCATTTAACATTGGTGCACAAGCCTGCAATGCTTTCAAAGGAAGACTGTCAGATCCAGATTGTCTCAAATTCACTGACCCACTCACAAATTGCAAGTTAAAAACCTTTAAGCACATTGCTAAAACTACCACCATCAAAGTCAAAAATGCAGAGAAGATGATACGGGCAGACAGAGACCTCTTTGCACAAATGGCAGAGAACAGGAAACTTCAAATGGAGGTGGTGCTACGG